>CAIGQV010001633.1:19268685-19303054 GCA_903798115.1 Danio jaintianensis | reverse complement strand
AAACTCATAAAGGATTGGAACAAGTGAAGAGTGAGTAAACGAGGACAGAATTTTCAGTTTTGGGTGAACTATACCTTTAAGCATCCCAATCGTTTAGAAGGTAATTAGTGTACATAAAATATTTGTTTTGGGGAGAAATCACATCAGAATGTGGTACATGTAAAAGTGAACCAAAATAAAATTTAAAAGTAAAAGTAACAAAAAATACCAAAGTTTACATAAGAAATTAGTAAAACAACTTCACATCACTGTTAGTGTAATGTATGTTGAAACTTGTTTGAGTTTTTTCTGATTATCTCAAAGTATGATATCTCAGTTATTTCCATCATAATGGCTTACTTCGGACTTATTACACATTATCACATACATTACATTTACAGTGCTCCGGAAAGTATTCATAGCGCTTCACTTTTTCCACATTTTTTTATGTTACAGCCTTATTCCAAAATTGATTAAATTCATTTATTTCCTCAAAATTCTACACACAATACCCCATAATGACAATGTGAAAAAAGTTTTTTGGAAATTGTTGCAAATTTATTAAAAATAAAAAACCTGAAAAATCACATGTACATAAGTATTCACGGTGTACAGCCATTTTCAGATATCTTTAGAGATGTTCAATAGGATTCAGGTCTGGGCTCTGGTTGGGCCACTCAAGGACATTCACCGGGTTGTTGTGAAGCCACTCCATTAATATTTTGGCGGTGTGCTTTGGGTCATTCTCCTCCTGGAGAATGAACCGTCGCCCCAGTCTGAGGTCAAGAGCACTCTGAAGCAGGTTTTCATTCAGGATGTCTCTGTACATTGCTGCATTCATCTTTCCCTCTATCCTGACTAGTCTTCCAGTTCCTGCTGCTGAAAAACATCCCCACAGCATGATGCTGCCACCACCATGCTTCACTGTAGGGATGGTAATAGCCTGGTGATGAGCGGTGCCTGGTTTTCTCCAAATGTAACGCCTGGCATTCACTCCAAAGAGTTAAATTTTTGTCTCATTAGACCAGGGAATTTTGTTTCAGATGCATTTTGGCAAATTCCAGGCGGGCTGCTATGTGCCCTTTACTAAGGAGTGGCTTCCGTCTGGCCACTCTACCATACAGGCCTGATTGGTTGATTGCTGCACAGATGGTTGTCCTTCTGTAATGTTCTCCTCTCTCCACAGAAGAACGCTGGAGCTCAGACAGAGTGACCATTGGGTTATTGATCACCTCCCTGAGTAAGGCCCTTCTCACTCGATCACTCAGCTTAGATGGCCGGCCAGCTCTAGGAAGAGTCCTGGTGGTTCCAAACATCTTCCACTTACAGATGATGGAGGCCACTGTGCTCACTGGAACTTTCAGAGAAGCAGAAATTTTCCTGTAACCTTCCCCAGCCTTGTGCATTGACACAATCCTGTCTCGGAGGTCTACAGACAATTCCTTTGTCTTCATGCTTGGTTTGTGCTTTGACATGCAGTGCCAACCCTTGGATCTTATATAGACAGGTGTATGCCTTTTTAAATAATGTCCAATCAACTGAATTTACCACAGGTGAACTCCAATTAAGTTGCTGAAACATAGACTTATGTAGACATAGACATAGACAACTTAGAGCTTCACGGCAAAGGCTGTGAATACTTATGTACATGTGATTTTTCAGGTTTTTTATTTTTAATAAATTTGCAACAATTTCAAAAAATCTTTTTTCACATTGTCATTATGGGGTATTGTGTGTAGAATTTTGAGGAAATAAATGAATTGAATCTATTTTGGAATAAGGCTGCAACATAAAAAAATTTGGAAAAAGTAAAGCGCTATGAATACTTTCCGGATGCACTGTAAAACAAGTTATTTTCAGTTTGCACTGCACTAATCTCCTTTACGCCCATTTCAATGGTAACCAAAGGACACGGCTGCAAACACTGGAAGAATAGAGACAAAAACCCAGAGCAAACCACAGGATGACACTGGAAGGACACAATATGTGATGGGATGTGATGTCATTGTCAAAATCAATGCAGGTACACAGTACTCGCCAAAGAACAGGGCTTGTATTAACAACCAAGCAAATCTGTACAAACCCCTGCCTCAAAGAACCTGGTATCTATAAAAATTGAAGATTGGCTATGTCAACCAGAAGGCGGGACCTCCTTCGCTGTGGTGGCCATACTGAGCGTGGCACTGTTCCCAATTCATAGTAATGCAAGTGAACTGTCTTTTCATATCTGTAGTCTTTGAGCATGTGCTTCATCAAACCTCTCCACAACACTGCTTCTTTATCTTCCTCCTCAGACACAGTATCTGAGTTTCTAACAACAATAATTCATAATAATTCAGTAAAATACGCATGCTACTGTGAGGGTTGGGTTTAGGGTTGGGGTAGCTGCAGACGTTAATAACACGCAACGTAATGGGTAATTAAATAATTAATACAAATAATTCTTGTTTCCAGCCACAAATGTCCGTGCATGTGCATATCCATGACTTTTGGAAATGATCCAATGACAATGACAGTTTATTTATATAGCACAATTAAAAACAACCCAAGTTGACCAATGTACTTCTCAATAACTAAAAACCACAAAGAACAGCAGTAAGTTAAAGACAAAAACAAGTAAAAAAAAATAAAAAATAAAAATAAATGAATAAAAGAAAATAAAAACTTTTACCAAATCATTCATTCATTCATTTTCTTTTCGGCTTAGTCCCTTTATTAATCTGGGGTCGCCACAGCGGAATGAATCGCCAACTTATCCAGCATATGTTTTACGCAGCGGATGCCCTTCCTGCTGCAACCCATCACTGGGAAGCATCCATACACACTCATTCACAAACATACACTACGGACAATTTAGCCTACCCAATTCACCTATAGCGCATGTCTTTGGACTTGTGGGGGAAACCGGAGCACCCGGAGGAAACCCACGCGAACACGGGGAGAACATGCAAACTCCACACAGAAACGCCAACTGACCCAGCCGAGGCTCAAACCAGCGACCTTCTTGCTGTGAGGTGAACGTGCTACCCGCTGCACCACCGTGCAGCCTTACCAAATGAACGCCAGTAAAATATTAAATAAAACCCATTCATGTGTTAAAAGCTTTGTCAAACAGGTAAATTTTTAACTTAAAAATAGACAGAGATGGTGCCAATCTAATGGAAAGTGGCAAAGTTTAGTAGCAGCTAGAGAGAAACCTTGACCGCCCCGACATTTTAGCCTAGACTTAGGAATTAACAAAAGTCTCTAATTTGATGAGCTGTACGTTATCGTACTAAAGGCTGCAGCGAGGACACACTCGAAAAAAACCCCCACAGGTAATAACTGGGAGTACATTTTTTAAACGCTCTCATCATGGCGAAAAATTTGTCTTGCATTGTGTTAAAAAATAAAATGATCAAAGTATCATTCAGAGATTCATATGTAAAATATAACACCAGCATTACATGACAAAATTTGCTTTATGCACACTAATAAGCACTTATTTTTTATCTTTCCGAAATGTGTTGTGTTGATGGACGCCACTTTCTTTGAGGAGGAAATAGAAGCCCCCCCCCCCCTTAAACAAAAAAAAGACTTCATTAAATAGAGGTAGAAGATATTAAAGTTTGAAATTTGACAAATTGTCTGAACTTCTGGTGGTCAGGAGTCTATTGCAGATCTACAGGGTATCATATACAAACAGACTAGCTAAATGCCAGTGAAGAGCACGCTGTGCCCATCTGATGTCTAACAGACTGAACGGCGGTCATGCTGAAAGAGCTCTGCATTCCTCTGAGTGTTTATCATGTTGCTATAACACTCACCGTATAAAAGCTGAGCCACTTGTTGGTCGAGCACTGAGGGTGATTTCTGGGCAATGCGCTCAGTCACCAGGGTTGTGCAGGAGCCCACGGCCTCCACTGTGACCGGGCATGAGGAGGAGGAGGGTCTCTGTAGGAGATGATGGTCAATCACTTCCACAACGGCGTTCTCCAGCACACTGTCAGCACTGCAATCAACACAGAGTTATTACACACAGTAAATATCCAGATTTACACTTCAGAAGTTGATTAGCTGATTTTTGAAATGTAGTTTCTATTATTTAGATATTATTGCATAATGGGATCTCATCCAAATCCTTTTGTTTTGATTTATGGCTGTTGTAAGCTGTGAAGTAATTTCTGAAATCATTCAGTGTACTGATATGGAAGTAGGGCTGCACAGTATTTCACTTCAGCATCGATATCGAAATGTGAGCATCCGCAACAGTCACATCGCAGGATGTGCAATGTCGAGCACTCAGGCACACAAAATTATAATGTTTGTAAGTTTAAGAAACTGTAATTGTATTTATGTATAAACATGATGAAGACTATACTGGGTCATTTTACATTTGATTATACAATTTGCACTGAATACTGCTTGACTTCCAGAAATCCATAAAATACAGTTTATTTAATTTCTATCTTTGCTGTACTGCATTTATCAAGGCTCATGATTGGTTTATTATATTTTATGTAGATGCACGTCCCTATAAAATTATCCCAATCAGTCTAAAATAATGAATTCTTATCATATCAAGCCATTTATTTCATCTGGTAAAATTATACTCAATATCACAATATGTATCGCAGAAAAATTTTATATCGCAATGTATTTTTTTTCCAATATCATACAGACCTATATAGAAGTGTGATGCGGTTAAGACCTGTCTGGATCTACTTTAGCTGTGTGGTTCCCTGAAAATAACTGCACAGCTTAGAATGTTCACCAGCCAATCAGAAGCAAGCATTCAACAGCCCCATGGTATAACAGAAAATAATGCACAAATTGTAACGCATTATTACCTAATAATCCAACAGCCCATAGTCAATTATTTCTTACATATAATGCTTTTTCTCTATTCTAGACGAGAATTATATCTCATCTCATACTTATCAACAACTAGAGGATGGAGAACACCATGAACAAAGCTGTATTTCCATTGTGTGGCATGAGCTGCATGATAAGATGTAGAACTGATGTATAAGTTATGCAAACAAAAGAGCAAAAAGGAAAGTGCTACAAATAATCGAGGCTGAGAAAAGAATGCAACCCTGCAGGCAAAGACGGCAGCTAAAATTATGGCTAGCCAACATTTAAATGAAAATGCCACTATCAACTCTAAAATGTATGAGAAAATGTAATATTGTGCAGTACTGCATTGTTTTATATGCTAACACTGACCTGGGCAGGACATTGTGGTCGACCAGTGTCAATGTCAGCTGTTTGTTCTTGTGCAGGCCATGGAGATCCACCTCATCCCTGAACAGCAGGTAGTCCTGCGACAGACCGCTTTCTCTCAGCAGAAAGATGCTGTCTGACCGCAAGGGGAACTCAGCGCGTGGAATATTGAGCACAGGCACCGGTATCCTCTTACAATCAAGACTCTACGGCAGACAGACAATAATCCTCAATCTCCGTGCAGCACAGAATTATCACCTCAACTGTCACAATCTTTCCAATAACACCACAGCAAACATGCTTTATTAGGTTGGGCGTTACATACCTTTGAAAGAAAGTAGGCGAAGGTCAGGGCTGATACCATGGAGTCCATATCACAAGCCTCATTTCCCATTACGACATGCAGCCCTGGGCTGTTCCTACTACAACCCTGAGAATGAAGGAGAACAGTGTCACAGGCCGCTGGACTAATATAGGACAAGAATTCATAGCATTTAACTGCAAGCCTAGTTCTCCATACGGCTTTAATTGCTTCTATTCTAAATGCCCCATTAGGGTTTTTCGGACATTAACTTTGATATAGTGTGTTCAAGCTGTTTGTGATTATAACGTAATTTTTTGTTATATCGCTCCTACGGTATATGTACGTTTGTTTTTGTATTTTATTATACGTGTTTTTTACGACTAATTTATTTGTTTTTTTACGGAAACAGTATCTCCAACAGAAATGGACGCTTCACATCAAAAGCTACTGTTCCAAAATACTTTTAATATTTTTTTCAACAAAATATATTGTGTTCAATGGGGGAAAAAGGTGTTGTTTTTTTACCCAGACATTTAAAAATATTTTTATCCAAGGTTATACCATCAGAATCTTATACCAAACTAACAACAACAAACAAACTCAGGTAAAAATGGCATGTCGTCGAAATTTCGAGAAGATGCTGTTTTTAGCACAGGAAAAGCAAACAAACTTTCTATGCAAGTCCAATCCATAGGAAAGTGAGTGAGGGAGTCTTTACAAATGCTGAAGATGTCCTCCAGAGCTGAAATGCATGTATGGACTATTCATCTCTTGGCTCATTTCAATTGAGCGATACAGTTTATTATAGTACTGTACTGAAGTGGCGTTCACTATAGTACTGTACTAAATAACGCATGTTAAACGCACCGTAAGCTGTAGGCCAATAACTACAAACTAGGCCGTCTGACCAATGAGAGCAGAGTTGAGTCTCAGAATGGTGAGGTTAAGAAAAAAAATCCTTGAATGAACCATTTCAGACACAGTGAGAAAAAAAGCTAATACTGAAATGTCTATTATGAGAATTCTTTTTAAAGATTTGTCTCTTTTAGCCTTGGATTCAGGTAATCCCATTGTACAAGTGACCTTCAAAACAAAAAAAGAGCAACCTTTAAAACACACAATGTGTCACTTTAAATCAGTCTGAAATACACAACTAAAATGTGTTTGCGATTTCAGTCACATTATCTATGCACAAATATTTACAGCAAGTAAACTACATGACAAGCTGTAAATGCATCCAGCAGGCTGTGAAGAGTTGCAGCTCCACAAACTGAGCTTCAGCTGACAAACAACGCTGAACGTATGATCAGCCAGTCTTCTATATCATTGACAGCCAGTGTGAGGAGGGTACAATGGGCCAGAGATAAAGCATCTCCTGCTTCGCACCAGTGTGTGATGATAACATGAATGACAACAAAACTCAATTTCTAAAACCTCTATAAATTAGTTGATATTTTGCATTGAATGTGAAGCCGATGATACGCCATGTAGAATTCTGGGTAACTGTTTTGTTTGGATACCATATTAGGAAAATTGTGCTGTCTTTCTCCTGCTTAGTGAATTTAATATAGTTTTTTCGCTATTTTGGCATTTGTGATAATTCCATCTGCACTGAGTGGCATTCACAATTTCATTTGTTTGTTTATTATTGTTTTCTATGTGTAAAGCTCTAGGGCAGGGGTCACCAAACTCAGTCCTGGAGGGCCGGTGTCCCTGCAGGGTTTAGCTCCAACTTGCCTCAACACACCTGCCTGGAAGTTTCTAGTATACCTAGTAAGAGCTTGATTAGTGGCTTCAGGTGTGTTTGATTAGGGTTGGAGCTAAAATCTGCAGGACACCGGCCCTCCAGGACCGCGTTTGGTGACCCCTGCTCTAGGGGAAGTTGGTTGAAGAGGTGACAAAAAGATGCTGGACAGCAAATCTATTAATGTCACAGACTAAACCTACTGCCTTTCACACTTAATAAAACAATCACACTATGCTGTGTTAAATTAGCATTTTTGAGTATCAGTTTTTCAGCTTGTGAATTCGCAAAACATTCATGCTGCTACTACAAAACACCAGGAATTAGATTTTTGGACTTAATAATTATAAGTATCCAAAAAAAACTGTGTTGGTGTCTGGTGAAATTGTGACCCGTAATCTTTAATTCCTCTCCATGGTCAAGGTAAAGTTAATAATTACAACAACAACAACAGAAGCTTCAATTATACTTAGAAATTTCTTAAATAAAGAAATGAATCGACTTCTTTCAGTTTCATTGTAAATAAATTTCTGCAAAACTGAAAATGAAAAGATACAATTATGAATAAAAGTTTCTTTTCTATGCAATTTTGTTATTAAGAATAACGTGAATATTAAATTTGAAGGCAAAAACAAAAACCAAAAGAGGAATTTGCTTATGATTTCAGTAGCAGAGGCTGACAGAAATAATTTATCAGCCCATAAATTATTTTCTTATTGGGTTGACTGAGCTAACTTTAAATATTGGCTGATGCCAATATGCCCACCAATTTATAGCACTGGGGGGGTGGTTGAGAGTGGCGGTGGTTCGTAGGTTGCTAGGCGACCATCAACCCTTTTCTCAGAGGATGACAAACTGACAAAACATGGCTGTCACTCTGATACAAGTTTTATTTATGGAGAAAATTACAAAGCACTGCAGTGTTTGGGTGTTCTGTGTTTGTCTGAGATAATTAGTCTACCGAAATGTGTATATTCCATACAAGCTGAAGCTGATTGGTCAGTTCTTGTCACGGGATTTGCGGTGCGCTCGCAGCATTCATTTAAGTGGGTGCATCTGGAAGGCACGTTATTTCCACTTCCACTTGAATTAACGAACTTGCGCGAACAAAAGACACGATATGCGAACGGCCCCTAAGGCCACCGTCATTTGCGATCTCCAGCAGTTGATCTTCTTGCACAGACATGGTGGATTCACCTGATTTGTTGACGAATGGGTTGCGGTTCTATTCCTTGGCAGTTCGCGGGTCCTTCACTGGGCCTTTTCCCCTTTCGCAAAGAAACTTTCCAACGAGTTTCCAATGAGTTTCTTACTCATTTTGCTGTCTGTGGGTTAATTTGGGCACTCAAGTGACCGAGATGTAAGCAAGAGAATACGATCCTTTTTCAAAATAAGAGATCGTTCAGATAATAAATAAAATGGAAATAATTAATGATTTATTGTGCGGTCCGGTGGCTGAGGACCACTGCACTAGAAAATACAGTTGTAATATTTTGAGGTGTGGAAGATTTATTCATGTTTTGAAAGAGTTGTTTTTGTGAAATACTACAAAAACAGCGTAGAGTAACTGCATTGTATTTTAATCGCTTTTAAAACAAATAATTATGGACGTTACATTGACTGAAAATGCTGATGAGATAATGTGACTATTCTCTGCTTTAATCTTTTATTTGTCATCATTATTTAATTACTTGTTTATTTCCCTTTATTTTACACATCAGCTCAATGTCTCACAATTATGTCCATTTACGTGTTCTGTCTAGTGAGGGTGGGACTGCGGTGGAGGGTGGTTAGAAAAGAATGTTTACATGTATATTGAAATGATTCCGCAAACTGTTGATGCAAAAATAATAAATATATTGCTATTTCTTTCTTTCAGGGCAATGCTGAATTTCAACATCATTATTTCATTTTTCAGTGTCACACGATACTTCAGAAATCGATGCACGATATATCGGCAACCATAGCAGCCATTAAATGCTATTTTTAATGTTATCATTATCGCTATGATAACAAAATTAGGCCGATATCTTTAAGCCAATAAATTCTGTATTATTTCTACTGGCTGAACCACTTCAAGTGCTTGCTGCCTGTCACTTTTTTATAATTTTACGGGTATTTTTATTTCAGCTAATGTTCAGTGACTTGATTGCGTTATTCATGCTTTTTTTGGATCAGGCAGTAGATTTTATTTATATTAAAGAAAGTTGGTCACAGATATGAATAGTTGATTAATAAGAGATCAATTCCAACTTTTCTGAGGTTAAGGTTTTAAAATAAAATCAGTTGTTCAATGTATGTGCTTGCATTTTGTTTTTGCAATCAGGCAGAACATTTTGAATATAATTATCAAATAATATATTGGCTATCCGTTTGTGGAATACTGAAATACTGTTTCCGGGTCCAAGCCGCTACTCATTTGAATTAAGAAAATATTCGTTTCTGACCACTTTTTAGTCATATCACACATTAAAGTGAATTTTAGATAAAATTATGGTGTACACTACAGTCTCTGTACTTGCTGCATCACAGACACCAATATTTTAACAATTTATAAAAAATGTATCACTTTCTGGCTATTGGATATTAAGCATGGATATATATATATATATATAGCGATCGTGATTTTCGAAAGTATTACAGCGCTTTGTAAACGTTTATTATTACCATTTAATGGGCCTCCCCATACGGTTTCGTATAGTGCTTGGACCTGGAAGCTGCTTCGCGTGACATCACACTTAACAAGTGGATTAACCACCCAATCTAAAGAGTTATGGATATCGGTAAAAAATTCCTTATCGGTGCATCCCTACTCAAATATATACTAATTAATTATGTGACCAGAATCATTTATTATTATTATTATTATTATGAATGTGTATACGCTTTTATCATGATTCGTTGGTGAAAAGAAAGCTAAAAATAAGAGTATTCATTTGAAATAAAAATATTTATAATTATTAATGCTTTACTGTCATTTGATCAAATTTATGCATCCTTGCTGAATAAAAGTACTCATTTATATACAGTTGAAGTGAATTTTTTTTCTTCTTCAAATATTTCCCAAATGATGTTTAACAGAGCAAAGAATTTTTCACAGTATTTCCTATAATATTTTTTTTTCTGAAGAAAGTCTTATTTGTTTTATTTTTGCTAGAATAAAAGCACTTTTTAAAAACTATTTTAAGGTCAATATTATTATCCCCTTAAGCAATATTTTTTTCCCAATTTTCAACAGAACAAACCATCATTCAATGATTTGCCTAATTTCCCAAACTTGCCTAATTAACCTAGTTAAGCCTCTAAATAGCACTTTAAGCTGAACACTAGCATCTTGAAAATATCTAGTAAAATATTATGTACTGTCATCATGGCAAAGATAAAAGAAATCAGTTATTAGAAATTAACTATTATGTTTAGAAATGTGTTGAAAAAAATCTTCTTTCCGGTAAACAGAAATTGGAGAAAAAAAAATAAACAGGGGCTCTAATAATTCTGACTTCAACTGTATATAAAAAAAAATACAGACTAGATTATATTTATTTTACTAAAAATGATATCCCAAGAACCCACAACTCTACACATGAAACCCTACTTGAGAAATGAAGAGCACTTTTAATAGAATAACACCGAATACATCACCCTAGATTAAATAAATCCTTTTATCTCTCCCAATGATGATGTTAATTAGCATTCGGCTCGCTCCATTACTCCAGCCGAATACAGCAGCAGCCATCAGTGACGTCAGCATTAAATGATGTACTCTGATCTGGGCAAACAGCTGGGGTTTGTTTGAAATGCTGAACGACAGACTGTCAACACAGACAGACTGAGCTCACAGCTGGCACAAACCCAGGACAGGCTTGTTTAGGGCGAATTTTTTGGCAAACCTTCGTCTCTCTCATGTGATAAACATCACCAAAAAATCTCAGTTTGATGGGGAAGTAAAGGGAAAAAAACATGCTTATTCTGAGAACTTGCTTATTAGTCACCGTGATGTGAAATGGACCACGCGATGGTGAATAAACAGTACAAAAGCTGTGGAAAGTGTCTCTATATTTGCAACCTCACGCTTCAGTGCGGAAAAAAAAGCACTTTAACCACAAGTGAAACCGTATATTTTCTTTAATCATTGACTGAATTGGTTAAAGAAGCCATCTTTGCTCGCTTCTGTGAGCTGAGAGACTCAAAGTAAACACAGGGATTGATATTATGTGGTTAGCCGTCGGAGAGCGCAAGTGTTTGGGTTTAAAACAACAGTGTTTGGGGTTGAGAGATGCACTGCTGTTGGGCAGATGTGGATAGGATCGTATGAGCCGGACAGGCAGCAGGTGTTATTGTCTCTGCAAATACAGACACCTTGAGTCATGAAACTGAACGCATGAAGCTGTAAAACTAGAAAAGTGGGAACCGTTATTATTGACTAAACAAAGTGAGAGCATCTATAGAAAAACGTTCAGTTATGGAGCTGCAGAAGATGCATTTGAATGACTAAATTTAATAATTTTATCAAGGGAAAAATAAAGTTCTTAAGTGGGATCAAATTTGCACAATTATAAAGTGTAAAATAGCGTTGGGTGTAATTAAAGTAACTAGTTACTGTATTTAGATTACTTTTAAAAAAGTTAAGTAAGGGATTACTTTAGATTTTTATGCAATTTAAAACAATGTATTGTATTTGTAAACAATGCAGTGACAATGTATTCGACTTAAATACTGTAAATAAATTCAACAGTTATGGATTAATCAATTCAGAGAAGGAGAGTAACAATTAGCAAATACATTTTGCAGAATAATTCTATTTTTCAGCTAAAGGAGGTTTCATTTATGACGTGCTTAAGAAACAACGAATTGAGTCAGAAGTTAATGGCAGTATATGATATGAATTTATGAAATATGGTGTAATAACTTTGAAATGTTTGAATGCAAAAAGCTTGGAGTGATGATACAGACATTTATATAATGTCAATTTCAGACAAAAAAATGCTGTCCTTCTGGACATTATATTGAAAGAAAGCTGAAAGCGTTATACTTTGCTGTTTTCAACATCAACATAATCATTTAAAAAAATTCTAAGCAGCAAATCAGAATATCAGAATGATTTCTGAAGCATCGTGACTGGAGTAACGATGCTAAAAATTCCACTTTGAAATGAAAGGAAACAAATATATTTTATAAATGTTTAAATAGAAAATGGTTATTTTAAATAGTAAAATTATTTAAAATTTTTACTCTTCTGTTTTTTGGGGGATGAAATATATGCAGGCTTGGTGAGCAGAAGAGACATTTTAAATAAAATAAAAAAACAACAACATTAAAAATCGTACAGTTCTAAAACTAGTAAGACTAGTGTACAGTATATGGTTGAATCTGGACGTACTGGATTTACTAGGTGATTGAGAAAACAGTTCATATTTAATTTTATACTCTAAAGGTCTGATAACATTTCTTCGTAATTTCAAATTAAAATATTGTCATTTAGAGCATTTCTATTTTATTTATTTATTTACATATTTAGCAGAAAATGGCAATTAGTAAAAAAGTTTTTATTTGTTGTGATTGAAGTTATTCCATTAAATACTACTTTTACAACTCTTCTGAAGCTGAAACAATGGTTACTATCTGCAAACGAATCCAAACATGCCTGAAACGTGGAATAATTTTGTCATTTTATGCTCTAAATGACAACCCTTTTATTAAAATATTTAAAATAATCATTACTTTAGCATAAATAATGTTTTTCTCAAAATATAACAAACTGTAAATACAGAAAAACTGGGATTTGCCAAGTCTTCTCTTCATTTTGTTTTCAAGCTGTAAATTTACAAAACAATTTAAATGTATATGTAATATATATATAAAACACTATTATGCACAGCTAAAAATATGAATAATAATTTAGCTTAAGTGTGGCAAAACTGCATAACTAACTATAAAGTGTAAAATGCAATTTTATGTTAAATAAATGTGTGAAAATGCAGAATTAATCATTACTCCATTTTAATAATCACATATACCACACAGCATAATAAGTTAACAAAACATTAAACTGAGTTAAAGTTATCATGTTGTAGTATTTATGGGTGTAGTTAATATATATATATATATATATATATATTGTTTTCCTTTTGTTATAATATAACGTTAGATGATAAACGTAAACATAAACATATGTGGTTTCTCGCAGTGGTCTCAGTCATTAGCGCGTGCGGCCAGGCTCCGTGCACGCGCGTCATACCATATGACTTAAGTCAATATTAAGTGTACATTAAACAAAGCATACATTATTTATCACAAAAAACCATTATACACGACAAGCACACTCAAGTGTCAGTCTGTCTCGATACGCACAATGAAGGACTGGTCACTGGCCACATTTTAAGTGGCTAAAATGGTAGAAGACAACAAACCACGCGCAAGTGTTTAAGCGCACAGTATTAGCTCAATCTTACCTTCAGCACATCACGACAGCTCCGTAAATACGCCTCCATTGTTACACGGAGCACGAGGGGTTTCACGTAGCGAAATATCCTAAAAGAGTTTAAAAATGCCCTTCAGTGCTTCCGAAATGTGTAGAGGATCTCAGCGCTTCACTGTGTTGCAAGTTATGAATCCAGAGCGTTGCGAGAGCGTAGACGTATCTCATCGAGTTACGTCCTGACGTCACATGGCCAGACGGTAAATGTAGTTCCGTAGAGTTTTGTGAGTTGTAGTGCATGTTGGCTAACTTTTAAGCGTACTTTCACACGATAACTGTATATATATTTTGTCATCCATTGTTCATCAAAAAATGACAACATTTGATAAAAGGAAATAAACCCCCAACTTTTGACGACTTGTCCTGCAATTTACAGATTAATGGCTAACTCCTGCTCGCTAAATAAACATGCGACTCACTAGCCTACCTGATCTAACAAGAAAGAATACATTGAATTTATACAGCTCTCATTGTGCAAATTCAATCCAAAACATGATTTTATGAAGGGGAAAAACATTTTATAAACAGCCATTTAGACTAACCAGCAGTAAACCAATGGGTTAATATTAGATTCAGAATGGAGTCATCATCCCTTTTCAATAAATAACTATAAAAAGTTATGGACCAGTATTGAAAAACAAAATACATTTTTTTAAGAATAGTCTCAACAGTTTATGAAACCAGCTACTAGATCAAACAAAATGAGATAAAATTCACAGCAATTGGTAACCATTTACAAATGAACATTCGATTGTGTTGGGCCAGGAAGTAACTCACAACTGCAATGTAACTGCAAATAATTAAAAAATCTTCAATTTGTCCCTCCCCATCCTGTTTCACTACACGTGGAAAAGTTGCTTGAAAAATTACTTAACAGCATATTCATGAGTCATGATGCTTGTAATGTAAAATTAAACAAATAATGTTTTATTTGTCTTTCTGAGTATATGAAAACAGCTTTTTCTGATTTACACAATGGCACAATATCGGTACAAAAAGTAGAATGTGGATCTTTAAAAATACAACTTCAGTAAAATACAGTACATTAAAATATTCATTCTGTTCTCCAAATACATTTAAAATAAACTAGTGTTTTTTTTTAGGGGTAACACATTGAAACAGCATTACAATTTTTGTTCTACATAATATTTCTTTCTATTAAAAATGAATCACATAAAAGCTCATCTGATTTCTATAGGTTTGGTGGTCTAAAAGTACATTTTTCATTTTCAGTTGCAAATGTACCTTCTGCAGAAAACCTCCATGCACTTGGGGATTTGATCTGTTATAAAGCTGATGCTTTGTTCTTGATCTAATTTCTGCTACGAATCACATCTTGTCCAATAGTATGCCAGTTTACATCTTCTCCACGTAGTTGCCAGGAAACATGCCTTCCTTTCCTCGAAGACGACCTTGCCACCAACCCGAAGAGTCTGAAAAAGACAGACGGTGGTGCGGCATTCACTAACCCAATATAATCCGTATGAAGTTCACTTTTAATGTTATGAAAATAGATTACCTTCACTTAGGATTTCTATGATATCGTCTGGTTGAAAGCTGAGCTCATCTGTGTCCTGAGCATCGTAAGCGTACAGTGCTTTGCACCGTGGGGTGCGGGGTACAGGTTTGGGACTGGGTTTGGGACGTCCTGATCCTGGAAGAGGCTTGTACTCTTTTGAACGTCTGCGATGCATCCTGAGAGGAAACACAGAGAATATTTCTTTTGAAAAGTTTGTAAAGCGCAAAAAAAAATAATAATAACATTAATTTAAATGTATTTTCATGACACCAAACTAATAGAAAAAATACATCATTTTTAGATATCACTAAAAAAGTGGTAAAATTGTAATAACTTGAATGTCAGGCACAAAATGTAAATCATTTTAGGGAATTATGAAAATTAATTCTGTCATTCACTGATCTGTGTAAGCAAGTTCCAACATGATTTCAAAGAGTTAGCATGCAAAAATAAATAAATTAATAAATTAATTAACAGATTAAATGGTTTAAACTGTTTAAGTATGGAAAAAAGGCCCATAATTACAGTACAGTTAAAATTCTAAATGCAAAACTATAATAATCTGATTTGACAGTAGGGCTGAACAATATTTCGTTTGAGCATCGATATCGCAATGCGTGTATCTGCAATAGTCACATCGCTGGATTAGATTATTTATTAAAGTTTAAAAGTGAATCAATATTTTTATCTTTTAATTATTTATACAATGATGACCATATTACTTTACATTTGATTCAATTTCTGTACTTGAATACTGTTAAACTCCAGAAAACCATAAAGCACTGTTTATTTATTTATTTGTGCTTGTTATTTATTATAATTTATGCAAATGCACTGCCTAGAAAAACACTTGATCATCCCAGTCGACCTAAATTAATGAAATCTTTCCAAATAGAACTATTCAAATCATTCAAACTATTCAAAAAAACAAGCAAAACAAAATATGGCAATGTCATATTTTTCCAATATCGTGCAGCCCTATTTGACAGCAGCAATTATCTTAATTGATTTACAATTGGTGCCCATCATGAGCTTTGTAGACTAGTTCCAGCTGAACAGGTTTTTTTCATACAGTTAGTATGGCTTGAAGGAAATGAATCTTGTAATAGCAAAAATGATCAGAGCCTCTTTCTGTCATCTCACCCTGCCACGCCTTGATCAGGAACCTTCATGAAGCCCATATCAGTGTAGACCTGGCTCTCTCTCTGACTGCGCACGGATCCCTGGAGTCTGGGAAGGGTCGGCTGATCCATAGTGGACTGCTGGCGGAGCAGAGAGTGTCTGACGGCCGGCTGTCCTCTGCCTCGACCAGCAGACTTAGGAGCTTCTGAAATAACAGAGAATAATAAAAACAATTAAAAAAAATTTTTATAGCAGTTTAGTAGCAAGCAACTCATGGGTATTATGTAAAATTGTGGTTTTACCCCGTGAATACTGTCCTGCATTGCGATTCTGGTTGCCCATGAAGCTGCTCTTTCGGTTGTCCCGACGCGTGGGTCCTGTAGAAATGATGATTGTTTTATTAAAAAATAATTTCAAAAACATTGTGTCCTTTTGAGCTTTAAATTTATACATCAAATCAGTTTCATAAATAAAATAAAGAGAAACGTTTTTTTCATGTTTTAGAAGAACCAAATTAACATATTAGAATAATTTATGGACGATCATGTGACGAGAAATGATGCTGAAATTCAGCTTTGCAATCACATGAATCACATTTCAAAATATATTAAAATAAATACATTAAATAAATGCAACATAAAGCACAAAGTATACTGTACTTTTTACATTTATCCTAGAGTATGAATTTGATGCATCTAACATAAATTTCATCATCAGAACAGTACGTGTGTAGTGTATTCAAGATTCATTTGGAAAGTGCTCATTTACAAGTGTCAGGTTTTATGGGTGATCTCTTCTGACCATTGAAAAAAATGTGAAATAAAATCTCAAATGTGATTTTCCGACACCAATTGCTGCTTCATTAATTAACTAACATCACGTTTTCTCTGAATTTTACTGTCTGAGAAGGAACAAACTACCGAAGACAGCAAAAACAATATATGGTTCTGCTGGCAAGTGTATGTTTGGAGGGATTTTAAAAAATATCTGCAACTCTAGAAGATTTTTGTCGCTATAACATCTACAGAAAAATAGTGCAGACAAACATGTGCAGCGTCAACTGCTTTAACATGCGTCACATACTTAAACATACAAATAAAAAATGAAGAAGTATACTTTGGGCTTTCTTTGTACCAATCCTAAACTTCTAATGACAAATGCAAAATTGTTTGCAATACGGTTGTTACTGGTGGATATTATGAAATAGTGACTAGTTACATACTGTGTTAGGTGTAATAAGTTACAAAGGAACTATTGACTGTAAATCCCTTTTCCACGAAAAAACAAAGCCTTTTTTGGGTCATTTAATTACAGTTACTTATAATGTACTTGCCTAAATACTGTACATAAATTCAACAGTTCTGTATAAATCAATTCAGTAAAGCAGAGTAATTGTATTTTTTTGTTACACAAATATTTTGTTACACAAATACATGTCAAGACGATTACACATGCAGAATGATTCTCTTCTTTTTTTTAACAAAAGAATGTTACATTTCTTTGTTGTTGCATATTACGCATGTGCAATTAACTAATTAAGAAATTAGTAAATTAGTGTATTAAAAAAAATTGTCAACGTATACATAAAACACAGTATATTGTAAGTATGAAATATAGTGTCATTACTTTGGAACGTTTCATGTTTTGATACATACCTTTAAAAAAAAATTTCAGCATAATTCTATTAACTAAAGTATGTTATGTTAGTTATTAAAATGTGCAAGTATATTTTTATAAAGCCACGTTTGACTTAAATTTAACCCTTTAAGGTGCACTCCTTGAAAATATTTTTTTTGGCCCACATCTTGTATTGAATAATATACTGACACAACTCTGATAAATAGTAATAAGCAATTCAAATAATAATGATAACCTATGGATAAAAGGTCAACCAGGTGGTTATGATGCCTGTTAAAGAATTTAAAAAGTTGAATTTCTATTGTTTGTGTTGAGATTCATATGGATTTTAAGTAATATTACTTAATAATTCAATTACATTTCAGACATAGTAAGTAGAAAATAATTTAAATACAAGTTTAATGACGTAATGAGTTATTAATAACTTTTTAAAATTTAACTTACCCCCCCCCCCACTTGTTACATAATAGTAAAGGGCCAGCAATGCAAATACAGTACTGAAATTTCAACACCAACTTACTTGTGTTTTTAGGCAGACCGGACCCAATACTGACAGTTAGAATCTTGCTACTGGGCTTCAGAATGGCATCGTCCCCTTGACCCATCTGAAACTGGATCTGTCGAGAGCCAGCAGATGCAAATGGACCCCATCCTCCTTTCTTCACCTTAAATTCAAGTCTGAGAGAGAAAGGAGAAATGACAAAAGCAACATAATGCTCATAATCCTTCTATAATATGGCACATGACATGATTTTACAGTGAAGGAAATACTGCTTACAGGTTGTTGAACTTCAGCGGGAGCTTTTTCTTTGTTTTTTCCTCGTATCGTTTGTACAGCAGACTGAGGAATTCAGTCTTAAAGACAGACTGCAGAACACTGTCATACTGATCCTCGTGCAATATGAAGATGTCATCCTGTAGTGTGCTGAGAAAAGAAAAATACAACAACCGATTCACCCATTCTCCATATGCAATACAGAAAATTACACAAGTTAGCTTAAATGCTAGCTAAAGAGATGTATTTTCTGGTAAATTTTTTGTACTCAGAAACATGGCATATATTCTATAGTGAAATTATGCATATTGATGTCAAAGCAAGCAAAACATGCACAATGAACACATTTGATTGTGCCAAATGACAGACATTAGTATTTGTTGGTTATTTGCTAAACATCAGCAGAGATCCACTAAATGTATATAATGTTAACTTTAACTATAATGTATACGCTACCTGACAAACGTCTTGTCGCCTATTTAAGTTTGAGGAACAACAAATAATAACTTGACTTCTAGTTGTTAATTTGATATCAGAAGTGGCTTATATGAAAGGCAAAGGCCTCTAGATTACGCTTGATTTTTCATTATTTAATTAGGACAGTAAGGTCTGACTTTGCTTAGACAAAAGTCTTGTCACTTAACAGAAATAATGTACAGTATAGAATATAAAGTCATGGTGCAGTGGAAAAATAATTAATATTGTGTATGACTCCCATGAGCTTGGACGACTGCATCTATACGTCTCTGCAATGACTCAAATAACTTATTAATAAAGTCATCTGGAATGGCAAAGAAAGTGTTCATCAAGATTCTTTGGATTCATCTTTAATGCCTCCTCCTTCATCTTACCCCACACATGCTCAATAATGTTCAAGTCTGGTGACTGGGCTGGCCAATCCTGGAGCACCTTGACCTTCTTTGATTTCAGGAACTTTGATGTGGAGGCTGAAGTATGAGAAGGAGTGCTATTCAGCTGGAGAATTTGCCATCTCCTGTGGTTTGTAATCTAATGGGCAGCACAAATGTCTTGATACCTCAGGCTGTTGATATTGCCATCCACTCTGCAGATCTCTTGCACGCCCCCATACTGAATGTAACCCCAAACCATGATTTTTCCTTCATCAAACTTGACTGATTGCTGTGAGAATCTTGGGTCCATGGGGTTCCAATAGGTCTTCTGCAGTATTTGTGATGATTGGGATGCACTTCAACAGATGATTCATCAGAAAAATCTACCTTCTGCCACTTTTTCAAATGATCAACTAGAAGTCAAGTTATTATTTGTTGCTCTTACAACTGGGATCGACGACAAGACTTTTGTCAGGTAGTGTATAATGAAAACTACTCTGTTTTGACTACTATTTAGTATAAAAAAATTGAATGTGGTTGGGAATGAAACAACATGTTTACTATGTTCAAAAAAATAATTTTATTTACAGCTACCAGTTCTATATTGTACATTATTTCTGAATGAAATTATAAAATGTGGCTTTTACACCCAAGTGATTTCTCTCTTTGTTTACATATTTTCCTCTTAAAAATGCATGCATCTACAAATCATGGCAGCTTGGGGGTATTACACACATTCAGATTTTACATTCTGCTGCAAATGCATGATTTATTAATCATTCTGAAGCTTTAATGTAGTGCAAACTTCCTAGTCCAAAAGGTGTTCATACATATTGCATGATGAAATACCTCAGAGAGACTGACTGGATCTTCTCCACCTCGATCTTTCTCTTCAAAACCTCACGAATCTGGCCTTTCTCAGGACCCTGTTTCACCTTCTCGCGTCCAATCAGATAAAGTAACTTCGGGGTGAGAATGAGGTCTCGCTTGACGCTCTGTGGGTGATGAAACAGTGTGTGGTCACATGAAATACGTTACTTGTTCAAAATAGTAACTAAATGTGTTTACTGTGTTTACTTTTCTTTCTTTCCTCTCTCTTTTTATTTGACAAAAAAAGTGAATACACTTAACTCGTTAAGGATATACACAATAATGTTTTACAAACAAAACTTATTTCAATTGTGGTCCTAGTTGTGAAGTACAGATACACTACTGTACCCGGTAACAGGTACAACGTGACAATACATTGTAAAATAAATAAAATCCAGTAAAATAAGTAAAATCCATCAACATACTATTCTGCTTAAGAGCCAGCTTTTAGATTTTAAAACTAAAACTAACCATATTTGTAATGCTTTTAATATCCACAGGCAGTTTATTCCATAGGAATGTCCCAGAATATTTAAAAGACCAATGACCAGAAGCAGTTTCAAAACGACATAATGTAAAATCCATAAGACTTTGCCTAGTTTTATAACAACATTGTTTGCTTAGCCTTGATAAAAGTGCATTTAAATAAGAGGTTGCTTTATTAATAATAATAATGTCATAAACCATTTTAAGTTTAATGTGTTCAAATCTAAATTTTTTTGAAAATTAATATGGTACTTTTTACCATCTGGCCTGGACTTACTTGTTCGTAATAATATAAAAAAGAAAATCTAATATTTTTGACAAATGTAAGGGCCTTTTATACCATGAAATGTTACATGAATAATCCCAGGCTGAGGGAAATGTAAATTCACATATCTGTAAAAGTCAAACAAACCCTTCAGCTGTGCTGCATTTTTGAATTGCATGAAGAACAGAGTCCATAAAAAAACAGCAATGAATATTCTGAGATTGCATTTAAAAATGTTTTTTTTGTTTTGTTTTTTATCATATTGAGGGATAGTAAATCTGTTTTTGTGCCAGTGAGTTCAGTAAATACATGTTTGCATAGAAATACAAAAAGTCTCATGTTTACACCGCATTTAATCTCAATTTCCCTCAACAAAAGGACAGGTTGTCAGTCAATAAATGGCATTATGTTTTTAAAAAAGTAACTGATATTTTCTTGGATATGAAAAAGTAATAGTTTTTCACTCATGCTTATTGTTAGCGTTGTTTGAGACGTTTTTCGGCATTCATCCCCAAGCTATTTTTACTAGTGATGAGTTGAGTGAAAGTGCAAAATCACTCCCTGACATTAGATGGTGCTTAATGGAAAACAGAAACTTTATGCTTCTGATGCTCGCTTGTTGCCATAGATATATACACGGCTTGTTGCACACATAGACTGTAAAGAAGAAGAATTCACCTCACACTTTTTCCTTGTGTATCTATTACATTAGCTTTTCCACTTGTGTTTAACCTCCTCCACTACAGCACACAAACACCAGTCAAAAAAAGTTATAAGCCCTGAAAGAAAATTAAGTTGATCTGCAATTCCTTGTGCTCGACTAAACAGTTTTGTGCTTGAGCGCCACCAAGTGGTGTTTTAGTGTAACTTCAGCAGCGCAAGCCACAGGAACAAAAACACCAACCTCACTGGTCGACCAGTTTTTTATTGTGGCGCGTAAAAAATAAATAAAATAAAAATAAGTCAAGTTTTTTATTTTTATTATGTTTTTATGTGTCAAATGGCATTTTTGTGCATTGATGTACACACTCAAATTAGAGCTCTTTGTTTAGTCACAAGGTGTTAGACGTCAGCGATATACACAAGCAAAAATTGATTACATAACTCAAGTTATTTTTAATGCATTAGACAAACACTAAGATTTGATGCTCTTTTGTGTCTGTCTCAATGCATCTGACCATATGTGTGTTTAAATTACAACAATTACACCTGTATCTAGCATTATCCACTTATTAATTATATAAATGAATAAAATATATTTTGAAAAAATAATATAAAATAGATCATAATACTAGCGGTAAACAGGGTCTTTGATTCGTACCTTAAATCTGCGATCGTATTTGACCACCACATCAGCGAAGTCAATTCTCTCCCTACGACCCACGAATTGTCGAATCTCCGGATGGTTGTCCGTGCCGATGTAATCTCCCACGAAATTGCGGTTCAGACTGTTCTTTCGCCTCTCCTTCTTGTTCAGCAGGAGGTCAGAAGCTGAAATCAGAACAGAAGCAATGTAACATGAAGCATGTTTGATTGTATTCCCAATGGCTTATATATTGTATTGACTGGTAATGAAAAAGAAGAGCGTTTGGATTTGGACACTTGTTTTTATGCATCAGTAAAAAAATATATATATACCGGTATATATATATATATATATCAAACTTCTTATTCTGCATGCATCAAAGTAAGTTGATCTGAATCGTACCTTCTTCTCGCATGCGGACATATTTCCGTACAGCAATGTGTTTGCGCCAGGCTTGCTGAATAACCCGAGCATAACCATTATATTTTCTTTCCCTCATCTCCTCCAGCAAGAACAGCTGAAGATTGACATTTCAGAATATCAATAAACTGTACAGACAACATCAAAACAACCAGAGCAAGTTTAAGATGTGCAACACAAGACAATAGGTTGAGCATAGTCTATTCTACATAGAGAAGTCAAAGATGAGACGACATTTTGGTGTCTGCATTGAATTAAACATGCAAATGCTTCATTTTTGCATATAAACCTAATCAAACAAAAAAGTCTGCTTTAATTTTTCAAATAATGTTTGGGAAAATAAAATGTCAAAATATTTAAGAAATAATCTTCCATTTTCATTCAGTGTATACATGTAAAAATAAAGCGTATTTATGTAGAAAAATAAACATCATACTTAGTCTGACCTGTACTTCATAGAATGTGTGATCATGATTTTAAGTAAGCAAGCAAGTAAAGGTTTATTTATACAGCACCTTTCACAGACATTAAGTCACAAAGTGCTTTACAATTAAAGAAAACTGGAAAACAGGTAAAAGAACACATATCAATAAAATAAAAAACATTAAAAAAAGCTAAAAATCCAAGAAACACCAATGTAAAACCAGCTCTCCATACTGTTACTTAAAAGCTTGACCAAAAAGATGTGTCTTTAAATGTTTTTTAAAAAGTTCAACTGATCTCGGAGTTCTCAGTGCTAGAGGGAGAGAGTTCCAGAGCCTTGGGGCCACAACACAGAAGGCACGGTCACCTTTCTTAAGACGTGTTCTGGGAATGGCTAAAAGGTCTTTGCCAGAACACCTCGGAGTCCGGCCACAGGATTGACCATGTAAAAGATCTTGAATATAAAGGGGGCCTGACCATGCAGAGCTTTATATGTAATTACCAGAATTAAATTTACTCTAAGACTAATAGGAAGCCAATGAAGAGCCTTAAGCACAGGAGTAATGTGCGACTTCCTACTGGTGTTGGTTAAAAGCCTCGCAGCTGCATTCCTAATAGTTTTTTTTTTATTTGTCATTAAATAATTCTTGTTCTAAATATGCCTGACAAGAATTTTTCTGTATTTTAATTACGGTCAAGCCAAATCACATTTTAGCATCCATGTCTTCTGTAAATTTTATTAAAATGTATGGTATAATTTTTTGCCCATGTTCCAAAAAAAACGAATATACATCTACTATCATATGTATTTGAACATATAAACATTTTGGAAAAACAACCATACAAAAAAAGCCATTTGAACAAATAGCCAAAGAAATTCTTAATATTCTCCTAACATGACTGAATTACTTTTAATCTTTAGCACGAATCCAAAGGAATGCATTTAAATGGCCAAACTGCAAAGTAATTCAATTTGTTCATGACTAAAATAAACCGAGCCACCCCAGAGAAAATGAGTTACGGCAACAAGATAACATGCTCTCATATGTACAGATAATGAAACTCATTACTTCTCAAATCTCATAAAACACCTTATTAAATCACAACTGTGACGCTATCAGTCACAAAAAGAACAATACATACAGATTCTGGAGCCTTGATGAAGATTTTGGTTTTGCCCAGCTGGTACTGATCTGAGTCCATGTTGACAGATTTTAAGAGGTGCAGGACGCCCTGTTTCTCATCTCCACGCCACTGAGGCCATGTTTCTCTGGTCAAGATGGCATATCTGAGCAAACATAAAAGAATAGCTGATTATTAAATATGTGTGATAAAGTTAAAAGTGTTATTTAAACAATATTTAGTCAGGTGTGTTTTTATGCTGATATCTTGGCTGATTTAGGGCTGACAGTTGGTGACAGCAAGTCACAGTTTAAATTGATTCACTGAATCATTCATTCATTCATTCATTCAAATGACTCATTCAAAATGGCTGATTAATTTAGAAACAGAAGAAGTGACTCTTTCTGAACAGATTACTTAATTGATTCAAATTCAAAAGCAGATTCCCTCAGGTATAAACATTAACACTGAACTGTGAAACAAATGTTCTGCTCTGGCTTTGTTTGGATCTATTTTCATCAGAGAAACAGAACAACTGACAATATTGTGTCTAAAATGTAACTCAAATGTATTACACAATATTACTTGTATAATAACTTGCATAAAAACATGCTTAAGTGCTTGGAAAATGGCATAAAAGCTTGTGATATAATACTGAACTAATAATACTGATCTTATAAATATAAAAAAACAATAATATTTTTTATTTCACTTTCAACTTGAATGATAGTAAAACTAACATCGTTTTACATGTAATGAGCACTTTTGGACACTAAAAATGTGAATATTTTGTTAGTTTTTTGCAAAGCTATATAGATGATAAATATTGCATAACCCTATTTATATCGATTTTATTTTATTTATATCAAAAACTAAAAGAGTTCATGGTTTAAAGCATGAGACCCTAGGTGAAAAGGGGAAAAAAACTAAAACGAATAGTAGACCATACTTCCCCAGTTGTCTGATTGCATCAGGAACTGCAATGATTTTATTTTGTATTACAAGTTTACAGAAATGTCCTGCTTAAATATGCAAATTAGACATTATATAATTGAATATACACTAATGTGAATTAATTTTCATAACATAAATCTGAAGACTGAATAAAGGCAGGTTTGTTAAAATAAAAGGAAAAAATAAATCATACAAAAAAAAAATTTTTTTGTAAAAATACTTCTTAAATAAAAATAAATAAAACAGTAAAAACAGACTTTTAGACACGACAACTTTTTAACTATAAAATAACATTTTTGTTAGTGTTTTTGCAAAGCTATATAGATGATAAATACTGCATAACCCTATTTATAATCACATTTTCCAACTGCAAAATCCCCTTGTATCATTTAGCATCTTGATAAATCAATACTGATTTTACCTATGCAGAAATTTTTTGAAGATGCGTCTGAAGGCGTAGCCGGCCCTGCGCACACGGATGTTCTCTCGCAGTCCCAGGTACTCCACCTGGTGTTTTACACGACTTTCCTCCCAGTCGCGAGACTTTTTGGTCTCGTTGGGCTTCATGCATCGAATATAGTGAGGGGTGCATTTCATTAATGTCTGGACCAGATTATTTGCCTGTTTCTGTTAAAGAAGAAAGTAGAAAATCAAAGACGTGGATTGTCCTTCAACATTTGTTTTGTAATAAGTACATCTACACCAGCATTCTTTCTGAAAGCTTCGTTCTATGGAGGATGAGGGAGCTCTCAGATTTCACCTAAATATTGTAAGTATCTAATATATTTGTATAGTCAAGACAAACAGGTCTCAGGGGTTTGGAACCACATGAGGGTGAGTAATTAATAATAAAAACATTTTTTTTAGGTGAACTAACCTTTTAACACAATGAATATATTTTACAGTTATGAAATGTTCATATCTGACTATTATTGCCCTGTTCATCCTCGTAAAATGGCTTTGACACAATCTACATTGTAGAAAAGCTATAGAAAGACAGGTGACTTGATTTAAAAGGCAGACAAAAGCATAAAATAAAACTAAGGAAAAATAAATAAATAAACTGTAAGCATACACAATGATTCCAAATCACTTTTCAGGAACAGAATGCCCAGTAACACAAGTTAAAAACTAAAAGAGTTTATAGTTTAAAGCATGAGACTCTGGGTAAAAAGGGTAAACAGACCATACATCCCCGTTGTCTGATTAAATCAGGAACTGCAAACGTTCTTTTAGTATTACAAGTTTATAGAAATGTCTTTTTAAAATATACAAATTAGGCATTATCTAATTGAATATACACTAATCTGAATTCATTTTCATAATATAAATCTGAACACTGAATAAAGGCAGGTTTAATAAAATAAAAAATCCATAAATCAGAAAAAAAACTGTAGGAATTACATTTTTTTTTATTTAAGAAATTAAACAGTTTGGTGTAGGGCTGCATGATATTGGAAAAGTTTTACATTGCGATTTTTTTCTCTCTGCAATATATTGCGATATAAATACAATTTCACCAGATGATTTAAATAGCACTATTTGCAAAGTCATTACTTTAGATGATTTTGTAGGGGAGTGAAAAATATATATATTTTTTTATGTAATTTATCATATAGATATAATAAATAAACTACAGTCATAGATAAACACAATGTTAATAATTAATATTAAAGCTAAATAAACCATGTTTTCTAACAGTATTCAGGTACAGAAATTGAATAATCAAATGTAAAATAACACTGCATAGTCTTCATCATATAAGTAATTCAATAAAAAAATATTTATTAAAATTCAAGCACAACTAAAATGCTTTAAACTCAATGAAAAAAATTCTCACTTAGTCACAGGCCTTAAAAACACAAGAAGATGATGATGAAACTTTCACTCTATTATGATTCAATTCTCTCTAAACAAATCTTGTGTGTTTGACCTTTGGTTTCTGATGATCTATAATCCCAACTCAACCTTGCATATCCTGCGATGTGACTATTTCGGATGCACACATTTCGATATGAATTGCATTTTGTCACAAGAAACTCAAAATTGACCAGTGCATTAAAACCCAGTGTTTTTCCTATGGTGTCAAATTGTAGTTTGGATTCTAAGTATGCATTTCTGTGTGTTATAAAGCAATTATTTTACCTTAATCTTTGCACCTGCAGTGGTGGGACGACCCCTTTTCTCAGCCTCAATGTTCTCTGGGAACAAACCTTTAATAAAGGCGCTGTGAAGATAACCAGAAAGAGGAATGAATCATTTGTAACATCCCTGAAGCCCCATCTACTCTTTATTCTCTTACCATCACACAAAATAAATAATCATAGAGCTGACATACAGAGAATATCTCTTACAAGAAGGATAACAACTTACCATCCTCCATATAAATGCTCCAGCATATTGATTTTCTGATTTATTTATGTGATTTATTATTTCATTAAGGAATTAAAGCTGAACTGCAGATGTTGTGCATCAGTGCATGAGTGCATTTAGGGGCTTTTAAAAAGCTTCTGCCATAATTCTGCTGATGTGGGAAAAAAGAGGCAGTAAAAAAGCCAAGTAACCACTTACAACTCGCTGCTCTGCATGAGCTCGATGATGTCACTGAATAGCACATCTCTGTTCCTCTCACAGAAGCCGCTCACATCATAAGACACCTGCAAACAAGGGCTCTTATTACTCGCACTAAGAAGACAATCAATATTGGTGTGACTCTACTTGCTGGAAGCTCTCTCTCCAAACACATATTCAGTTGTATTCCATGCACCCATTTCCAAACCGTTTGTTATTAATGTACTGGGTCAAGAACTCTGCAATAAGCATGGGTTATATTTTATTTTGTAGCATCTTTGTTACATGTATTATGTATGCATACTATAAATGTACAAATTTAAAAAATCCAATTTAGCTGTGTATGTGTATATATATATATATATATATATATATATATATACATATACATAGATATGTATATACATATTTATATATATATTGTTTTTTTTTAATGTAATGGTTCAATTGTCAGTCAGCGTGACAGATCTATTTCATTTAAAAATTAAACATACTTATTCTGAGTCTCTGACCTGTGCCTTTTAAATTATATAAAAGACACAAATCACATACAAATAACGTGATCATACAAATGATCACATTTTAAATTATTAACACTTTCTGAATTATTTTAAACTAATAGAAATGAAACAATTTTAATAATAAAACTTTTTATATATATATATTTGGGTCAAAGACATAGGTTTGTTTCCCCATTAAATTAGAATTACATTTGTTTTTTAAGTCTTATTATATTAGTAAAATGTCATCAAATGATACGTTTGGTATAAAAAAGGATCTTTTGTTATATTAAAATATTGTTACACTGGATGACATTTTAGTGGGTGTCATCTGTAAATCATGGTTAAAAAATTAAACAAAACATTCCAATGAGCAGTGGAAACATGATGCTTGAAACCCTCTTTTCATCTTTGAATTTCTTACTGTAGTAATATCTGTAAATTATGCATAACTACATATTCAATAACCCTACACAAAACCCTAATCCTAACCCTAAAGTTAAAATTTTATTTTGATGCTATTACACATTTTATTAGCAAAAAAAACTAAACTAAAAGATATACACAATGCATTTAACAAAAGGGCACATTTTATAAAGTCTGATTATGTTTGCCAGTTTTTACACTTACTTTTGCTAAACATTTTTATTCAGATATCTAATGTTTGTACACTTGAAAATGGTCTCTCTTACCTTGCCGGCATAGTGGTGCACAACAAAACCTTTGTTCCAGCTGTTGAAGTGCTCATGAGCGCCGATTTGTGACTGCAGTTTTTGCAGAAGGGTTTGGTCGGCGCCCTCTCCTTTGGCATGCATGGTTGCACAAACATCATCCAGGATGCTCATGATTCCAGGAGGATTCTGGGTCATTAAGGTGTCCATTAGATGCAATTAGTTGAACAGGTGCAGTTAGGTATATGACAGAGGTTTTGATGGAAAGTGCAAACTCACCAGTTTGGACTCAATTAAATCACATACAACTTTATTGTTAAAGTACTCAATGGGGGTCCAGCTGATTCCCTCTTGTACATATTCTTCCTGCAAAAGAGGGAGCAGCAAATGTCCTGTTTAAATCTGGTATTAAAGAGATAGTTCGATAAATTCAGCATTTACTCATCATCCACTTGATTCAAGCCAATTCCAGTTTCTTTATTCTGTTGAACACAACAGAAGATATAATGAAGAATGATGAAAAAAAACAGCCATTGGCTTACACAGTATTTTTTACTATGGATGCCAATGGCAACTTTTTCCAACATTAGTCAGAATATCTTGTTTTGTGTTCAACAGAAGAAAGAAATTCTTATAATCACTTGAGTATGAGGAAACGGTGAAATGTTTTTTGGACAAACTATCCCTTCAATATGTTTTTTGGTGAGAAGATCACAAGTGGACAATGTTAAAGGGGGTCTGAAACATTGATCTTGTCAGAGCCCTAAATGACTATAACACTAACCACTTCCAAAGGTGGTCAAAACACATCAGTTTTCTTTCACAGTTTACACATTCCTATAGTTGAGTGTGTTAAGAGTGTGAATGTGTTTGAATAGCCACAAAAAACCCACCTACACTCTTCCTACTCAAATTCTAATTTGTAAACAGCACAGGACGTGTTATTAAAATATAGTCACATGGGATTTAAACTTTGCTATCTGAAATACTAAGCTTGGTTTAAAGGTGATTTTTCTTTTTAAAAAAGCACAATGTTCTCTTACCAATCCTGATTCGAACACAAACCCAGTGTTTAAGCCTAATTTTATGGCCATCCAAGCAGAAACCAAAGCTTCTTTTCATTTTCTATTGTCTCCAAATATGCAAGCTTATTTCCCAATATTAACTCAAAGGAACAGAAAAAGCCCAATATACACCAGTCCATATACTCTACCCTCAAAGACAGCAGAAAAGTGGATGAAAGAGATGGATTAAAACACCAGGTTTAAATGTGAATGTCTCCCTCATCTACCTTGTGATTAAATTGACAAAAAATGTATGCATCTATACATTTAGAAAATATTATACTTCTCACCTGCTCTGCTTTTAGTGTGAGCTCAATGAAAATCTGTTGGAGTTTTTCATTCACAAAGTTGATGCAGAACTGCTCGAATCCATTTTTCTGGAAGGGTAGAGACATGAGGTTACTTCAATATGAAAAGTAATTAAAAAAAAAAAAAAAATCTAATTTTAAAATATAACTGAATTCACCTGAAATATTTCAAAGCCATAGATGTCCAGGACGCCAATGTTCAGCTCCTCACGGTCTTTCTGCATTGCTTTATTTATAGCCTTTAAATGCAAGCAGAAACTAATTGGAATGGCTTTTCCTGAGATTTTAGAACATCTTTTAAAAAAGTACGGGGTTGGTAAGATTTACAATTGTATTAGAAAGCTCACAAAAACAGTATTTACTTTACACAAAAATCTTTTGTAGCATCATGCTCTCATACATTTGATCACCATTTACTCACACTCAAGTGGTTCAAAACTTGCATGATTTTTTTCTTCTGCTGAACACAAAAAAAAGATATTCTGAAGAATGTTGGGGAAAAAAGCCATTTATATCTATACAAACAAAAAATACTATGAAAGTCAATGGATGTTTTTTTTTTTCCCAACACTGTTCAGTATATCTTTCGTTGTGTTCATCAGAAGATAGAAACTTTAACAGGGTTGAAACAAGAAGAGAGTGAGTAAATTTCATTTTTGGGTGAACTATCCCTTTAAATATATCCATGTTAAAAAAAGAAGTGAAGAGTTCAAATGCAAAAACCTCAATGTCATCTGAAACGTTCTTATAAAAAGAGCATTTTTTGTCAGTCTCCTATGTTTACATGCTGTTATTGGGCTTTTATGGTGATGAATAGGTTATTTTCATTGCCTTTAAAGTGAAATATCTGAAACTACACAGGAAAAATTTTTGAAAAATGCTCATTTTAGAAGATGCAATGAGCCATGGCATGGCATATGATGGCATTTAGAGGCTTTTGCATCTGAAATCTTCAAGTATTTATTCACTTCACTAAAGAAATCAAATAAAAAAAATCACACTAACCCCAAATTTTAAATGATAGCATTTACCAAACGAACACAAAACATCATTTATGCAAATTGTAATCTGCCAGACTGACTCACATCAACCAAATAGTCGAAGAGTCTTGAATACAGTGCTTTGGACAGGGCGTCTCGGGTGAAGGAGGCCTGCTCTGTGTTTAAGGTGACAGAAATGGTCTCCGTCTTGCCACCCCACTTGCTGTCCATGATACGACTGGTCAGTTTGCTCTTTAAACCGTCCTGATTGATCCCCAACAGGTACGATGGGAATGCCAAAACTGCAGTAGAGCCATAATGAATGAATTACATGGCTAAGAACAAGCTCCTTACTTGTACTCCATTCTTTAAATCAAATATTTCAGTAATCATAAACTCACAGTCTTCACTCTCCACCACAGCATAGTTTCCCTCCTCTCTGAAAGCGATGTTGCCCAGATGGAGGATTCCTGCCACAATCTGCAGCACCGAGTCCTGTGCATCCACTGACAGGCCCACCACCGACATGGCATTCTACAAATTCAGTTATTTTATATTATGAAATAATACAGTGAGGTCAGAATTATTAGCCCCCTGTGATTTTTTTCCCTTTTAAATATTTCCTAAATGATGTTTAACAGAGCAGGGAATTTTTCACAGTATTTCCTATAATTTTTTTTTCTTATTTGTTTTATTTTAGCTAGAGTAAAAGCAGTTTTACATTTTTTTAAACATTTTAAGGTCAATATTATTAGCCCCTAAAAGCAATATTTTTTTTCAATTGTCTACAGAACTTTTTGATTGTCTAACTTGCCTAATTAACCTAGTTAAGCCTTTAAGTGTCACTTTAAGCTGAATACTAGTATCTTGAAATATATCTAGTAAAATATTATGTACAGTCATTACAGCAAAGATAAACTAAATGAGTTATTAGACATTAGTTATTAAAACTATTATGTTTAGAAATGTGTCTCTTTGTTCTAAAGAACTTGGGGAAAAAATATACAGAAGGGCTAATAATTCACAAAAACTTTTGTCTGTTATGGTTATGTCAGTTGTGATTTTGACTCCTGAATTCTTGCACTGCTGATTAAATTATTTAGTCGTCTCATGATTGTGAGCTCAAACTGGGCTCTCATTTCTTTCATGCGGCTCACGTTTCAAACAGTGCTGTGTTGTTCTGTTTTTTTTGGCATGTTTGCATAGCTTTAACTGTCAAAAAATAATGCACTAAAATTATTAACCCTACTGTGATTTGTTTTCCTTTTAAAAATAAGTGCTTTTTAATGGCGAGAATCAAATTTTTTAAACATAGTAGTTTTAATAACTCATTTCTTATAACTAATTGCTTTTGTCTTTGCCATGATGAGAGTACATAATATTTCACTAGCTACTTTGCAAGATATACAGCTTTTGTGAAATTTAAAGGCTTAACTAAGTAAACTAGACAATTTAGGCTAACTAGGCAAGTGTTTGGACAACAGTGGTTTGTTCTGTATCCAATTGAGATATAACAAAATCTTAAGTGGTCTAATAGTATTGACTTTAAAATGTATTTTAAACAAAAATGTAAAATCTGCTTTTATTCCAAACTAAAAGAAATAATCTTTTCTGTCTCGAAAAGAAAATATTATCGTAAATACTGTAAACATCTCTGTTAAACATCAATTGGAAAATATTTGAAATATATATATGTTAATTTCACAGGAGGGCTAATCATTTATCTATCAACTGTATATAATATAATATAATATAATATAATATAATATAATATAATATAATATAATATAATTCATTTTCTTTTCGGCTTAGTCCCTTTATTAATCTGGGGTCGCCACAGCGGGATGAACCGCCAACTTATCCAGCATATGTTTTGCGCAGCGGATGCCCTTCCAGCTGCAACCCATCACTGGGAAACATTCATACACACTCATTCACACACATACACTACGGACAATTTTAGCTTACCCAATTCACCTATACCGCATTGGACTTGTGGGGGAAACCGGAGCACCCGGAGGAAACCCACGCGAACACGGGGAGAACATGCAAACTCCACACAGAAATGCCAACTGACCCAGCCAAGGCTCGAACCAGCGACCTTCTTGCTGTGAGGCGAACGTGCTACCCACTGCGCCACCGCGTCGCCAATATAATATAATATAATATATATCGAAACACTGGTATGATTGTATAGTCTGAACCCAGCATTAAAAGCGCTTTAAATATTTGCTATTTTTAATAACTATTACTTCTATTTCTATATCCAAAATTGTCTGTGTTGTTATTTCATATTATACTCCATAATTTAGATTCTTATTGATATTATTATTATTATTATTATTATTATTTTTAAGGTCACGGGTGGTTGTATAAGCATTTCACTGATATCGTACTGTGTATGAATGTGTATGTGACAAATAAAATTTTAATTAGAATTTTTGAATTAGGATACAAGCTTCACACCCACCATTGTGTCTTCAAACTCCTTCTTGTCATTGACATCCTCCACAGTGTAGGTGTCAGACTGGTTTAAATAGAAGTAGTAATCAGGAGTCGTGACACCAAAATTTTCTCTCTGCTCTTTGGTGGCTCCTTTCAAAAGCTAAAACATCAGATATAAAAAAAAAAAGGAATTAAAGGAAAAGACGTATTTCTTTAAGCTTTTACTTGTTTATCTTGTATTATTTTACTGTATTGTTTGCCGGTGTTCAGCATTTTGAGAAACTGCTTTTAAAAAGGCACTATATAAATAAAGATTATTATTATTATTATTATTATTATTATTATTATTATTATTATTATTATTATTAT
>CAIGQV010001633.1:19251656-19268675 GCA_903798115.1 Danio jaintianensis | reverse complement strand
ATTATTATTATTATTATTATTATTATTATTATTATTATTATTATTATATTAAAACATGCAACAATTTTATCAAATTTTAAATCTTAAATTCTGACCCAAGTAAAACGAGTTACTATTATGACACAAAGCAATCCACAACTGGCCTTAGTTGGATTAAATAACACTGCCCTAAAAAGACACTCAACACAATCTGGCAGTTAATTTACCACGTTATATGCTGAAATGACCTTAGCTTGAATGTGTTGTTGCCCTGAGTTTTACAACTTTACCTGGTAGTATATATGGAAATTCCTTTCCCCGTGGTTTTGGGACACTACTCTGGATTTTTCCAGCAGGAAGTTAGAGATCTTTCCCCCATCAGGTTCTCCTCCTCGGCTGAACTGAATTTCGAAGTATTTTCCCTGAGATCAGAAATAAATATATCACCGACATCACATACATGAGTGGACAAACAGAGCAGCAGAAAAGAAAACGAGCTTTCTGAAATACAACCTGACAGTCTACATACAAACACACACACACTGCAATCCTACAACCACATCCTGCTGCAGCAAACAAGCTATGACATGTTGAGGACCAGCATGCTCCTATTGACATTCTTAGACGTGGATACACAGATTCATGAGACTAAACAGCACCATCTAAGGCCATCTAAGCTTTATTTTGTATTAAAATAATTAATAAAAGTTCAATTAAATAAAATTAATGACAATTTACAATACATGTACATAATATATAACCTTTTTTATTCTCTTATTTTCTCAAATAGTATTACACTTACGTCAGATACATGTCAGAGTATCATACATCTGAATACACACAAATATAAGCAGAAAATCTGTACATTCACTTTCTCTGTCAGCAATATATGCTTTCCTCTATGTGTGCATGTACACTTATGTTAAGACATAAGAATAAAAAGAAAATTAAATAAATAAAAAAGAAATATATATAATTATATATTTTTACGACAAAACCAATCAACAAAACTATGTACGTGCAGAGAGTGATCCATCAGATTTTAAACTAATGTAAGTCTTATTTTACATACAGAATTATCAGAAAATGTTTTATTTTTAATTATGGGTCAAAGATTAAACGTCCCATTTTGTTCGTCGTGTTTGTTACAAAGTTTCTCTATTCTATACACATAGAAAAGAATCAATGTAAGTGCCTTCTTTAATGTTTCAGATAATATTAGTGATAACATGGGTGAAAATTTTTTCCATTATCATTCAGTGTAACTTATATTTACGTAACAATTCTTATTCTGACTTTAAATATTAAAGCTATATTATTGTTTTTGTGCAAACACACACACACACACACACACACACACACACACACACACACACATGCATACACACAGCTAAAAGAAAGCAAAAATAAATCAGCTAACGTTTAAAAATGTGTATTTGTAAATGTGCATTCCATCTGAGAGTAGTCAAGACTTACAAAGCGACTGGAGTTGTTGTTTCTGACTGTTTTAGCATTCCCAAAAGCCTCCAGCAGCGGGTTAGACTGCAGAATGATGTCTTTAACATGCTGAAAGAGGAAACGGCATAATGTCACACTCACAGACAGGTAAAGAGTGCCATATATAACTAAATAATATATAATTCAATTAGTTTCAGAAATGTCATTTTTTTAATTTATGGCTCATTGCATTTTTTTTCCAGATCTGGTGAATGGCAAAGGAGCAAAGAAAGAGATCATGGTTTTTTATCTCAGATAACTGTCAAGGTGCCACATTTCACATACAATGAGCACAGATTGTGGCCAATACTACAAAAGAATCAACCACACCCTGGATTCCACAGGGTTTGAGTTCAAATGACCATCCAAAAATCTGGTCTCAGCCAAACCTGTTTGACCGAACATTTACAGGAAATACAGGACTTCTATTTCTTTCATAAACATTCTGTAGACTACAATAATCCTGCGTATACTTAAGTTAAGATGCATGTCATCCATCCAATCACAAGTGGGCAATGCTAAATACAGGTGTAAATGGGGTATGACATTTTTGAGCTTGTCCACATTTGGACTATTTCCACATTTGATTGGATTTCTTTTGAAGTGTAAACACTCATGTGGTTGAATACATTTAAGCAACTACTCTCTGCCTACTGACCAAAGCATGATCTTTCTGGAACGAGTTGTGAAGATTGTTGCAAATCCACACAGAAACAAGATATTCAGACTTGGCATTGTGCCAAAACATATGAATTACAGTCAAAAAGTAATTGCCATCGGGCGGCACGGTGGCTCAGTGGTTAGCACTGTCACCTCACAGCAAGAAGGTCGCTGGTTCGAGTACCGGCTGGGCTAGTTGGTGTTTCTGTGTGGAGTTTGCATGTTCTCCCTATGTTGGCGTGGGTTTCCTCCGGGTGTTTTGGTTTCAGTACAAAGACATGCGCTATAGGTGAATTGGGTAAACAAAATTGGCAGTGGTGTAGGAGTGTGTGAATGTGAGAGTGTATGGGGGTTTCCCAGTACTGGGTTGCGGCTGAAAGGGCATCCACTACGTAAAACATATAGTGGAATAGTTGGTGGTTCATTCTGCTGTGGCGACCCCTGATAAAAAAAAAAAAAGGGACTAAGCCGAAGAAAAACGAATGAATGAATGAAGTAATTGCCATCCACATCCTTTTCATTTGTTCACTCATACGCCATTTAATAAGGCTGTGCAAAAAACTGAAAATGATGAAGAGTGGGACGAAATAAAGGGAAAAGTCTCAACAAAATACAAGCACAATTCGTCAGAAGAAATGCGTTTGAATGAATGGTAATTCCAGGTGGAAACAGGGTCAATATATAAATATTTGTAACTTACTCTCATTAATTATTAGCAGAGTATAAATTGGATAACTGTAGGTTAGGGTCAGTCAAAATGTAGTTGAAAAGTTAGTTATAATGTCTGTAGTAGAGGGACAATACAATGTTTTGCAGAAATTTAAAGAATCTTACAGGATGTTTACATAGTACAATGACCTCCTACACACTATATATTACAAATATTTCCCAAGTGCTGTTTAATGGAGAGATTTTCTCAACACATTTTTAAACATAATAGTTTCAAAAACTAATTTCGGTTCCACTTTATAATAAGTGGCCTTAACTAATATGTACTTACACTGAAATTAATCATTTGTTACATTACATTTGTATTTACACAATAAATAACATGTATTTACATTGTACTTATGATTGATTAAATACATTCATGCAATTAAATCTGTAATTAATTTCTGTAATTACATCTTTAATTACACCGTTGAGCATCCCTTACACCTAAACCCACCCTTAAACCTAACCATACCACCAAACCTGTCCCTAACCCTACCTGTATCCCACCTCAAGGATACAGGAATACATTATGAACACCGTAAGTATGCTGTATTTATTTTTTGATGCAAGTATATAGTAGTTAATGGCACTTAATATAAAGTGGGACCCTAATTTCTAATAACTCATTTGTTTTGTCTTTGCCACGATGGCAATAAGTAATATTTTACAAATTATTTAGCAAGACACTAGTTTTCAGCTTAAAGTGCCATTTAAAGACTTCAGTCAAGTCATTGGACAACAGTGGTTTGTTCTGTAGCCAATAAAAAAAAAAAAAATCTTAATGGGTCTAATAATATTGACCTTTAAAAATTATTTTAAAAAGTTAAAAACTGCTTTAATTCCAGCCAAACTAACAGAAATACAATTTTCTCCAGAAGAAAGAAATATAATAGGCTATTACTGTGGAAAAATGCCCTTGCTCTGTTAATGATCCCTTGGGTAATGTATGAAAAAGAATAAAAATTTCACAGAAGGGTTAAAGTTTCCTCATAATCTCAGAGGGAGATTTTCAAACCCAAGTTTTGAACCCTTTAATCGGCTCACCTGAACTTTGGGTCCACCTCCAGACACTTTGGAGATGTAGCTCATGATGTATTTGGCTGCCACAGTTTTCCCCGCTCCACTCTCTCCACTGCATTACAGACAAAATCAAATCATAATGTAAACCACTGATGCCACACAAATACTTTAAAATACTTTTTTTGTCTCATGATGTGGGCGCCAGATCCTCGATCCCTGACCTGATAATGACACACTGGTTCTCAGAGTCGATCATCATATTGCGGTACATGTTATCAGCCAGAGCGTAGATGTGAGGTGGATTCTCATACTGTGCCTGTACACACACATCACAGAACTCAATACGAAGGTCTTAGAAAATTAAAAGTCACATTTGCATGAAATTGAAGCAGTGACATTTTTCTGTAACCAGAAACACCTCCTGTGCATATTCACTTCCTTTGATTTGGCCATCGAAATACAGATGTCTGGAAGCTCAATGGCAAGACCGGACACGCACTGGCATTGCTCTGATCCGTCTGGTCATGTTTAAATGACTTAACCTGCAGGAATGATTTTTCATCTGAACCGGATTTACATTTTGTATCCATGTGTTTAGGGCACAGTACGGTATGTACTGGACTTTTACTCTTTCCCTGCTAATGACAAGATATCTCATCATTTAAAAGACAACACTCCCCCTGCCATTTCTACGGCAATCCGTGTTTTAGGTATATTACAGTAAGGGAAGTCCTAGTACAGGGGCTGTATATACATTATATATATTGAGAGTTTTTTTCTGGGGTTTTTTGTCAAAAAATGTGCAATTTTGGTGAAACCTATCTGCATTCAAGCAAAAAACATGAACATATTTAAAGATTTATTGTGCTTGTTTCTTTATTTTGATATATAATATGGTCATACAGTGCTCAGCATAAATGAGTACACCCCATTTTGAAAATGAATAATTTTATCCATTTCTCAGTGAATATAGGCAATATATTTTGGTGCATTTGGACAAAACAGATTTATTAAACAGATATATTAATTAAAAAAGCATTTCAATCACTGAACATCTTTAGAAATAAAAATGTAATACATTTAAATTTAAGTTAAATATTGCACAAAAAAAACCCTGCACATTTTCAACAATTTTTTTTAAATATTTTTGTTTTTCTTGATTTTTCCTCTTTTTAAAACTTTTATTTACCATTTTTCCCTAACATATAAATTTGGGTGTACTAATTTTTGGACTCTTATAAGTTATTTTGTCAGATTAGCTCCAGATTTGACTACAATACTGACTAAACTAATGTATATGCGCAAAAATAATATTGTAAAGCATTCTATATTAATAATAAAAAATAGATTTGTGAGGGTTGTACTCGTATATGTTGAGCACTGTATATTACTAGCAAAAAAATAGGCTGCAACATATTCCTAGCAGAAAAAGAGTTGTCAAATTTAGGTTAAATGCAGGCAGGGAATGAGTTAAAGTGCCCCTATTACGCATTTCTGAAAATGATCTTTCATGCTCTGTGTAACACAGATCTATGTGATTGAAAACATCTCGTAAAATTTTAAATCCAAAAGTGCACCATGTATTAAATGATTGTCTCTGAAAAGAAAGAGTCGATTTAGAGTCATTTTTTAAATGAATCCCAAGCCATTTTATATTGATGTCAACCTGAAGCATTAACAGTGCTGGAATAAGAATTAAGAAGAAGCTGTACTGTAAGGGAAAATATATTTTTAATGTCAAAGATTGAGGCAGGTTTTTATACCAATACCACAGCAGTGAAGCATCAACCTTGTGTTGGGATTGATACGGTAAAATTAATGCCATCTTGTCAGTTCCTACACTCACTGTTAAAAATCCTGGGTTCCGAACAATCCCTTTATGTTGTCCCAACACAAATCAATTAAGTTATCTTTTTTTTTTTTTTTTTTTTTTACAAATTTAAGTGGATTGAACATAAATCAATTAAGTTGTCCCCCCAAAAAACTCAAGAATTGTGTTGATTCAGCTCATTTTAAATTAGTTTGAACAAGCAGCAAAAAATATGTTGCTGCTTATTGAGTGCTGTATAGAATCCTCAAGACTTGATAAGCCGTTATCCGGTAATTGTGATGGGGGTTCTCGTTCCAACAGTCCAATCACAACAGATGGGTCATCTGACCAATCACCCAAAACTAGCATCACACAAAGAAATGGTTGGAAAAATGTTTCTTTGAGCAACCCATTTGGGAATCATTGATAAAATAAGGTAAAAATAAATGCATATTTTAAGACAACAAAAGTGTTTTTTGACCTCGCATGCATGTCAACCTGTCTATTAAAAAAATATTTTTTTTTCATAATCTATAATAGGGGCACTTTAATATAGGTTAGTGTATAATTATAATTATTATAAATATAATTATTAATGGATGTTAATACTTACAGCTCCCTGATACAGTTCAATCTCCCGGTCTGTGAAATACGGCAGCTGTTTAAAAGGGTTCACTGATATCAGTACAGCACCGATGTATGTCTGGAGAGTCACAGTTATGGCAAAAACAACAAAACAGATAAGCAGCTTGGTGCTCAATCATTTCTGTAATGGAGAACATGTATAATGCAGTCATAAAACACAACTAGTTGTTAAATGCAAATTTTGGATGAATAAATTAAAGGTAGTGTTGTAAACAATTAAATCATGACATGTAGCAGTGTCTGTTAATATTAAACAGCACAAAAGCTGTTACCGTTTTCTATATAACAAAATATCATCACATCATGCACACAACAGAAACTCAAGCATCTTTATTAAAATAAAACCTTAAAAATAAGTAGAAATTTTGACAGAAATATATTGAATATAATAATATAATAAATAAGATATATAGAAAATACTAATATACTGAAAAAAATGGTTCAATGCAAATTGTTGCAAACCATTGAAATAAGCTGAATTTAAACAAACAAATTAAGTTGAACATTACTAAATTTGTTTAAATTCAGCCCATATAAATTGCTTACAACCACCTACATTAAAAACTTTAGTAAATCCAATGAATAACTTTTTTTCAGTGTAAAAATAACTTCAATAATAATACTATTTGAACTTTTAAATAAATAATTACTTGTTTTTTCTGTGGTTTAATTTTAACAAAACAAAGAGTTAAAAATAACAACTTATACTTATAAAAAAACTTCACTGAGTTTCTAAAAATATTATTTTTGTTATTGCCTACCTAGTCTGTTATTATTAACTCTCAATGTGTTTTAACAACAGTTTATCATTGTATACTTAATGTTTTATATAAACATTAACATATAAAACACAAACATATAACATTTTATATACAGTTGAATTAATTGTAATCAAAAAGCTTCAAAAATCTAACAAGCTTTTTGATTACAATTAATTTTACCCATTAAAATAGAGTGCAAAACAATTAAAAACTGAAAAGAATTTGGGAACTTAGAATTAGACAAAAAATAATCAAAGCAAAAACAGTAACTAATTATTATGATATTTACCTTTTCTGAAGAAAAAATACAGTAACCAGTTCTTGTCCAGGCAAAAACCAACAAACCAAATATTACTTCATTTTGAAATAACTGTTTTCTGATTTAATACATTTTAAAATGCCATTTAATTTAGTGATGGCAAAGCTGAATTACCAGCATTACTACTCTAGCCTTCAATGTCGAAGAATCCTTGAAATGTCATTACACTCATTATGCTGATTGCGTGCTCATTAAACATCTATTATTATTATTATTCATTCATTCATTTTCTTTTCAGCTTAGTCCCTTTATTAATCTGGGGTCACCACAGCGGAATGAACCGCTAACTTTTCCAGCATATGCTTTACGCAGCGGATGCCCTTTTAGCCGCAATCCATCACTGGGAAACACCCATACACTCCCGTCCCATTCACACACATACACTACGGACAATTTAGCTTACCCAATTCGAGCACCCAGAGGAAACCCAGGCCAACATGGGGAGAACATGCAAACTCCACACAAAAATACCAACTGACTCAGCCGAGGCTTGAACCGGCGACCTTCTTGCTGTAAGGCAACAGCGCTACCCACTGCGCCACCTATTATTATTATTATTATTACTACTACTATTATTATTAATATTATTATTATCAAACCTCAAAATTGGGGTTGCTGAATATTGTGCTGAAAACATTAATCTAAAATGACATAATTGCAACCATAAGGATACGAAAATGTAGTCATCCATGTATCTCTTCTTGAGGTTGTCTGTAATGGCATCTTCTGTGATCTTGGACAGGAGCACCATGTCATCCACACCACTGACCTTCACATTCTGGGTCTGCCAGTGATATTTCTCCTTGCTCCCCTGCGCAAAAAAGAAAGAGGACCAGTTATTTATTTAAGCTCATCTCTGTGGTTGCCAACGAACGACCGCCGCTGCACTGTTTAGTTAAATTACTATTATTCAAATGCATTTAACTGCTTTATACATTGGGCCTGCGCTGCATTAAACAAATGCACTGGTGTTCAGCTGCAGTTAATAAATATAAGAAAATACTGATTAACTGAGAGTTAGTAGAGGAAGGAGGAAATTACATATCTCAAATATTTTTTTCTATGAAATGTTAAAGGTTCTGACACTTTGACAATAAGACAAAGTCAGGTGTCTATGTGCAGCTGTTTAGCTTTACTAGGGTATTATTATGTCAAGCATATGCAGTCTAAAAATACAACAAAACAAAGCAGCATGAGGCATTTCTTCTTACCCTCCAGCAATAAACGTTTAAAATGCTCAGTCAGGTGATTATGAATTAAGCATTAAAATCTGTGATAAACACAAGAGTCTTTCCTCCTTGTGTAATCCATAGCCGGTATGTCTGGGAATACTCGGGCTCACATGGTAAATTAAAAATAAAAATATACAATATATTTTCACACTTATAATGATTTTGAAATCAAATATCATTATTTCTACTATTTAAAAGAACTGTACAAATAATTTAGCTGGTCCTCTAACGAATCTGTAGGAATTTCTGAAGCTGTTGTGATTACAATTGTAGTGATGTATTTAAAATGTTAACATATAATGATCTAAAATGTAATTTGATGAGCATTTAAGAGAAAAATCTATATGTAATTTTTAAAATCATAACTGCACAAGTGACTCAATTTGCAACAATTTGTAAATGTTAGTTATAACAAGTAAATGTCCAAAATTCATAATTACGACTTTTAAAAGATATACATGATCCTTAAACCTGACAAGACCCAGCATATACGTTTTAAATGTAGATTATACTTCAACCTGTTAAAACTCAGCAGTTTTTATTTACTTTCATTGTTTTCAATGGTAAATCACCATTAACCATACCTTCCACCAAAATCTTTTTTTTTTTTTTTTGCAAATACAAAAACGACTAATCAGAATTGTAAAAATTCCTAGCAAAAAGTATAGTAATTTTGGTGAAAAGTATAGTTTGTAATTTTGTTAATAATTAAATACGTCGACAACAAAAGTGCAGCCTAACAGTATCAATCGAACAATCATAACTTTGTAAACATTTCGTTATTTAGGGCCAGCTGCGTTTCTTAAGTTATTAACTTATTTCCAAATCACTTCAATGCATTATTTGATGTTTTAAAAGCACTCACCATGATGAATTAGAAGTACTTCCTGTATCACACCTTGACAAACTTGAGTCCCGTGTGAAACTCTTCGAGGAACTCTTTTGGCTTCAGGCGAAACTCCAGAATTTAACTAGTCGTCCATCTGATATTCCAGCTACAACCTTTCCAGTTTCATAGTTTTATCCAAAGCGAGTCTACATGTAGCGTTTCATGTGTCGTGAAGCGATTAAATATTTGGCTTCACGGGTGTTGTCCATGCAGCGGCAAGTGGAGACAGGTATCGCCGAGTTTTTCCTTCTTTCTTTTGCGGAAGGAATCGCAGACACTTGCACATAACGGCGCCACCACACGAGCCTGAATGGATTTACCTGCACTACAGGTAATCACAGCACACTACAAACCAGCCTCTATAGCGAGCCAATGACCTCAAACCATTCTTCTTCTACAGATGTTTATTGACGGTTTATTCTTGTTAGCTGTATATTGCGTTTGCCTATATTGTAACTCAACCTTGGGATGACTTTAATATTGTAAGTATGTACAATTTTGTTCAAGTTCAGTTTGAAGCTATGATAATGTTGGCAAGCCCTGTATCTAGTGCCTAACAACAATTTTCTCAATTTTATTGTTAAAAAAATTGTAAGAGAGCAGAATTTCTTTACTTCTTGGACCCAAGACTTTCCCAGATGTAAATAAAAATAAGACTACTTTTTGTTCATTGAAAAAAGGTCTAAAACATTTCTTCCAAAACTGGTTAGAATAATGCATTTTTATTAAAAAAAGGATTAAAAATTAAGGTTATTTAACCTAATATTACTTAACTATAAGGTTGTATTAGTTAATGTATTTACAAGGAGGAACGAACAATAAACAATTCACGTTTATTCAATGTGTTTATTCCCCTTTGCTAATATTAAAGGAAATAAAGTTGTTCATGTTAACTCACAGTGCATTAACTAGTGTTAACAAGCATGAATTTTGATTGTAATAATGCATAAGTAAATGAAGTATGGTTAAATGATGTACAATTATTGGTCATTTTTTATTCATGTTAGTAAATACATTAACTTATGAAACCTTTTTCTTAAATGAAAACATTGGTATTGTGTTGTAAATTAATAATTAACAATATAAACATGGCATCTTTTTTGTTATTTGTAATTTAAATTTAGATCAAATTTGTCAGTAGATGCATCACGGTGGTGCAGTGGGTAGCAAGATCGCCTCACAGCAAGAAGGTCGCTGGTTCGAGCCCATGCTGGGTCAGTTGGCATTTCTGTGTGGACTTTACATGTTCTCCCCATGTTGGCGTGGGTTTCCCCCACAGTCCAAAGACATGCACTATAGGTGAATTGAATAAGCTAAATTGGCCGTAGTGTATGTGTGTGAAAGAGTGTGTGTGGATGTTTCCCAGTATTGGGTTGCAAGTGGAAGGACATACGCTGCGTAAAACATATGCTGGATAAGTTGGCAGTTCATTCTGCTGTGGCGACCCCTGATTAATAAAGGGACTAATCCGAAAAGAAAATGAATGAATGAATAAATGTCAGTAGTCTGCAAAAAAAAAAAAGCTTTTCTAAAACACATTATAAATCATAAATCAAATAATTTTTTGTATTAAAAATTAGTAGTTGAGAGTTTAACCAAGAAATATAGACTTTTAAAAATTTATTCTTCAGCAATTTTAATGCTCGTCTTAAGAACACTTGATTATGCAGTAAAGATCTACTTATTTTTAATGTAGCACAATTCTAATAATTAGTAAATATGACATATTATTTATAAACAATTTTTAACTAGTTATATGTAACAAAATAATATTATTTATCACTATGTTATTATATATGATGGTACCACACACACGCACACAAAATGTTCTGAAAAGCTTGAAATATACAAGCTGTGGAACGGGAACATTTAATTTATTATACAAAGGAACATTCACAAGGAAGGTTATTCACATGATCTTAAGAGCTGGTCCATTTTACAAGTTTCAAAGGAAAGTTTGACACTGAAACCATAGAAAGTATAAAATAGTAAAGAGAAAAAGTAAGCTGTTGGAAATGAAAGGAAATCATGGCTTCTGCTGAAAGAAGCTCAATTAAAACTATTAAGAGAAGCACTGAAGTCACAGGGAAATAAGACAAGGCTCATCACACACCTCAACTTCTATGAAATTAAAGAAAATTATAATAATAAAAAAAGGAAGGGATTTTTATACCTGTACATGTGTAGGAAATAAAAACAAAGACTTAATGTGTAGATTTTGTTTTTCATAGCCCTTTCCGTTGCCGTTCCGTTCCTGTGCAACAGATTCTAAACAACTTCTCTCTGTTTAGTTACTAAAAAACAAAAACTCCAGTGGCTCACAGTCACAATTAAACATGGCTACCCACCTCAGACTGAGGTCAGCTGTAAAGATGCACATTACAGTTCAGGTTAGCTGTACAATCTAGCACAACTCAATAGCTTGCGCTGAACAAAACAACAAAGCGAAATGAAATCCACAAAAGACAAGTTGAGAGTGTAAGTATATGACATGTCTGTGTAAAAGGGGCAATAAATAGTGTGTGCATATCTCTGTCCAACTCGTTTCAGTCCAGACCTCTGGAAACTCAAAACAGTTTCTTTGTACATTAATTTTGACCTAGAAAACAGACCGAGATCTTTTTAAGTCCTAATTATCTTCTGTATTAACTGAAGATTGCAACTCTCATGTGATCGGTGTCATCACTGGTCTGTGTCTTTGGTGTTTTGACGATTAACACATCCATACTGGATTTAAAAAAATGCTTCATTGACCCCATTACAGCATAAAAGTGCTTATCACAGGGCCCAACGAGAGCACTTTGAGTGAACATTTCATGACTTGACGGTCTCATAATTGTACAGCACTGAGCTGAAGATCTTAAATGGTTCACATAACACTGACTTCACAAAGCTGAACAACGCAGCAGCGTTTACCACCCAATTCCCTCGGTTTACAATGCAATTTACAGGCTTTGATTTAGCATCTCCTGTTTCCTGTCCCACTGTTGAATTTTTGAATGTCATTCATCCAAAGTACATATAGCATTAGTGGTATACCAACAAAAAAAGAAAGCAGATGATGATGATGATGATGATGATGATAATATGGGCTGTTGAAGTCGGTACACAGGTGAGAGTAAAACCAGAAGTCACAAAGCAGCTTAGTGTTTAAATGAGGCACTGGAAAGCTGGATAAAATTCAACTCTGGGCATCCAGAGTACTGCAAGACGACATGACAAAAAAAAAACAAAAAAAAAAGAGGGTTTAAACGAAAGGAAAGGCTGATGAAAAAGACGACAAACAGTAACTTCACAGCTCTCTTCAGTCAGGGTAAAAAACTAACAAAAATAATCCATCATTAGAGATCAAATCAGTCAGACGGGTGTAGAAACAGGTGGTTAAGGGAGTGGTATTTAAAGTGGTGCAGCCTTTTTTCTCTCTCTTCCAGTTTTAAACTCTCCAGTCTCCAGTCTCGCTCACATGATGCCGTTGGTCAGATACTGAAAGCCGTCGTACAGTTTGGTAGTGATGGAGCGCATGGAGCCGTCCACCATCTGCTCCACCAGCACCTGCAGCTGCTCCTCCGTCAGGTTCATGTGGAAACGCTCCTTCAGGTTGCGGATGGTGCTGGAGCCGTGGAAGCAGGGGAGCTGAGAACCTGCAGGACACACGGAATGTTATGCAAGCTCATCAGCAGATGTTTAATGTAAGGGAAGGTTCGGATGAACGGTACCTTGCTGCATGATTTCTACGATCTGGATGACCTTCTCCATGTGCTTGCGTGCAGCGATGAGGCCTTGAAGCATTAGCATCTTGTAATAGTTGAACATGTCTCCATCCAGACCTCCCATTACCTGAAGCAAGAGATGAAGAGATTACAATTATGGATGTGTAAAATTGTATACTGAACTGACAGCAACTGAAATTAAAGAAAGGGGGAGACTCAAACCCTGAATTGTGCCTGACACTGTGCTGCACATCTTTGCTCAAACATGGATCTTTTTTTTTTTTTTTAAGTTGCAGCTGATAATATGAAATGGGCAATATTACTATAATGAAATGAAATTAACACTTTCAATATTGATGGAATTTTCCACCATTAACTATGGTTTCCTCCCACTGATAGAACTTAAAGGGATAGTTCTTGTTTCAAACCATTATGAGTTTTTTTCTTTTGTTGAACACAAAACATAATATGTTGAAAAACGCTTAAACAATGACTTCCATAGTAGGAAAAACAAATACAATGGAAGTCAATGTTTACAGGTTTTCAGCGTTTTTCGGAATATCTTCTAGAGGGTTGTCACGATACAACAGCGCTGATTTGCCATTGTGTTCACGTGCTCAACAGAAATGACTGTGATTGGCCGTGAAAGTCATCAGTTCATCAAACTCACCGCTGTTTACTGAGTGTAATCACAGATACAGGGACACTGGAGTGTTTTAAAGCCACGGATCGCTCGTATATCAGCTTATAGACAAACCAACTGATCGACATGACTTTGAAACACTCCAGTGTCCCTGTATCTGTGATTACACTCAGTAAACAGCGGTGAGTTCGGTGAACTGATGACCTTCACGGCCAATCACAGTCATTTCTGCTGAGCACATGAACACAACGGCAAATCAGCGCTGTAAGAACATGCTCAGTAGCGCTCAAAATGTTAGCGGGAAATGGACGTTTTTAAAACTTCAGTATCGATTGGTACCGAATTCCAGTATCGTGACAACCCTACTCTGTTCTAGAGGCAGAGTAAATAGTGAGTAAATTAATTTTTGGGTGAACTATCCCTTTAAGAAATCCATGCTTTCACTGCTATACAGTAGAGGGTGCTATTACACATCTTCTAAGGTGCCCTTTACACTAGTGCAATTTTTTAGTGCAACTAAAAAAAACAGAGCATTTTGAAAAATGGCTTTAGATTGAAAATGCTGGTGTTCGTTTTAGTGTAGACAGACTGAAATGTAGTCTTCTGAAAAGGGAGGCACAGCTATCCACAGTCATGCTCTGACTGGTCTTCCAGACTTTTACATATCGGTCCCTGATTCGTCAAGCCACTCTAATTACACAACCGGTAGGTGGCAAGTACGAATGCCATCAAAATATGTACATGCCCAGTGAGAGTGAATGGTCAGGTATCATGCATTTTAGAGTGCATAGTGTGAATGGAGACTGTGTTTCTGGAATGCAGTTAAATGCCAATATAGACAGAGCATTTTTATTTAAACCACTGTTTTAAAATAAAAACACACTAGTGTAAATGCAGCCTAAAACAGTAAAGACTCTCTGGGTTTAAAAAAATTGCAAACCAGCAGCAAATGCACATGTAAGCTAACAAAATCAATTTAACCAGATATAACACTGCTTTGCATAAGCTAAAAGTTGGTTCCACAAAGAGGTATATGACAATGGAAGAAGCTGTGTGCGTGATAAACTTGAGTCTAAATCTGATCCAGAGTCGAAGGAGGAAAAAAAAAAGTGTTTACATTTTTTTAAATTCATGGTTTCATATTTTTTATGAACAGCATTTTTTCCACAATTAGGACACAATGAATTGACAACATAAACATAGCTGTGCTTACATCAACAAATTCACTGGTTAGTTTGAAGGCTGACGTCTCGAAGCCCAGGTTTCGTGGAGAGCTGGAAAGGATGAAGCCAAAATCGATGTGAATGATGTGGCCTTCAGAGTCCAGCAGGATATTTCCATTGTGCCTGAAAATCAATAGAGAATAACGTTGTTTATAACTTATCCAAATCATGCAGTTTCTGTTCATGCTTTTACTGGCCGTGGTTTCTCTCACCTGTCTTTGACCTGCAGCAGATAGCAGATGAGACAGTATCCTGCGCAGCTCTGAACAAAGTTGCGCTGAGCTGTAAGGAATTCCTCTGTGTTGAAGTTACCGTGTTCTTGCCGGAAGTAATCGAGCAATAAAAGCTGACTCTGTTTCTTCACCTGGTGAATGGAAACAGCATTGACCACTGGTTCAATCATGCCACTGTCTGAAGAGATGACCAGGATCTTGTAGGGCTTGATCCATAAGGGAACCCGTTCCTGCTCCCAGATAATCTAGAAAAAACAGAAATGTTTAGATCATCCAGTAGATCTACAATGCCTGAGCATAAAAACTTTTGTCAATTGTGAAAATATACACTACCATTAAAAAGTTTAGATTCAATTTTGCAGGGCAGGGGTGAACATTTTATTCAACAAGGAACTATTAAATTGATCAAATGTAGTAGCTGCGTCCGAAATCGCCTACTACTCAGTGGAATACATTACATTTTAGAATGGAAAGTATTATTTTAAATTGTAAAAACATTTGCTGTTTTTATTACATATGTTCAGCATTTGTGAGCATAAAACATCTTAGTGAACCCAAACTTTTGAACAGTAACCAAGCATAAATGTTTTAAATACATTATATAAATGAATCTTTACAACTGCACTCTAGTATAACTAGGCATCCACTGATAAACTGCTAACTTTACTAATGGTTTGATTTATAACCAATTTTGTTTAAATGCTTTAAAGGGTAAATAAGTGAATTTTATTTCAACACAAAATAAAAAGGGAAAGTAAGCGAGCACAATACAACACTAGCAGTGATATATATTTCGCATAATTTTAAATCCAACACCAAATAGATTGACAAAGGATAAAGAGTGCAACCTGCAGTTGTTTCAGCACTTGATAGGCGAGAAGCTCCTGTCTCAGGTCGTCACCACATTTCACAATTACAGAAAGTAGACGCCAGTTGGGCAGGTGGCCATAGGGGGAGCCCTCCCTGATCCGCCTATTCAGCAGCACAGGACAGATGAAATCAGACACAACTAATGAATAAGCCAACCGATCCTTTCAGAGAAAGACATGCACGTACCTTACTTTCTCCTGCCACGGCTCCTTTAAGGCTACAGCTGAGGGATCCTCTGGGTCCTTCCTAAATGTGGTCGGCGTGTGGGCGAGTTGCTCAGACAGGCGTCGCCTTAAATAAGAAAACATTACAGTTACATAAGTACTATCTTCCTTATTGTTTACCGCTATAATTAAGACTCATTCACACCAAGCATGATAAATATATTTACGTCCACATTGACGAACGATAAAAACCTGCTTATTTTTAGTACATGGCTTTTCATTCGGCATTACCCCTTTGTAACCAGCAGATATCTTCAGTGTGCATCTGACCAGTGAATCTGTATTTAAAAACTGATTAATCTAATCAAATGAAATTTGCGATCATGCTCAGTGTAGTGAGTTAACAGTGTAAACTATTTTCCCAGCATTTTCAAAGGAGGCAACAAAAAGAAAACTAGAACTGGATTCCTGAAGTACTTTTACTTTTATACTTCAATTTGCCAACCTAGCTTGCATGTATTTTTATCATGGAAGCCCTTTATGTTTCAATGGATTGTGACTGCCTGTAAGTGTTTTATAATTTATTAACTGAGAAAAAAACTATTCTGAAAGTGATCCACAACAATATCGTTCCTCTGCATCTTTATCGT
>CAIGQV010001633.1:19224687-19251646 GCA_903798115.1 Danio jaintianensis | reverse complement strand
AGCTGCAATAAAAATAGGTTCCTTGCTCTCTTGGCTGGTGATGCTGTCCACTGAAAACTGGGAGATGTTGTCACAACTGTTGGTGTGGATTTCTGGAAGCTTGAGGAGGAAAAAGAAAAAAAGGTCAGCTATCTAACATCATTAAATCTGTAGAAGATGTGCTGATATTCGCTGTAAGCGAGTACCTCCACCTGTAACTCTCCAATGTCATCAACAGACCACGCCTCATCATCATTGTCGTAATTGGGAACCGTGGAGAAGCTGCTGGCTCGCTGGTCAGGTGTGATGCCACAGTCCGGGAGATTCTCTACAGATCGTGTGCTGCGAATCTGTGTTTCAGGGATCCTCACAGGCACGCTCGACGTCTCAAAGTTTTCACATTCCAGAACTTCTACATAGATTAAGTAAGGTGCCTGGCGGAGCAGAGTTTAACACACTTTAGCTGTGACATCTGTGATCATATACACTTCATTGAACATGCACATATAGACATCACCTATATACTACATAACTGCAGGTTAACTATGTTTATATACAATAACAACTTTAACTGTTAAAGCTATTAGTTACTAGATAATTAGTTAAAGTTATTAGTAACTAATAAAGTTATGGTAACAAATAACCTTAACTTTTCCGAATTTGATGTGCGCCTTTTGTAAAGCAATTGAAACAATAATTATTGTGATAAGCGCCATACAAATAAACTTGAATTGAATGTGCACAATGTAAAGTTTCAGAAGTGACAACTGCATTTAAATATGGGAGTGAATACCTTACATTAGTGTATGGTTTTGGAGTGTATGGGGAAAAAAAACCTCTTGAATCAGCGATGAATGTCACCATGCTAAGAATAACACAATTCTGACAATTTTGAAATGCATTTAAAATGTTATATATTAACAAGTAGCTAAGGGCAGTGGGAGCGGATCAAGGCCAGTGGTGTGAGTGTTTAATAAGTGTCAATTTCAGATGGATACTTTTGTTTTGCGTTTACTTTATAATTAAAGTTGTTGTGCGTTCACTACTTCCAGCCTCTTTCTTTCTTGAATGACTGTACGATTGAGCTACACAGTGTAAACTCATAACACCCATGAAGAAACTCAACATAGAGATACATAGAAACCCTATTGCCAACTAGTGTTTTGGAAGTGTTATTGTGAAAGCAACACAAACAGAACAAAAGTATAAATGCACAGCTACATGCAATATATACCTCGCCTTTCAAAACCCAACAGAACAAAACCATACTACATTTTTACACTTTTCCAAAAATCTGGATTTTTAATTAACATTTATGCAAGCACACCTCACCTTATCCTTTGAATTGAGCACAACGGCCTGCGTATGGGGCACACGCACCACATGGTGGTCAAAGGCAGCTGTGGGCAGCCAGACCCGGGCAGGCAGCTTGTGGTTTAGTAGTGACAGCTCTGAGATGAGCCTCTGGGTCTTCTGCTCTTTAGTGGGCAGAGTGGCCAATCTCTTTCCAATCCCCATCAGAGACTTAATGAACTCCCTCTGAGGGGTCAGACGCACAGGCTGAGAGAAATGAAGATTGAGAGAGGAAATGAAAGATGAAGGGAAAAGAGAGAAACAACATTTTAACACAATGCAAAAACACCTGGACATTTGCAGACTGGTCATTAAAAAAAGTTGCACAATACGTTGATACAAAAAAATAAAAATAAGTGAGTACCATTGAATTAATGGTACGATACTAATATAATGCAAAGTGCCATTTTTTTCTATGCTAAAACTCCTATCTCAACTATATGGCAGATTATGTATGCATTTAAATTATTGTTGGTATTGTATATGTTAACAATATATAAACATATACACTGCATAATTTATGTAGTGTATGGATACTGTTGTATCAGAAATAGTATCGTCTCTTTTTTTGGACGGTTGACCGTACAACCAATAAAAAACTGAATTTACTGAATTTCTATGAATGTATGAGTTATTGCACAAGACCATTTTATTATTCAGCACAGGAATATGTGGAGCAGTGCTCAAATCTGCTAAAAAACAATCTGCATGCATGATCGGCACAGCATTCTAAACTCAAAGTGAAGCATGGACATAAATACAAATCAGAAATGGTGAGAGAGAGAGAGAGCGTTTTAGCAACAGCTGACCACAAGGGAGAGCAAGTGAGTCATGAATGAATAGCATCACCTGAAATGAGGAAAAAGTATTAAACACAAATAAATGAGGTCATCCAAGGACAGGAAAATGTGGAGAAAGACCCATCAAACTCCTCCACATGTGCGACCTGTGGCTCACAAATGTCAAAGGACACATGGATATCTGCGATCCATGTCGAAGAATTTACAGAAACAAATGCCATCGTAAAATGATTTTAAGAACTAATAATACCACATAATCCTTTGCAAATATGCAAAAGAACACCCAAAACACCAATAGGAAAAACTCATTCCACCAAATTAAAACACATCACAGAGAATTCTCCTTTGCCATGTTTAAAAAAATAAATAAATCAATAAGAAACCAAAGGTCTTCCAGATGATCAAAGAACCCAAAATAAATTTCACTGCCTCATATTTAAGTAATTAATTCAAAAACCTACACAGAGATTGATAAAAAAAAAAGAAACCAAGAAGAAAACGTCACATCCAATTAATTAAATAAAGCTACAGCTAGAACAACCACACAAAGAACAAGTATTTGCAAGCATGCTACCAGTTCACGCATGAACACATTGCTCATATTACAATACAAAATGGGAGTCTTATTATTATTATTATTATTTTAAACAAAGGTCTACATCCACCAGAGAATGTCTGCACTAAACTTAAAGGAATAGTTCATGCAAAGATTTACTCACCTTTACTCAACTTCAAGTGGTTTTAAAGCTTTATGGGTTTCTTTCTTCTGTTGAACACAAAAGAAGATTTTTTGAAGAACGCTGAAAGCCTGTAACCACTGACTTTCATAGTTTATGTTTATGTGCAAGTTTCCATAAAACAAATACTATGGAAGTCAACTGTTACAGGTTTCCAACTTTTCAAAAGATCTTATTTTCTTTTCAACAGAAGAAAAAAGTCAAACTGGTTTGGAACAAGTAAAGGGTGAGTAAATGCTGACATAATTTTCAGTTTTGGGTGAACTATCCCTTTAAGTCGCCTCCCAAACATTTTAACTTATTATTATTATTATTATTTTTTTAAATGGGGCAAGACTTCAACCTTTTCACCCAATACTAAATATACAAAATACTATTGTTTCCCAGAAAGTTTCTTTTAACTACTCAAATTCTGCTAACAGTAAAATAACATATTTATTTAGTTTCTCCAATTTTACAAAGGAAAATATGAAAAAACAAACAATTTTTTTTTGTGTATTTTCATGTAAATTCCCAATTTTCTGCCCAGTTCGTGACACTGAATAGCATGATGGCAAATCTTGAAGGCACACATTTGAAGGAATCTGTGGAGTCAACCCCGCCTGCAAACAGACACAGCCATCATCCCACAACGCACAGAGGAGCGTTTTTAGACGGTGAGAGACTTACTGTACCAGCCTTGAGCTCGAGACTGTCGGAGCTGGAGCTCAGATCCTGGGAAAATGAGGAGGAGGAGGGAGTGCAAGAGCAGGGGAGGGTGGAAGGGGTCAGAACAAGACAAAAACACAGCTCAAGGTTACACTCGTCCCATCTGTTTGAGCAGTAGGGCCTGGCCATGACTACTCCGGCCTGAAAATTTTCTGTGTCATGTTTATCTCTAGCTGTGGATGGTGACTGGACTAATCTCGGAGAGCTGCTCTGATCAAACCCATGTAAAGCACCACGACTGATGGTGAGGACAAGCTGAGGAGGGATTACAGAAGACACACACACGCACGCATGCACACACATCCTACAAGGCCACGGCTCATGGCTGGATTTGTTTTATCAGCTACACATTAACATAAATCAGGCATGATTTAAGGGATTTAAGCCTTATCAAAAGAGTGAATAAAACATTTATAGCATTAGCAATAGTCAAGGATTGCCCAGTGAACACTCCCCATGATCCTTGATCATATGAATTGCTACATGAAAGAACTTGTTGATCGGTAGATATTTAATGCTTAATGTACTGCAATGAAAAGCAGGACTTGCAAGCAATGGGTTTTCACAGCAGGTGTGTCAATGCCAATGAAATAACTGTCACTAGTCATGGCTGGTTAGAACATGCCATGCCTGATTGAAATAGAGCTACACATGAAAACTTTCAGAAATATTAAGTAGGGCTGCACAATATATGGTTTCAGCATCATTCGCAATAGTCACATCAGGTTATGCAATGTTGAGTCTTGATTAGAATTTATCATTTGCATGCGTTTCTGAGGCCTGTGACTGTATGAGGATTTGAAAAGCATTCAGGCCTAAGAAATTCTACCGTTTGTAACTTTATTAATGATAAATTTTATGCACATTATTCATAAACTAAAGACTATGCCTTTTTTTTATTTATTATTAAATTACTGTATCGGAATGCTGTAAGACTCCTCGGAAAACAATAAAATACACTATTTCATTTGTATGTTTTTCTTTATTGTATTTATGCCTGTAGATTTATTATCCTACAGAATCATGCCAATCAATCAAAAATTATCAATTATTTGGAAATTGAGACATTCAAGTCATATCGAATTGTATTCATATCGCAATATATAAATCGCAGAATAGCAAAATATCGCAATGTCAGTTTTTCCAGTTTTTTTTAGCTATTGCTAATTATACAAATAACAATAGTTCTACTACATTAAAATAATTGCATGCATGCATATATACACACACACAATCTTATTGTTAGCAAATTGAACGATAGACTGGGTGTGAGAGAGATACACAGTTGTGCTAGCAGCACTTTTCATTACTGCATTAACCTCCAGACTCCATGAATTAATTATGTGTTCACTCACATGACACCGGCGTGTGTTTCCGCTCATTGACACACAGCAAGAACGAAGGGCCCACAAACATGAAATGAATTATTTTCTGTCACATACTAAAGCTGTAAGCCACAAGTGTCTGTGCTGCAGTGGATAAATGTTGATGACAAGAACACTGTCAGAAAAGACAAAAATGTAACAGCATTTTACATATACAAGTTTGGGGTTCATAAGATTAATTTTAAGAGTTTCAAATCCTCTTATTTCCTCGGTTTAAAAAGCGAATTATTTATATAAATTGTGTTGGAATAGTACTGCAAATATTGAAAACAGCACATATAAAACAAGTGAAAGAAACAAAAAATTTGCAGCAGGGGAACTAAAAATGTAGCTGATGAGGCCGGCATGGACCTGTAATAGTTGAGTCTTCGTCTATGCTGCACTAGTGAGTTATGCAAACAAATCCACACTACCACAGTTGAGTGCACCAAAAGTAAAAGAGAGCACTGGAGCCAGATAAGTCCACAGCTCCTCACTATCCTGCAACTAATAGGAGCAAGCCTCTCCAAAGCAGTCATCTGGAAAAAGATACCAGAGCAGATGAGCCAGATTTGCCAAACTTCTTCCCCCACGTCGTATGACTGGACACCTAAACTGCTTGCCAGCTACCTTAAACTCAACAGATCTTCACTCATAATTACAAGCCTACTTTCAGCACTAATAATAAGCATATTTTGCATTCAAACTTTTCTTGACCAAGCTCTACTCTCCAGGGCCGTAGAACAGCTGTCGAACAGCTGAAGTTTTTCAGTTCTCAGGGAGTGTCAAACCACGGTCTTGCTTCAATTTCAGCCAGTATCAAGCAGCTGTCATGTTTACTTGTACCTCGTTCATGCAAACAGTCACTTTACACTTCAGTCTTGTTTACAAGATGTGGTCATGTGGACTGTGCAGCAAACTCTTGCACAGGATAGCACTACTCAGAACATGTGAAAACAAAAAGAAATTGACTTATTCCCTTGTTTTCTTGAAATAAAATACGAAATTCCTTAAAATAAGAAATGTTAAGCTTATAGGTTTTGAAAAGCACTTACATTTTTAAGCATTTAAAATAACAAAAAATTTATTATTATTTGAGCTGTAAAGTTGTACTTTTAATTTGTACTTGTTTTAGGCATTATATAGCAACTTATTACGCTTAACAAAACAATACAACGCTTTTTATACAACGTATTTAGTATTACTAAATTCACATTAAAAGGCTTTATGTCTTGTATCTTTTATTATAAAAAAATTGAGAAGTATAACATTTACAAACTGGTCGGATTCACTTCCATTGTAAATGCCTTACTGTAACCCAAATGTCTTTTCTGTGTAATAGCTGAACTGGCATAATGGGGTGAAAGAGTTCAGTCTACATAGTCAAACAGAGGTCCAAATTCCACAAAAAACTTCATCCTAAAAAAAAAAAAAAGCTTTTAAAAGAGGTAGATAAGCATAACCTTTATTAAAAATAATAATAATAATAAAAAAAGCAAAGAAAATCCAGCAGGCTGAAATATCTGCCTGATTAGGTTAAAAAAACTGCAGCTTAGAAGTGTAAATAAATCACGGTGGATGTATTTCTCGAAGCTGCTTGTGTGGGATAAAAGATAAGGTTCAACACCCATTCCTCAAACAGAACAGTGAGCAAGAGGTAGTGCTCAAAGGTCAACAGCAAGACAGCATTTTCCAGATATTATTTATATAACAAAGCTGTACTTTCTCATTTTGAATGGCCCAGAATGCATTAATGTATGTTTGGGTTTAATGCAATATACACAAGACATCTACACCTCATTTCCCAAGCTGGAAATGAAAACAGCAAGCTTCTGTTGAGAGTCGAAGATGTAGTGTGTACACGGTGTGGAGGAGATGTGGAGCAACACATTTCATAATCGCTGATCTTTACTCCACTTACAAGCGCAGTGTCTTGCTGCCACATGAATGGCCACATCACTGTTGCCATAGTAGCACAAGCTGCGCCAAGATGACGTTGGAAGGAGAAAGGAATGAAACTACACTGTAGGAACACAAATGAGGAAGGCGAGGGATTGTGTGCACATGACTGAATGTCAGAAATGAGGGTGTGATGCGTGACGAAGGTAAAATGAGGAAACCTCTAAAGTTACACATCACAATAGAACTTGATCCATGCTAGGTTACATTCTGCCCTAGAGGTTCACTGACAGAGCATAATGGTCAAGAAACACAAAAGCCAAAGGGCTTATGGGCTATATAAAAAAAAATGGTTTAATCTATGCTTGTGAAAAGAGGTTACATAAACTGAAAGCTGTTACAATAAACTAAACATAGACAGTATATAGGCCAGATCAATTAAAAAGCTGTTTTGATATTAATAGCATTTGGTAATAGTTTTGCTGAAGAATTGATTGTCGTCAAAGACATACAAAATCACATGGACAACCAAAAATAATTAATTCCTTTATCTACATATTAGCATAAAACTGTCATGCTTTTTTACTAAAAACCATAAAGCCTTATCACAAAATAAATACAGGGTGTATTGCTGATAAACTGTAATTGCTCTCCTCTCCCCTTGACTACAACGATTAGCCAACTAATAAGGTGAAAAAAGACAAACGATGATAAAGAAGGGTGAAGAACAAAAAAAAAACAACATACTATATTAATACTAAAACTATTTATGACAGTAAGGGTGTAATCACAATAGCCTATCCAAACTGTGTTAGGTATGTTTGAGGTATGTTTGACCAGGTATGTTTGACCCCCATTTCAACTGAACCCCCAGTTCGTTTGGCAAGTGTGAGTGCTCTGAATCGGGTCCAGGCGGCCAGCCCTGGCTCAGTTAGAAGAGATGTGTGCCTCTTTGGTTGGTTTGGTTGAGCGGTATGGTTGTAGTGTGAGTGCAAAGCGCGCCTGAGCCCGAAATTGAACATGCAACATCACTTTTATCTGACAGTTTCATATGGATTTATTAATCATTCTTACTTTTCAACAAAAGTGAACTGTCATAGTTTATTAAAGATACAACCCCCCGGCTGCACATTAGCTGATACTCTCAGCAAACCTAATAATACGTGCAGCACGATGATTTTATGAAAGTTATGAGCGTCAAAAGTGGTGGATCTGTTCAGTAAAAGATTTGACTGTGTGTCACTGCATATCAAATGACTTAAAATAATACTAAATGATATAACTAAAGCAATCTCCATTGTACAAAGCGAGAGCGCTTCTCTTCTGTTAAACTGAACAGTCGCATCATCGATGACGCAAGCGTGCTCAGGCTCGGAAGGCAAAAAATGCAATGTGAGTGCGAGCCAAGGGGGAGAGGGGAGGGGGGACAATTGCGCCTGGGCACGGTTCAAGACAACCGTTCCTAGTGTGAGTACACCCTTAATATGCTAAATGTTGCAAAAGATTTCCATTAAAAAAATATATATATATCATGGTTTACAAATAACAAATGTTTCTGGAGCTGCACATCAAACTATTAGAATGATTTCTGTGGGATCTTTTGACACTGAAGCAATAATATCTGCTAAAAATTCAGTTTGTGATCACAAACTATACTCATGAGATATGTTAAAAAAGAAAACAGTAAAAATAAATATATTTTTAAGGTAACTATTCAAAAGCTACCTTTAAAAAAGCTTGATATTTGTTCATTTAAGTAAATCAACAGTACTTTGTGTTTAGTTATTCTCAAATCTACCTGTCAATAAACACATTTGCACATGCTTTAAGCAAAAAAACGCTTTAAGTGTCTCAGCAAATGTAACAATTCATCTGCTGTCAGACACCAGGAATCACCCATCATAAAATAATAATCAATGCACATGGTACAAACAGAATGTGATCTGTCTTCTGCATTGACCTCGGATCTAATCCTGGATCTGTGATTCGCAACGGGCCACTTATTAACAGCATGAGAGGTGATTTGTTAATGGCATGGCATTTAGCCCTGAGGACTGTTATCATGACTGTGCAAATGAACACAAAGGGAGAGCATGGAACTTAGAAGAGATGCAATCATTTTTCTGGGAATCAGCCAGCAGCAGTTAATTATTTTCAGAGAGCAAAAACAGAAATCTAGTCATCCCACTTGTTGGAAATAAGCACAGTCGGTAGCAGGAATATAGCCTTGCTGTCACATTAAGTGCCACATGAATCAATATTACCGTTACATGTACTTTTTTATTCTCAATTCTTTGTTGATTTACTACACAACAAACAAAGGTTTATGTGAATTATCACTAAGCGCCATTATTTAACCATTTAAGTGCGCCTTGAGCTAAAAGATGACTTTAGATGTTCTGTTCTGTCTGAGACCGAGCGCATGCACATAACAGCACACGCTCTAAAAAACCTTAATAAATGTTAATAAATTGATGCAAAACATTGCATGATTGCACATTGCATGACGGGCTTTGCAGAGGAACAAATGCGAACTTCTAAAAAGAGGGTGGGATATGAAGCAATAATCGGTTTATCTCAAATTTTGTTGTTAAATAATCGTTGGAGGCCAAAACCAAAATGTAATTGCTCAGCCCTACTTTGAAAGGTGGTGAAAACCCTTTATGGAGTATTTCTGAACTCCCCCAAGCCACATACCTACTATGTAGTTATCAGAGAACAATTTAACTTGTTGAATCAATGCAGTATATGGCACCTTTATCATCCAGAAGCTACCAATATGCTTAAAATAGTAGCATGCACGTTTCTTTTGCAGAGTTTGTCAATGCCACATCATGTGAAACATTGACACGCCTTTTCCAGCACAGCCACAAAAGCAACACAAATCTGAGCTGTTTGTGTTCCTTATTTGCATGAAACAGCTGAGAAACCACATCAGTGGGAGGTGGAAGTGACAGCCAGACACACTGATCAACTAAAACAACCAACTAGACAAACTCGTATGTGACACTGCAAGCATCTCACCTCATCCTGACTGGTCTCTACTTTGGGGTTGCTGGCGGTTCTCTTCAGGTTGCTGCTGAGGCTGATGCTGACGGTGGCGTCGGATTTGGAACGTTGGTGTGTGCGTTTGGAGGGCGAGAGACTGTGTTCGCTCATGCCCGGACCGTGATGGAGGGGCGGGGGGTAGGGAGGGGGAGGCTGCGGCACCTCCCTGCGGATGCGCTGGCTGGAGGGCTTGAGCTCATCTGACAGGATGAGTTTGCGCAGTTTGGTGCCACGCGAGTGACGCTGCGTAGAGATGTGCATGTCAGAAGAGTAGGCCCCCAACAGCCAGGCGCACTGCAGGGAGAAATTTATGCTCTGCCGGCAGCGGTGCACCACATAGGGCTTGATGGCGTCACCTACATCCTCGTCCATGTGGATGTACATGTTGAGCAATTGGGGCAAGTAAAAGTCCACGTCTTCATTCCGAAAACTAAAGAGACGATTACCGATGTAGGCTTGCACACCGGGCTCCTTGGAATTGTACAGATAGGAGATGGCCATGGAGATGTCAAACAGCTTGGACTCGAAGAGCCGCAGGAGCCAGGATTGCTTGGAGGAGTTGTTCTTCTGACGACGACGCACGCTCTTTATGGGCTCCACTTCCTCCTCGCTGATCTTGGCAGGTTGTCCTCCATCGTTGGCCTCGGGGTGAGCTGTGCCATTCACCAAAATGGGCTCTGAGCTGGCTGAAGATACTTCTCCATCGCCCTTCAGGAACTTCACTTTTTGGAGAACTTCCTGGCAGGCTTTCTTGGCCACCTCAGTGTCGATGACTAGGCTGAGTTCACCCAATCCTTCGGATATGACATCCAGAGGGGGGCTGGAGGTGGGCAGGCCTTCGCTGGTGCTCGGGCTGGAGCTGGTGAGGGGATGTGGGCCAGAGGAGGGCGATGAGGGAAGGGACAGCGAGGAGGTGGTGGAGGTGGAGGGACTCTTCTGTAGCTCCTCAAGATGGGTGGGAGAAAGCTCCAGCTCTGTGTCACCCATGGCCACACACTCTTAGGCCCCTGTAGAACATAGAGAGAAATAAACAACAAAAAAAGTGATTAACAAGCTCGATAAAGCAGAAAGTCTCCATAAAAACAACACAATGACATTCAGAATGCATTTAAACTGCTGTAATGTCACATTTATGAGTGAATAGAAAAATTGGCAAGAAAAAAGTGTGGTTGAATAGACTTGATTTTGCCAATCAAGATTTGCTTGAATTATGTTCAAATATTACTATTACTAGGTACTTTCTCTTTTTCCAGTTTAAATCTATTCCTTAATTATATCAGATGAAAAGTGATTTCAGTGGCAAAAAAGGATATAACCTAAAGTATTGTCCACATGGATTTGTCAGAAGATTTACAGCAAAAACACCTACATTTAAGGGGTGGTCCACTACAATATCATATTTTAAACTTTAGTTGATGTGTAATGTAGCTGTGTGAACATAAACAACATCTCTAAATGTAATATGCTCAAAGTTCAATGCAAAGGGAGACATCGGCTTTTACAGAGCTAGCTTAGCAAAGCCTACAGCAAACGAATTTGAGGACTACAAAAAAATACATCCGGGCTAGTGAGATCACAAGGGCTTCCGGTTACGTGCATTCACCTCGCACACACACCCTGTGCAGCGAAGGGCCGTGGCCAGATGTACACCAGCTGTAATGTTAAAGCAGTGAAAGCTAAAGTGCTATCCAAACGCTGCTATTTCCACAGAGCTTGTTCTGTTTCTGTATTTGGGCTTCCAAAGGACACGACACAAAGAGAGAAGAGCTTACGGTTTAATTTTAATTATGTTCCATAGAATTATATAAAAAATATATAGCGCTAAAATTTGACAACAGAAAACTTCCAGAATCTCTCCCAGTTCAGTGCTGGATTCGGTTAAAACTCCTCCAAGAGATGAAGCTGTGGACTGTGAGCCACAACCTGTAAGTATTTTTATTAGTTAAAATTGATCAACTACAAGCACAGTTTCTAGCGTTAACGAAGACATAAACAAGGATGTAAACAACGGGTAATGCTGTTTGGCACCGCTAACAATTTAGCTACAAATTCATATTTATCAGTCAAACCGCTGTAAACAGCCACAATCTTCAGCAGCGCGTGCAGTGTCTCTCTATGTGGCTGCTTTCCGAGCGTTCTACATCTCAAATAACAAACTCGCAAAAGAAATGAGAACGTTTTTATATTGCTTACACATGCTTATTCCAAATATATGTGAAAGACACTTGTCAGATTTTCTTTTAGAGAGCAGGCGTGAGCTGTGTGTTCTTCATTTCTGACTGATTCAGGCAGCTAACGCTGCTAACAGCTGCTCTGAGCCTCTGATTGGACTGTTTACACAGCGCAAAAGCAAGCACTTGTAGGGGAGTGACGTGAAGCCAATACGCGAATCAAAGCACATTATGTTAGCGGACCAATCAGAGCCTCTTGAGGGTGGGCCTTTCAGAGGAACTAGGAAATATGACAGTCGTTTTCATGTTAGCGGAGTAGCTGTATATAATCAAAGTAAGATATATGAAAAAATAACGTGATTTTCTACAAGTGAAGCATGAGCACACATTGCTTTGCATCTTATAAACACAACCAAGCCTTAAAATTACACTGTGGACCACCCGTTTAAGTAAAGAGTAACAACATCCATAAATTATAATATTACAAAATATTTTTTTGAGTAAATGCTATTCTTTTAAACAAATAAATACAGGTTTGGTGTGATTAAGAGACTTGGGTCTACATCAAAAGCGATTTAAAATATTTCCAATAGCGCACATTTTGACACCTTTCCTTTAGAATAATACAGATAAAATAAATGATGCACTATATAAACAGATGCAATTATTAACACAGTAAATAGGGTCAGCCCCATGTCAATTTGCCTTTAGATTTTCAACTTGTATATGAAAAAAAGAGAACAAAAACTTCCACAATGAACTGTTACTAACTGAAGTTTGACCATTATGTGACCACAAATCTAGTAAACAGCAATTCAAATAGAAAATTCACAATAACTCAGAGGAACAGGCTTTACTAAGAGTCACTTCCTCAGGGTCACGCTGTTCCAGTGATCCACAGCTACGCAGGACAGCGCCATAATCCTCCTCCAGCAGATTACCTCACCATTACCAGCAGGCCAATATCAGATAAAGTGAAGCATCAGTCTCAGATTCCACAAAGCTGCTACATTATAAAACCCACTGTGCATTAAAGGGATAGTTCACCCAAAAACTAAAACTTTTAGTTTTAAACTTTTTTAAACTAATATAATTACCCTAAAGAAAATGTTGCTGATTCCTTTCTTCAATAAACATTTAATAGATATTTCAATGTTTTGAAAAGATATTTGCTGAAACCATACAGCTTATGCCTCATTTCCACTAAGCAGTACACTGAATTTTATATATATATATATATGTATTTGCAAAATTGTTGCAAACAATTTATATGGGCTGAATTTAAACAAACAAATTACATTTAGTACTGTTCAACTTAATTTGTTTGTTTAAATTCAGCCCAAATAAATTGTTTGCAACCACTTACCTTAAAACAAAAATTGTGTAAATCCAATGAATCATTTTTTTCAGTGTATGGTTCACTACAGTACGATTCAGGCTTGCTTTTCCACTGTCAATAGTACCCTTATTTGGTAGGTGTGGTGTACAGCAGAAAGTTGTGAAGGACGTCATTCTCACTCAAAGAAGCAATCACTCACATATCTTTTGCACACTCAAGTTCATAAAGTGAGAAAACTGTCCTCGTACTCTCCACACATTTCTAGATGTGACATCCAAAGGCCTCCTTAAAAAAAATGGAGGAAATCAGCAGATCCTGTTCATGCTTTTTGGCATGTGGCTATTTGTCACAAGAAGATGACAAGTTTTGTTTGAGTTCAGTTTGACTATGGTTCATTGCTGGACTGTGTTATTGTATTATCACGGTGTACTTTTTTTGCTGTGTATTTAAAAATGAGGCTTCCGGTTTTGTCATTCTCCTGGCTGACAATTCTCTGTAAACCAATTAGTGTTCTGTAGTGAGCCTAGCTCCTCCCTATAGTACCGTACTATTGTGCTAGGTACCCTTATGAAAGGGTCCCAAAAAAGTGGTATAGTACGCTTCATTATTTTGGTATTTCTGACAGTGGAAACGGAAATATATGTGTATCGTACTGTACCAATCTGTACTGTTAAGTGGAAACAAGTATTAGTAATTTGTAAAATGCAAGTGGATGGTCACCATCCCTCAAAAAGCATACAAGCAAAAAAAAAGGAATATCTTTGGCTCCTGATGATGCATTGAGGTCTTGTGAAGCAAAACAACAGGTCTGTTATTTTTAATCCACAGGCTCGGAAAGTGGTTGAGCGTGTTCACACCAGTCTGAAGTGTAAGCTATGTGCGTGTTAGTTATTTATCAAAATGGTACTTGTGCTTATCACGGATGCTTCAACTTGTATAAACAAAACCGTAAACAAACAGTATCAGCTCATTTTTGAGTTTGCACCAGCATTTGTTATTATCTTATAATAAATATCTTAAGATCTTGCACTTCATAATATACCAATCAGGTTTATCAGGAGTCACAAGTTTTGATTTAGTTTCGCTGTATATACTTTTTGGACTCTGAATGTGCTGGTAGTTATTAATATGCATTTAAAGCATCACCAAAGAAGAACAATGGTTTAAGATAAAAATCTTTTTTAAGGCTCTACTAAGGAAAAAGTCATCTACCAAGATGCCCTGAGAATGAGGAAACTAAAAGCTAATTCTTATTTTGGGATTAATTATTATTTTCAAAGTCATCACATGTCAGAAAGACGTAATTCATATAAAGTTCAATCACCTCAAGACCTAACACTGGTTTTGCTTTCATGTTTTAACAGCAGTGATGGAAAGTCCTCAGGTTAACAGTGGAAAGTCTGATAAATTTAGATTAGTGTAAATAGATGAAAGACAAATGAACATGAGCAAAAGCCATTGTGCTTACTAGATCACTGAAATTCAAAACCAGAAGTAGAAAGCAAAACAAAATCAATCAAAACTGATTCTAAAAGCGACGAGATTAAAGCAAGTGTCAGCTGGTTGAGGCTGAGTCATCTGTGATGAAGATGCCAGCTCTCCTCTCATATATCACATGCGGAGTCCAACTCTGGCAGACGTTTTACTCTGAAAATACAGCTTTATGTGTTGTTCTTGCTTCCCAGACAAGCCTAACTGATATCAGTAAAAGTTGCTATCCCCATCCAAACATTTGGACTTCTCAAATTGCAATGGAAAGAGTGAATTCAATCAGCCTTTGCCCTGAAATGTGAGAGCAGGACAGTGTGAAACCCTTTTACCAACACCCTCATGACTTTCCACAATCCAGAATCATTATCATCGAACCAGTTGATTTAAGTGACTTAGATTACAAGACTGTCACAGCATTAATACGCCATGAAATCCAATAATCCCGAGATCAAACAAACACAGTGGAACAAAATCAACAAATTAAAAACCAAGTACATAAGTGAAATAAGCAGCTGTGATAGATTTGAAGCATCATCGGATTCTATGAGAACAAAAAGATGAAGAGATACTAAAATAATAGCAGTTAATAAATATTTAAACTTGCCATAAAATACACATCCAAAGAGCCAAGTTTTCTATGTTTTGAAGTTTTAGGTTTACAGAAATCGGAGGACAGTCATTCATTCATTCATTCATTTTCTTTTCGGCTTAGTCCCTTTATTAATCTGGGGTCGCCACAGCGGAATGAACCGCCAACTTATCCAGCATATGTTTTAAACAGCGGATGCCCTTCCAGCTGCAACCCATCACTGGGAAGGAGGACAGTCACAACAAGCTAAATATTTGAAGTTATGGAAGGTTGATATGATGATAACAATGCCCACATTTATACTGCGTTGCGGTTTGCAATCGTAATACTGCTTGTTTTAAAACTTCTCTACTCTTTAAAGCTCTTTTCAACGGACCCAAAACAACACACATACATAACAGCTTTAGGTCAAAATAAACAAGCTAAAGGCTTTAAACATCGATTTAACTGTTTTCCAAATAGTCTGGTTTACTTTAAACGTAAGGTATTAAGCAGTCTATCAGTCAGATGACTTTTGTTCTCAAGTTAGCATCTGAGCATGTTTAGCTGAGACCTTTAAAAGACACGTCGACCACTTTTCTCTCGAAGAGCTCAAAAACAAAATTTCCATCAAACACTTTAACAGTATGTGTTCTGAAAAGAGAAAATGTGATAAAATAATAATTATGACTAGACGGTCAACTATTATGCAGGCCTAAAAGGACAAGCCTCATAAAAACACAAACGGATGCTACACTTAGCAAAGCAGCTAACGAAACGTCTCTACTTTATAACGTTGTTTTACTTTCCGAACGACCAAAAAAAACAACGTATGCGTATAACTTACCTCAAAATAAACCGGGCGAAGGCTTAAGTAATCGGTTTATCCGTGTTTTAAGTGCCCCATTTGGGAGCTGCGCGTCTCCTGTTGCTGTATAGCCGGTGTGGTTCGCCAAGAAAGTGAGTGTAGGATGACACGCCGGGCTGCCCGCATCAACTGCCTGATTCCAGAAGACCCACTCACTGCCTGCGTCTCAAAACAGCCTACTGAGACTGCATTGACGCCGCTGTAGGTTATGCCCATGAATGTTACCTAGGTAGGAAGCTCACTAAGCTTTGAGACACGGCTACAGAGGGTGATAAACATTTTACATGCGTTTTAATGAAACGTTTACACATTAGAAACACCAATAAATTGTATGTACCAATCGTATTATTAATTAATTAATCTATTAATAACAATACTATTTCGCTTGTTGAGGTTATTATTTTTATTATTATTACAGATTTTTTCCAGGATAATAAATAATATGTTATTGTTAACATTTCTTCGTATTATTTGTACATAAATATGAATTTTTCTTTACCATAAATGTAATCAGGTTTGGTCAGAGGATGACATTTAATTAGGTATTTGTTCAGTTTATCACTAATCTTTATTTAATGATCATGATCATAATCATATATTTACCACTAGTCATATTTATTGTTGTACATTTTACAATAGTAAATTTGTGAGAAATGTAATGGATATATTATAAAAATATGAGATAAATACTATATTAATTTACTTTTTTTTTCATTCTTTTTTTAACAAAGTGATATCCCTCTCCAATAGTATCTGGATATGCAAGCTGAGACAGCATATCTCAGAGAGGCAATGTCAGACACAATGCACTCAGTGGAGCTAGTGAAGTCACTGTGAGGGGTAGGGTTAGGTGTGTGCATTAGAAAGCATTGCATGCAGCTCACCTTGCAACTGCACAAAGTCTGCATCCAGACCCCTCTCCCTATCTGCGAACTTGAAGTGATAACTTTTCATAATTGTATACAAAAATAGCAATAAACTAAACTAGTGTTTTAATTCCTTCTGCTAAAAGTATTACGTTTACTTTCTTGCTCATTAGCTTAATTAGAAAAATACCCCTCAATAATATTCATTCATTCATTCATTTTCTTTTCGGCTTAGTCCCTTTATTAAATCTGGGGTCGCCACAGCGGAATGAACCGCCAATTTATCCAGCATATGTTCTACGCAGCGGATGCCCTTCCTGCTGCAACCCATCTCTGGGAAACATCCATACACACTCATTCACACGCATACACTACGGACAATTTTAGCTTACCCAATTCACCTATACCGCATGTCTTTGGACTTGTGGGGGAAACTGGAGCACCCGGAGGAAACCCACGCGAACACGGGGAGAACATGCAAACTCCACACAGAAACGCCAACTGACCCTCAATAATAAATGGATGTAAAATAAAAACATAGGTTCAGTTAATTTTTAAGCTCTGTTCTCTTTTTAAAACTCAAAATACTTCAAAATAGCTTTATTTTAGATCGTTTGAAACAATAAAATATGTATGCTTATGGTAATGGTGAACGTGTGTCCTCTTTCAGTGCACTTGCAACACGTCTAAAATCAACTTTGCAATTCTAATGATTCTGAAAGCTTTACAACAACAACTGACAAAGCCAAAGAGTTCACTGGAATACAAAATATTTATTTTACAGACAGTTTGGTATTCATTTTGATAAAAGTAATAATAGATGTTACACAAAGATGATGAAAATTAGTTTGTGTTATATGATTTGGTCCTAAAGACTAAACATGATCATAATAATGACGATGAATCTGAGGAATGATAACTTGGAACGAAATGGTTTGGCCCAAGTTTTATAACCAGATATCGGAAGTACAGTCTCCGCCAGGATATCGGAGCTCATGGGCGAGTGCAGGACCTCCTGGCTCTGCTCCGAAATCCACAAGGAAATTCTCATTGAGTTTCAGGCCTCCTGTATCCGTGTTTACGTCAATCTGCATCATGACCGAACCCTTCCTGCAGTGAAGAAAGAAGGATATTGCAGCATTTTAAACAAATCCGAGATTACTTTTGAAACTATTCAACCCTCTTAATGCATTTGGGTCAGTATGGACTTTTTTTTTTTTTTACTAGAGGTTTTTTTTATATAAAGGAAACACAACTTTGTTTCAAAAGGATAGCTCACCCAAAAACAATGACAATTTACTCACCATTTATTTTGTTAAATGAAAGAGAATGATGGAGGATAATGCAAACTGGTAAACATTGACTTTAGTAGAAGAAAAAAGGCTACTGGAAGTCAAGGGCTACTGACTTCTAACATTCTTCAAAATATCTTCTTATTTGTTCAACAGAAAAAAGAAAATCAAACAGGTCTGTTACAAGTGAAAGGTTAAAACGGTTTGTATACATGGATAATTTGGCATTTATATTTGTTGAAATTGATGATATGACTAACATTTCTTTAGCTTACCCTCTGCATTTATTTTTATAAAAGTAATTCATTTATGTATTTCTTTATTATTCTTTTGGATTTATTTGTTTGTTTTTCCTTCCTATGTTGAATGGTATAGCTCAATGCCTCCCATTGAAGTGGTCTGTCCAGAAAGGGTGAGGTAGGGTCAAAGGGAGGTTACAAAATAATGTTTACTTGTGCATAGATTGATTTGATATTGGAATTGCAGATGTGAAAATAATACATACAGTATACTGATGCAAATTCTTTTTGTTAAAATACCTATGAAGACAAAACAATGTCAAAAAAGCCTTTATAAACACAGTATTTTCATCTCTCAGATCTCACACATTTTTGGAGATTATATTTTTTAAATTGCAGCATGTAATATTGAATTTGACAAAAAGGAGTAATTGCAAATCGCAGCAGTAACTGTTAATTTTTTTTATTATTATTTGGTAACTGGTAGTTATTAGGGCATCACGGTGGCGCAGTGGGTAGCACGTTCGCCTCACAGCAAGAAGGTCGCTGGTTCGAGCCTCGGCTTGGTCAGTTGGCATTTCTGTGTGGAGTTTGCATGTTCTCCCCGTGTTCGCGTGGGTTTCCTCCGGGTGCTCCGGTTTCCCCCACAAGTCCAAAAACATGTGGTATAGGTGAATTGGGTAGGATAAATTGTCCGTAGTGTATGTGTGTGAATGAGTGTGTGTATGGATGTTTCCCAGTGATGGGTTGCAGCTGGAAGGGCATCCGCTGCGTAAAACATGTGCTGGATAAGTTGGCGGTTCATTCCGCTGTGGCGACCCCAGATTAATAAAGGGACTAAGCCGAAAAGAAAATGAATGAATGAATGAATGGTAGTTATTATTAATCATGCCTGGCATATTTAGGACCAGAATAATTTGATCATATATTAAAAAATTTTTAATTAATTGTTAAATCTTTATAATTTAGGTTAATACTGGTATTTATTAGATTACATTTACTAAATCTGTATAAATTTCATACAATGATATATTCAGATATGATTTCTCATCAATGCTGAATTAAATAACAAAAAAAACAAAAACAATCACAATTGTTGGATGCGTTTCATATGTAAATTTTAAAGATTTCAATTTTTTTTTAATCAAAAAGGAGTAAACAGCAGTAGTAACATGGCAAAAACAAGGTTATATTTTATTAAATTGTAATTGTACTATTATATATTACTACTATTTAGTAAATAGTACTTGTAAACATTTTCACATTTACTCATTAATAAGAAGTTGCCAATCAGATAAGCTATGACTATATAAGCTATTATAAAACTATGAGTCTTTGGTTTCTGAATGGCTTACAAGACATTTCTAATTTCCATCAAATAAAATCACGTTGCTTATAAAGTCTCACTTGATGAGGTCGGGGTAGAACTGCTTGTCCCAGGCGCTGTATAAAGAAGTGGTGACGTACAGACGCTTTCCATCCAAGCTGAGCTGCAGCATCTGAGGGCCTCCCTGCACCCGCTTTCCCTGATCACAAAGACACTGTTTTAACCTCCAGCAAATGATGTTCTCTAATCGCTCTGTTTAGGTCTGTTTGACCTAGAGATTTGGAGGACGATAAGCTGGGTCATCTGGCAATTAGCTTCAGGCTGTTTTCCCCTGCATAAACCACTAACACAAATGCGTACACAGACCTCAGTTGAAGAGTTTAAAAGGTACCTTCAGTATGCGTGGTGTTGGTTGGCTGTCCAGTTCTTTGTCCTCCAATACTTTCACTGGTCCATCTTTCAAGACGCTGCCCCCAAGGAAGACCTTAAAGGGATAGGTTCAGCCAAAAATAAAAATTATCATCATCACAATCATTTACACACCCTTAATCCTTATCTGAAACTTAACTTGAAAAAAGCTAAGGTTTAAAAAATGGTTTCCTTCATTTTAAATAATTGATATAACTGTTAATAATTGAATAATTGAAATATTAAGAATTGAAATATTTAAAATAACACAAAAACACACAAAACACATGTAAACAGTCCCCCCTTTCTGTCAAATTTCTGTGGGATTGATATTATTTTGTTAAAACAGATGAGTCAAAAAGCATCAACAACTGTAAAACGTCTATTTGAAAGAATATTTCTTTTAAATGTCTTTTCTGGACACATCCAGTAAAACGAAAGGCTCTCTATGGCCCTCTGTTGGACAAAACAGTTTCTTTCGTAAACTGTAATCCATTTAGTTTCATCACTAACCAGCAGATGGCATAATTCTACACCTAACACCTAGATCAATATCAACAACAAGAAACAAATTTAATTAAATTTAGATACTTATTAAAGTGACTTTTTCATAAAAATGTAAGATTTCACATACAGGGGGAAAGGTGTAGGATTTTTGTGGTAAAGTAGGTACAAAAGTACTTCATATCTCCCAAAATACATCATTAACGTATAGCTGAGAAGTAAACAAATAAATAAGATACATAATTCTTATGGGTAAAGTGTATTTATTTTTTACAATTACTCTATAAATTGTTGGGGTCATATAGATCTCAAATACAAGATTAGTACACAGGGAATAAAGTTTACAGTTTTGTTTTTTGTTTTCTATCTTATTACAAAATAAGATATTGTGAAGAATGCTGAAAACCAGTAACCATTGACATCTATAGTAAGGAAAATGAATACTATGGATGTCAATGGCTGCTGGTTTCCAACATTTTACAAAATATCGTCTTTTGTGTTCAGCAGAAAAAAGAAATTTAAACTGATTTATGACATTTTGGGGTGAACTGTCCCTTTACAAATGTATTCGTCATAAGTGTCAATTTTCTAAAATGCAGCATATATATATATATATATATATATATATATATATATATATATATATATATATATGAATAAACTTTCCCCTGATGTATGGTTTGTTAGGACAGCTCAATATATGGTCAGGATAAAACAATTTGAATATCTAAAATGTGAGGGTAAAAAAAAAAAAATCTAAATACGGTCAAAAAATACCTTTAAAACGGTCTAAATTATGTTCTTAGCAATGGACATTACTAATCAAAATTTGAATTTAGATATATTTACAGTAGGAAATTTACAAAATATCTTCATGGAACATGATCTTTACTTAGTATTCGTATGATTTTTCCCATAAATTTTTTTATTTTATTTCGACCCATATAATCAATTTTTTGTCGTTGCCAAAAACTTACCCGTGCAACATAAGACACATTCTAGAGTCGCTAAATGCACTAAATTACAGCAATTTAATTAAATGCAAGTTCTAATGTACTGATGATTTTATTAATTTAAATAAATGTATTTCGAACCTGTTAAACCAAGTTGTCTTACCTGACCAACCATTCGTGGATTCTTCCTGTCAGTGATGTCATACTGTCGAATGTCTCCATGAAGCCAGTTACTAAAGTACAGGAAGCGATCATCCAATGAGATTAAGATGTCCGTAATGAGACCTATGGCACAAAAATTAAATAAATGTGTAATGTTTTTCACGTTTTTTAAAGATTTTCTGTTCAATTGCACTTTTTCCCAATGTGCTTTAAAGAATTGTTGTTTGTTAGTTAAGTTTCTATTAATTAAAAAAAACATGCAAATGCACTAACCAGGCATTTCAGAAAGAGCCCAACCTTCCACTTTTTTACTAGGAACTTTGATGACTTTCTCCGCAGCCCAGTCTCCCTTCTGCAAAACAAAAAATAAAGCTAAATTGTTCATTCTTTAAAGTGCCCCTATTATGGATCATAAAACATTATATTTTGGTTTTGGGAGTCCCCAACAACAGGCTGATATACATGCAAGGTCAAGTTTTCCCGGATCTGTGCATGCAACAAGATGAGATAACTGATGAAACAACTAAAGATCCGCTTGAATGGCGATTCACATTAATGACTCTGAGTCGACTCTTTCTTTTTGAGAGTCAATAACTTTATATATGATCCGCTTTCAGATTTTAAGCTCAGCTGGATGTTTTCATTCACTTAGGGCTGTGTTACAACACTGCATGAAAGGTAATTTTCAAAAAGCCATAATAGGGGCTCTTTAAAAATGTAGACTCATTTGCCCTGTATATATACAGTGGGGGAAATAAGTACTCAACACGTCACCATTTTTCTCAGAAAACATATTTCTAAAGGTGCTGTTCACTTAAAAGATTTTCACCAGATTTTGGTAACAACCAAAGAAATCCATATATGCAAAAAAAAACAAAACTAATTTGTTTCAAAAGTTCTGTGTAATAAAATGAGACAGGAAAAAAAGTATTGAACACATGAAGAAATGGAGGTGTAGAAAGGCAGTGAATGCCCAGACAGCAGCTGAAATCTCTCAGTAGTTATTCAGTAACCCACCCTCTGCCCTTCATCATTGTAAATTAATATTAGCTGCTTCAGTCCAACATCTACATTAGACAATGATCCAAAACACAGCCAAGGAAACTCTCAAATGCTTTCAGAGAAAGAAAATAAAGCTGTAGAAAAGCCCAGCAAATCAGCTTTTTTTGTTTTGTTTTATTTTTATGTTTGTATTGTTTGGGTTTTAACCAAAACCTGGTACAAATCCATGTCAACAGCTCCTTTTGAAATATTATTCCCATGAAAAACAAAAAACATGACGTGTTCAATACTTATTTCCCCCACTGTATATACACACACACACACACACACAAATACACACACAGATTAAAACAAGGCTTTTTATGCACTTGCCTGAGTCTTGTAGAAGCGGAAGACGGTGCTCTGAAGTGCACAGCCCACAAACCCCTCAGCCGCAGCCGGGTCATGCAGAAAGCGGACCTCTAGAGGAATAGCACCCTCTTCCCCCAAATCCAGAGTCTGAATGCGCTTATGTGTGGTCCAGTCCCAAACGTGGAGCCGCTGACCATAGTGACCTACAAACAACCATTATCACCACTGCCATCTCCTCACGCAACACTCTTGGAAGTGCACATACCAGCTTTGACATCAGCAGGGTTGAAGCCATTTCCCAGTGCTTTAGGCGCTCCCCATTCGGTGCTGATCATGACGTTGTGGCGAGGCTGGTACCAAAAGTCATAACCAAACGGTGCCGCGTCTCCTGGCTGCTCCCAGTTACCAATGACTTCAAATGTCCCGCCATCCAGCAACACAAAACCGCCTTACAATAAAATGTCAAATTAGCCTAATTAGCATTTAAAGTAAACACAGGCCATGTTTACACCTCTTAAGATACATTGTGGTCAACTGGATCACAAGTAGATGAGGGAGACATACAGTATTGCAGTTTATACAGTTCTGTCTGGTTCTCGAATCTGATTGGCTGATAGCTGTGAGATATTAAAGTAATATCAGCACTAGTACAGCCTCTTCACCCTTGTGTATTACTCCGCCCACACGAGTGGCAAGCAGAGGACTACAGTTTGACACATATTGCAGCTGTTGGACCACATAATGTTTTTTAGGTGAGAATGTAGTTGTTTAGATTGCAACTATGCAGTTATATTTATAAGGATAGGGCCTATTTTAAATATTCATAATCCCGCCATACTGAGCAGAGCAAAGACGGTTGACGTTCTGCCACAAGATGGCGACAGAGACTGCATAATAAGTCCTTAGGGAGAAAAACAGCATTTTGTTCAGCGTACGTTTCAAACTACAGCTGAACAAATCAATACAGAACAGGTAAGTGACATTCTAAGTCGATCTCTCTCTTTTATATTTTGTATTGCTGTATTTATACCATAGTAATCTGGTAGTGTTTGCTTTGCTTTGCTTTGGCTTTTTCGGGGTTAATAATTGTGAAATACTGGGAAATCTCTGTAGATTGATGCCTTATAATCTTAAAGTGTGAGCAAAATCACCTGTTTTGTCATCACTTTTGACATTACGCTAGAGAATCATTCAAATAGTAGCTCTAAAGTGACGTTTGTGAAGTAGCAACGGTTTCTGCTGTTCTGACCATCAGCTGCAGATGTGTGTGAATGGCGGAAGAAAGTAGTTCCTCTTAAAAAAGGGTTTCTGAGACTCTCCGTGTTTGATTTTCTTTTTTATATACACGATTATGCCGTCGAACTGTTATATAAACGCAATATCACATTCGTAGCAGTGCGATATGACTGTATATCGTCACTGGTGGTACACTAAGGCACTCGGCCTGCAGCCTCAAGCCAACGCACGCTTCCCACTAGTGCCGATATACAACCATAATCGCACTGCTACTCATGTGATATTGCTCATTTACACTTTAATTTGGTCTCTTTTGTCAACTTTCAACCATTTTTCTGATTGTTTTTTATTTTTTGATTTCTATTAATGGGTGAATGTAAAGAGTGATCTTTCCCTCTAATGTTGTGAAATAAGCTCATTACATAGTCCAAAAAGAAACTAATATATATAAAAATAAATTTGGTGAACACTTTTAGTTAAAAATATACAAGCAATAATACATACTATTTTAATCAGTGTCAATACAGTTAGCATACATATATATGGTTCTTTGCCCAACAAAAGGTTAAATAAAACACTCACAAAGAAATTTACCAATTCATGGGCACTGCATGAGAGCTTCTGTTTGAAAAGCAAGAAAACCTGATTTTCAGTCAAACACTAATTTCTTTTTGTTAAATATATAGCTGTACATTTTAATTTTAGCCAGTTATTTTGAAATTTTCACACCACTTAAGAAGTGATTTTTAGAGATTATATTTAGGTATTGTAGTTATTTATATCACTGTTTTTTTTTTTTTTTTTTACAAAGCCACTGAATAGTTTTTTATATTGTATGAACATGAAAGGACCCAACAGAAAATGATGAATGATGAGAATCGGGATTGGTAAGAAAACATTTGCATTTTACTTTTTATTTTTAACCTTCAATCCAAATCTAGGATTATAATATGCCTTCTGGTCAGCATACTCCAACTCAACCTGTTTAAGAATGAGGTCAGTAGATGGAAAGTAGATGGTCATTTGTAGCAGTTCGAACATAATCAATGTGATGAAAATCAATCTGACTCCCTGAATTTATAAACGGCCTATTTAAAGGTCCCATGAAATTAAAACAAAAAATTTGAGATATTAGTTTTAGTCTGTTAGTTTTAAGGATATCTATTAGCTAGTGTGCTCCAAAACAATAACAAGATTTGCGTTTAGAAATTATAAAACTTTTATCAGAACGTTTCTCAGGTTCAGTTTCAGTTTCTCAACAAATCTTGACCAATCAAATGCTTTTTGGTATCTGACATGCCTCACCCCCTTTAAGACGCTTTTCATTTGGTTTTCATTTGATGCACATGATTCTCAACCACTCTCACTGGCAGAGCTGTGATAAAAACAAAACGCTATTGGCTGTTTTTTAAAGGGGAGGAGCTACTCTATGTCCCACCCTCTTGTCATTTTTCAGTTGAGATTACGTCAAACATTGAAAAAAATGCACATTTTAAAGCACTTCACATGACCTTTAAGTGCTCAAATGTGGATAAGTTCAAACATTTTATACCTCATTTACTTCGTATTTGACATCATCCACTTGTGATTATATTGATGAAGATGCATTTTAATACCAGGTGTAAACAGGGCCTCAGTGTGGTGAATGCGGCATCTTACCCTTGCCATTGCCAGAGGGATCACCCATGGTGCTGATCATGATTTGGCCACTGCCCAAGCAATGAGAAGTGTGAGGGTTTGCCAGACCGCATTTCCAGAACAGATCTGTGGGCTCCACTGTCTGGAGGAGGAGGAGGAGAGAGATGGTAACAATTCACGGTTTGGCAGAAACCAAACTTTGGTATATATCAGAAAGAATAAAACCCTTAATGTTAAGCAATGCTGATAAACAGAATTCTTTTGGAGCCCAATCAGTGGGATAACAGGACATGATGTCATGCTTCTGGACTTTATTTACAATCAAACTGCACACTAAAGTTTTCTGTTCTGCTGTAAAACGTTTCTCTTAACTTGAGTTTGGGGATTAACATAGGATGGAAGCTTATTTATTTGTTTGATAAGACTAGAAGACAATTATTGATTAATAGAAGTTTACTTTAGATCCAATCAGAATTTATGCAGTGCGAATTTCAAATAAGGGAAATTCAAGCAAATGGCAATATGTTGATTACATGCCAAATATTTGAATTACTTATAGTTTCACAACAATATAATATAATATAATATAATATAATATAATATAATATAATATAATATAATATAATATAATATAATATAATATAATATAATATAAT
>CAIGQV010001633.1:19190044-19224677 GCA_903798115.1 Danio jaintianensis | reverse complement strand
ATATAATATAATATAATATAATATAATATAATATAATATAATATAATGCATTTATAGCACTTTTGTTCTCCAGAATGAATGTAGAAAAGAATGTACAAAAATAAAGGTGAACAAAAAGATAAACATTTTAACTGTTAAAATATTATTTTCACTGCATTAAGCACAATTGGTTTTATTAAATATTGTATAAAAGTAAATCATATATTTAAGCAAATATACTGCTGTAAACATGTATGATATTCTCTTATTTAAATACAAAATTTAGCAAAGACAACTGTATTTCTTTATATAAAACACATTACAATGTAATGTGCATATAGCATCTCTTGATCATAGTATGCGTTTGCCAGTCTGAGTATAACCACCCTGAAGTAAGAGCTACTTTTAGCATTCAAGAAAAGATTTTATTCTATAATATAGTTTTGTTGACATTTTGTAGTTTGTAATTTTTCTTCACAATAACTAATTTGAATTTAAATGTCTTTCTGTTCCTAAAGATGTTAGTTGTGACCAAACTCTTATTTTAATTGATACAACTATTTAATAAAACAGTTTTGTTGAAATCCACCTAAATATATTGCCTATATTCACTGAGAAATGGATACAAATATTAATTTTCAAATGGGGTACTCATTTATGCTGAGCATTGTACATCACAGTATTTGCTCAAATGAACCTTGTGAAGCCGTGGAGCCAGAGGATCCGTTCCTACATCAACGACATAGATTCGGGAGGAGATGAGGGACGGCAGAATGAGTCGATTGCGTCTTTTGGAGGGATCATTAAAACAGCTGCTGCAGGCGTTCCAGCCGGAGTGGTGCAACTCATCCTTCAGATTGGGCATGGGCAGCCTGTGAATAACCTACAACAGGACATGTTGTTGTCATCATACTTCAGTGACACAGTTCAAAGTGTGCAGTTGAAGTCAAAATTATTAGCACACCTGTGAATTTTGTTTCTTTTTAAAATATTTCCCAAATGATGTTAAACACAGTAAAGAATTTTTCACAGTATTTCTGATTATATTTTATCTTCTGGAGAAAGCTTTATTTCGGCTAGAATAAAAGCAGTTTTTAATAATTTTAAAATCATTTTAAGGTCAATATTATTAGCCCCCTTACACAATTTTTTTTTTTCGGTTGTCTACAGAACAAACCATTGTTATACATGATGCCTAATTACCTCTTAGTAGAAAAATATCTAGTAAAATATTATGTACTGTCATCATGGTAAAGATAAAAGAAACCAGTTATTAGTAATTAGTTATTAAAACTATTATGTTTAGAAATGTTTTGAAAAAAATCTTTTTTCCGTTAAACACGAATTGAGGAAAAAATACAGGGGGGCTAATAATTCAGGAGGGCTAATAATTCTGACTTCAACTGTATATGTTTATTAATTAGGTTTCACTTTACCTTGCAAAAGTTGGGGGATTGTGGGTTGATATCAACAGTTGCGAGGTAGTCAGGTTTCTGAATGTCTGTGTTGCGGTAAATGCATGGCAGGTAGACGATCTCTTCTCGAGGCCCTGCAGGATGAAATTATGTTTAAGTTACATTTAGTCATTTTGCAGACCCTTTGTCCAAAGCGACTTACAATTGAGGAGGCATTCAGTGATTCAACAAGAAGAGGCAATATACACAAGAAGTGCTATAATTATACAAAGGAACTGTTAGTGCTCAGAGAATTAAATGCTTGAGTAAGGAGGGGGAAGGTTTTTTTTTTATAGAGAGAATAGTGTTTTTACAGGTGGTTTGTCAAGCCCACTCACCTGTGTGAAGCATAGTTTAGGGTTTAATAAATATCTACTGATCTTTGTTTCTTAGAACTGATAGATTTTATAAAGTATGAACCACAAATGGGTTAGCACTGCTGCCTCACAGCAAGAAGGTCGCTGGTTCGAGTCCAGGCTGGGCCAGTTGGCATTTCTGTGTGGAGTTTGCATATTCTCCCCGTGTTCGCGTGGGTTTCCCCTGTTTTTTTTCACCCGGTTTCACTCCCGGTTTTCCTCCACAGTCCAAAGACATGCGGTATAAGTGAATTGAATGAACTAAATTGGCCATAGTGTATGAGTGCGTGTGTGAATGCGAAAGTGTATGGGTGTTTCCCAGTGCTGGGTAGTGGCTGGAAGGGCATCCGCTGCGTAAAACATATGCTGGAATATCTAGCGGTTCATTCCACTGTGGTGATAAATAAAAGGGACTAAGTTGAAGGAAAATTAATAAATGAACCACAAATGCCTAAACATTGATTGAAGTGCACTTAATAAATTTTTTTGATACAATTGCAATACAAAGGAGATACAATCTCAAATACAAAATAAAATTTATTTATTCCATTTTGTTATTAAATTACTGATGTTTTTATATGCATTTAAAAAATTTTTTAATTACAATTAATTATAATTTTGGGGCTGTGCTGCATTCCTTAAATAGTCATAAAGTTTAATTAAATGAACATTTTAAATGTAAGGGAAAAAATAAAGTTGAAAAAGCTGATCATTTACAATTCTTCAGCTTAAAAGCATTTCTATTTGTATTAATAAATAAGCCTAAAATAAGCAAATGCAACAAAAACACCCATTTTTATAGTATGACCCCAGCAAAATATTTTTTAATAGTAACAATTTTATTCTATGACTCTTGATTCATGTTACAATCTGAAACAGGCAAATTCAGAAGCAAAATCAGGGAACATGTGATCTAGCTTCCTAAGATAAGAATCAATGTTTTGCGCATAAAAATGTAGATGCTGGTAAGATCCCTGACTCTCATTTTCTGGCAAGGAAGCAGCAAAAAAAGAAGGAAAAAATAAAGAAACAACAGAAATATGTCAATCTGAATATGAGGAGGCCCTCTAGTGGTGAGGAGGAGCTTGTATCAGATCTTACAGTGATAATAAAGCTCAATTTCCTGAGTAAAGGTCACTGCTGTTTTGTAATGACACAGCAATACCGTGTCATATTTACCTGCACGATATACACATTGTCTTATGCACTATTAAAGCAAATCTACTCGCCTTTCATTGCATCCAGAGGGGTTTTATATCCTGGACCACATCCTGAACAGGTTGAAGCTGCAAGCACACAAAATGGTAGATCTCAGATATCATAATGTGAGACAATAAAAAAAACTGAAGCAGGCGTTTCTGAGATTAATCCTAACTTGTTATAGCATTTCAACAATAAAATCTTTTTTCGTGCATCACATGATCGTGAGTCTAAAATTTGTGTTTGTTATTAAAATGCATAATTTATTGCCAAGTGAACTAGATTTTTTTCTATTCTGTGAATGTTAGAAAGACACACACACAAAGCCAACTTCAACAGATGGGTAATGTTACAATCTAGAAGACTCGCGTCTTGCCAAGAATTGTTGCACATCCTTCCCCTGATAGTAAGAAAAATGTTTATGGGTTACATGAGGGTCAATCCCTGCAATGGTCAAACAAGAAAGAATGACCAAACTAGAAAGAAAGAAAGTTTAAAAATGTTAAATCTCCCTCTCTTACACACACAAATAAAAGTTTTATTATTCCTTGTACAGTAAGGTAAATTGAAGTCAATAAAAAGTCACTCAAACATTCACAAGCTTCTGTTTTGATGTGAGCATTTTTAAGTTTACTCAATGTAAAAAAAAAAAAAAGTAAAAATGTAAATACAGTGCACTCCGAAGCTGTAACATTGCACGACTTCTAACTGAATAATTTTGACAGGTATAGGCCTATAGAATGTAAATAAAGCAATTCGCTCTTCAAACAGGAACAATTGCAAACTAGCATGCGAATTATGTCGAATGTTGGAAATAAAGTCGGAGCAACATTAGCTGCAACGGTCAAAGGTGGATTAATCAGTTCTGAAGTGACACTCACCCATGTTTCTGCTGCTGCTCCTTCAACAGGCGGAAACTCAATAACGCGGCGGCGGAGGTGCAGAAAGATTTTATGTTGCTGTGAAATCAACTCTTTCCGCGGCAAAACCACACACGACTGAGAGATGATCCCAAAAAACCACACCCGGATATAAAGGATACAAAGACCAAATGTCGACTACCACCTCAGTCTGTGCAAAAAAAACGCGTCTGCAAACAGGAAACACAGCCCCTTCTGGGGTATCTGAACTTTCTCTCAGAGTTGAACTGGTCTGGTAACTGAAAAGCAACCTGCTGCTGACAAACAACCGTTTAAACGAACGAAAACAAACCACAAATCCATTAATGCATGTTAGAGATTAGTTTTATTAAGGCATGAATTCCTAATCTGCAGACTGTGTACTTTTCAGAACTAAATTAGTTCCTTAATTTGAATAAAGGTACATAAGTGAGTTCACACTTGATTCGCTTTATTCAGACCAAAAACTATAACAGTGCAGTAGCCTATACAATTAGTCCAGGTTGGTTCACCTAGAGTTCTATTTTTAGATGAACTAAAAATTCTGTTACAAAAGAAACAAAAATGTAACTTGTGGCAAACGGAACTTATGTAACATCCACATATGCATACAGTGGTGGCATTTTTGTCAAGTCTACTTGTTTGGTTTGGACTAACTAAAAGCACTAACATTTGCACACATTTCATTTATTTCTGAATCATCTAATTATATTCATAATCAAGGTAATAATTATAGTCATCACATTTATTGATGCAATTATTTAAAACACTTTGCCTAACTGGCACAGAAGTGCTACTGAAGGGGTATATGGGTTTCTGTACAAACACTATTTAAAGGAAACGTGGCAGAAATGCATTTACAGCTGTTATACTTTGATACTAGTGGGTCAAAGCAGGAACAATCTAGCTATTTTGTCTTTACAGAGTGTGAAGGTGCCTTTTGAATCAGAAAAACTCCTAATCTCGTCCCTACAACTCAACATCCTGCCCAAAGCTGCCACGTCTCACTGTGCTGAAAGAATAAATGTTACATAACATTCTCCAACAAAAATGGATGCAATTTTTGTTTCAAATTTAAGAGCAGGTGCTGGTCTGACTGAAAATTATGTACCATATCTGCATAAAGCTTAAACGTGTGAGAAAAAGAGAGGGCTTTATGCACACGCTGTTTATTCAATTTTATTTACAAGGAATTGTCAAAAAAAATGGGAAGTCACATATGCAATACCTTTTCTTCAATTATTCATTAGTCCTCTTTGCAGTTTAATCAAAATAGCACATTCAAAAGACCTTCATTTCTATAAACCTCCACTTACCTTTGCAATCAGACTATACAAGAAGTCCCACAACATGTAAATTATACACAAAATAGTTGCAGCAAACAGAGATGAAATCAAAGTACACACCTTTACAAACATGGAAGAGCACCAATAAAGTGCTTCAGAACCTATTTGAATTGAATGTCAATTGATGACACCTGGTGTGTAGTTACACCATCATGTGGTCGCTACAGTAAATTCAGATGCTGAAATCAGTACTAAATGTATACTCACGGATCACACTCCATTCAATCAATGCTTAAACTACAGTCTCTCTCAATGGTAAACGTATATGGTAATTAGATAAATAACCAAAATGCTGTAAGAAAGGCTGAGTCTGTTGCCAACCAATCTTACAAGCTGAACTTTAGCATTGTAATAAAATGTAATAAGGATGTCAAACAGACTCTGTAAAGCTATGGAATAATAGCCTATAATTTATGATCAATCATTGAATAAATAATTTTAAATAGAATCATTCAAAACAGCATTTGTTTTGTTCTTCATTTCAAATGTTAACCGCATGATTTTTGATACTCAACCCGCGATGGGCACACATAAACTGTAAGAGAGGAGCAGGACAACAACAACAAAAAATAAACAAACAATACTTTCATCAAACCACCCAATACCCACTCGCTTGGGTCAAACTACTCAATATAGGTCGCAGCTGGCTTATCGAAATGAAATTTCTCCCATTACACCTTCAAAATAACTGAAACACAAGCAGGCAAAAACCTGTGATGTACTTTCAGAGGATGTGGAATATAAGTAAATATTGTCTGTCAACAGACAAAAAAAGTCTTACACTGGGAGCTTTTGTATTGATTTGTGCTAGAGAATAAACCCAAATAAAAGTAGGTAGAAAACTTAGCAAAACCCAATCATGCGATGTCTATCCTATAAATCTATACAGTATTTAAGATTAAAAAACTTTGTTTTTTTTTTACATTTTCACCCCACCAAACAATAGGCTGTAAATTAAATAACCACAGTCACATTCATCAAGGTCTGTCCTTCTGTTTAATCTGTCAGCGTCTGTTAGTAGATCAAATATCACCTGTTTGCTGAATCTGTTTTGTCAGTGTTAGCATCCAGACCAAATTCCGACAAATGATCTGGTTCAGAGTTGTGTGAAGGGGTCTCATGCTCAGGGGACGAATGTGAGAAATCTGTGGACTCGCTTGCAATTTCCAAACATTCATCATTTGTTTCCTTTTGTTGTTCTGTGTTTTTTGTTTTGTCATCATTTATTTGATCCACTTCATTTTCTGTATCCTCTTGCTCCTCTGTAAGATCTATTTTCTCAGCTACCTGACTCACGTTGTCTACAGTATGTGTGTCCATTGGCTCTTCTTCATCTGCTGACTCGAGATCTACTACTTCTGGTCCCAGTGTGGCCTCTGACAGTATATTTAACAACTCCAATGAAGTACCAGGCAAATCTGTATGTGTCTCCTGATCTGGAAGCAGATGAGCCAAGCAGAATGAGTGTTGAATAAATTCAGGCCTACTAGAGAAGCAAGACATGGCCTTGTCTAACCAGGATACGAGAAGCTGCATCAGGTCTTCAGGCTGAATTGAATCGGTAGGCTGTTGTGCCCAACGAGTTAAAAATAACCTTTGCAGCACAGGGCGTACGCACATCTCTAAAGGTTGATGTCGGCATGTACAACCAGCCGGAACGGTGGGAAGGAAAGTTTTGGTGCTACTGACTGTGGAAATTATGGTCTCAGACGTCTGGCAATGATGGCTATCCAAAACCAGCAAGGCTTTAGTCTCATTCTGCGAGTCGAGATGCTGCTTCCACACTTTGGTGGCCCAAACTTCTAGCTCTTCCGTTGCCTTGTAACCCTCCTCTTTGGCCATAATTTGGACTGTGTCTGGTGTGCTGCTCAGAGTGCTTGTAGTGTGACTTGTGAAGAGTGCTGCAGGTAGCATCGTACCATTTGCGAGCACTGCAAGGTAAATCTTTACGAAAGGCTTCCCAGACCCGGTAAACTGAATAGCTGTGTCTCTTCTTACTTTGTTTTTCTCATTCAACATGTTGAGGTCCACAAACACGGAAAGCTGGTCCATAACACCAATGACGCACTGTGGGATGTTGTTGGTCTTAATTTGACCGTGCACCAACTCTGTGAAGCAACGACAGTTCTCTTCCATGGTACTGGGGAGTTCTCGTTGTACTGTGAAACAGGTATCCAAGCCCAGTTTGTGTTGCATCATGAAGTTCACTGCCCACTCGTATGAAATGCGGAACGAACTGGTCTCATTGGTTTGGCTTTGGAGCTCCGAAGCTTTTTCAAACAATTTCGCCTCATTGATAGGACGCTGCTGTTCCCGTTGTGTCAGAACCCACTCCACTAGACGATCAACAGCCTCTCCACAGATACTGCTGCAGCATTCATTTAACTGATCCTCTTTGTCTTGAATCCAGGTCTTGATGAGCTGCGGTTTGGTGTCCATTTCTTTAGCTGCTTTTTGTATCCCGGCACATAGTGCAAGAAGAAGTATTCGCCGCTGGTGAATTGTCAGAGACTCCTCTCTGCTTTTCACAGGCTGTGAAAGTGTAGGCTTGGTTAGTGATCCCTTTTCCTTCTCACCAGCCACTGTTCGATGTGGGACTTCCTCATTGCTTTCAACCGTATCAGTGTCTGTTTCTGTGTCTTCGTCTTCCAGAGGAGCCATTTCTTGGTCCACGTCTTCATCCAGACCAGCAGTGGCATCCTGTGAAACATTACTGATGTCCACTGAGGATTTGGCCTGGCCTCTTTCCAACATTTCTGTTTTATATTTAAGTCCAGCCTCTGTGCCATCCCTGGAAGGGAAATAATGGGTCACTTTCCAAAATCTGTATAACATGAAAAATGTGAGAAAATTTTGTGAATTGCAAAAAGCACCCTTTTGATTTTGCATTTAAATTTCATCAAAAGGGTGCATAACTAACTTTGAAATGAAAAAGTAGATGTAATTAAATTATTTGCAGAAAGCATCTATTTATACATCACAGATTGCAATTATTTGACTTAAAACTAAGATTATAACTAAGAAATTAATTAATTTTTTTAAAGATACATACCTCTTAGAGTCAACAAATCCAACTTTAGCATTACCTGTACAAGAAAAAAATGAACATCAATTATAATATTTTAAGACAATGAATGTGTTAAAATATTTAATACAGAGCATTACCACTTTAAAACATGCCATTTAAAAATCAGTTGAAACTGTAAATGTATTAATTATGTATAATATATTAACATAGAACAAGCATTAATAAAACATTTATAAATATTCAGTGTCAGTATTTAAGTTTTATAACCTTGATAATTAGTTGGGAAACCATGGAAGTCCCAGAAGCAGCGAGAACTTTTGCACAGATTCACATGGCAGACGGTGCAGCCATACATGCTCTCATGGCGTATGTTTTTCAAGTTGCAAACTTTACATCTCCTCGTCCTTCGTGTAATTTTGCCTAATCGATGTCTGACCTCTTCTTGCACCTCTTGACTTTCTTTTTTCACAGTTTGTTGCTCAAGTATGCTATTATGTATTTGGTTCTTGAGAGTGTATCTTTCTGCACACTTGGCCAGCTGGTAGCCCAGACGTTTACGGAAAATGGCCTGGGAAAAGTGACCCCCTGGGAGCCACCCGGGTGGGTTGTCTTTGCGGGTCTCTCGTAAGACAATAAAAGAGTTGATGACGCTCAAGTTGACAAAGAACCAGAAGAGACACCTCCAGTTGGTGTCAAGATCTAGCCCACCAAGTTGGTTGCACGTCAGCAGCTGATTACAGATATCAACCCCCCGCATGTTGTCCTGGAGCAGCTTAAAGGCCTGTGGTCTTTCAATGGTACAAAGCTCACCCATTTTAGTGGGAGACCTCCTCCACACCACATCTGCCTGGCCTGCGTTAGCATTTGTGGAGAGGCATACCAGCTCCTTGTTATCTTTCCATCTGGTGGCAAGAAGTGGGGCGAATTCATACTGTCTGAAATTGCCTGGATTTTCCAGAGGAGGTTCATCCCAAAACTCCTTGGGCAAAACTGAACTTTGAGGCAGGACCGAGCTGGAGCAGTATATACCACTATCATAGAGCTCCTTCATGAGTTGCACAGACGCAAGTGAGCTGGACAAGAAGATGTTGTGATGTTTACCCTCAAGGCCCTCTATGAGATGTGGCACAACTGATCTTCCCAAGTCTTTGTGCTTCTCCTGTCTGGTTGAGACCAGCAGTTTATGGCAAAAGCCTGACTTTGAGTCACACAGTAGCCATATCCTCGGCTGGGAATATTTACTCTTCTCTGGAGCTGTTCCCTTATCGTGGCTCGGTAAGAAAGCTTGATCAATTGTCAAACACTTGTTTGGCCTGTAAGCCTCTTGCATGCTTTTCTCCAGGATGCTCAGCATTGGCTGAAAAAATGCCAACTTGTCAGCACTCTGGCTGTCATTCTCCACAAGCATGCTGCTCATTCGGATGTAAGTGCTGATCTGCTTAAAGCGATTGACTGACATGGTCCTGTAAACAAGCTCCCATGTTCTAGAGCCATAGCGGCCTTGGTGTTGTTCCCAGGTCCAGTACGAGTCTGGCTCCACCAGGTTTTGAAGCCCCATGAGAATAGAGAGACCAAAAAAGCCTTTGATTTCCTGTACAGACACAGGATGCCAGGATGTGTCCCCCTGCCCTGAAGAGCAGCAATAGGTGGCATAGGCATTGGTCTCACAAACAATCAACTCAAAGAGGGTGTCAGGAAACAGAACCTGGAAGTAGTCGAGGACATCATGATTCCTGGTCATTATATGCTGTGGGCCACAACTTTCCATGAATTCTGGCACTGTTCCTTCCTCTTTGGGCACAGTCCACTGTTTCATGGACAACCAGTCAGGCTGTGTCCCAACATCACTAGCTTCATCCCCTTGTGGGCCCTCCACCTCCTCCTCAACATGGCAGAACTCAATATCTGTCTCCAAACACTCTGTAGGGGAGGGGAGGGATTATAGGAACACAGAGTTAGTCTTCTCCTTGGAGTCTCTACCATCACCAATAATCCATTTTATAACATGCTCAATGTATATGTAGTTCTGATAGGTCAGTTAGCTTTTGAAAAAGAAAATAATAAGCAGCTCAGAAGCAGCAGATAACTCCACGATGGGTACTCCTTGACGTTATTCATTTGTCATGTTTCTAAATTAATCCATTTTAGGATTTTTTTTGTACTTTTGTTCTTCTGACTTTCTCCAGTTCAGGTGGTGTGCGGTAGATTTTGGTAAATACTCATTTACACATCCAGAGTGCTCTCGCAAAGGCTTGTCAGTAAATCCTGTAAAGTCACACCAAGTACAAAGGGGCCATGTTTGTCCATTTTGACAATGGACAGCTTGAGCTCATACCCCACACCTGTGATTGCTGTGGGCTATTACTCAAGACTGGCCACTTTGCAAGTGCCACAGACGTTTCTCTATTGTCTGAGATTAGCTAAAAATGCACGGAAAATTTGTTTACTAAAAAAATCCTTCTTTATTGTAGGTGTCTATCAACAGAATAACATTCAATCTGTGAAAATACATATGCAGCGGTAAACAGGGTGTGTGAATTGAGCTCTTTGCACATGTAGGAGGTTAAGATACAATGATAAGTGATTAGTTGTAAGTGACGAGGTTCAATTAGATGAATATGCCATGATGCCAGTAATTTAGTTTCAGTGTGTTTTTACTTTTGTGTCTACACTGTATTAGTATAATCATGCAATTAATGACACCTACAATAGAGTTGGATACCCTCTAACTACAGAAGTACGAAAGCAGAGAAAGAAAAACGAGCATGCAGGTTAAGAGGGCCATGCAGAAAGAGAAATGCAGTAAAAATACAAGTATGCAGTAATGTTCTACTGAGCTGGAGAACACCCACCTTTACGCATGAATAAACAGTAGGAGTGAGCAGGGAACTTGATGAGATGTTTGGCCATCAAATTTCCATGAGCAGTGGAGTATTCACAACCTGCACAACTCAGCTTCACAACACTACAAAAAAGAACACCAAAATACACATAAGGCACAGTTTCAGACTGAGCAAAACAGAAGTCAAAATCCAAATAATAATACATTACATTGGAGGCCCCTTTTTAGAAGGTTTTGGAGCTCTTCCAGGAACATGATTGCTGAAATTAAAAAATAATTGCAATAAGTCACACTGACTGCATGGCATGTCAAACTAAACTATAAGCTGCAATTTTAAATGAAACTGTTTTCTCCTGTACAGTTTGATCATTATATATATATATGAAATTATGTGAAAATATACATATATGACTCAACTTACTTGATCATGTGATTTGCATAAGCACGAGAACAGCATGTGCTATAGAAGCAGAGTGAACAGTGAACATAAGTAGGGTAGTGATTCGCAAAGTCTGGAATGTCAAAAGTGCACTCCACACACTTATGTCTGCCCAGTTGTGCCCTGGAAAGAGGAGAACCAAAAGTAAATACTTCAGAGTTGTAATTTCCAGTGGAATCAGTTTATCTGTTATCTCATAACATGAGCTTACCTCTGCTCTTGGAACTTGGACAGGAACTGAAACATCTTGCTGACCTGTTTCTTCCCAGATTGTTGCTGTTGTTCCGATTGCTGATCGCCACTCAGAGTTGTCGATTGTGAACTGCTAATACTATTCTTCTGAATATTAGTGGATGCTTTTGAAGATGCCTGACCTGGTGATTTTTTCCCAACATATGCCCTAATGGTCACCTGGATATGAAGAATTAAAAAAAACAAAACATCAAACTATATTTTTGCACTTGTTGCAAATTTACTCACAAATAAACAAATTAACAAAGATTTTACTTTTGTTCCAGGCTGCAGTCCGTCCAATTCACGGGGCTTTCGGAAAGTCCTGTGGTGATTAATTTTATGCTCAACTTTGTCCTTTGTGAATAGGAACTGAAGACGGCATTTGTTACAGTGGTAAACCGTTGATTTCTGAAGAAAAAACCAAATAACCACATAATTGTATAAATTAAGTTTGTCTGTTAAGTCAAGCAATGATGGATTAATAAATAAATAAATAAATAAATAAATAAATAAATACACATTTAACGTTTTCACTGAATATTAAAGGAAGGCAAATATTCTGTGGAAGGTGAAAGCAGTGCTAATTTCTTGAACAAAAATAAAGATGAAAAACGTTTGTTGCTCTATGGCTTGAAACAAACAGAAACTTGACAGGTCTGCTGAATCATTAACATGACTGAAAACTATGAATGTGCACGCTCTGATGCTCTTATTTAATGAATGAACAAAGCAAAGCTGCGATCCAGTGGATTATTAAAAAAAAAAAACTTAATTTTTAAAGTTTTTATCTTTTTGACTACATTTTTGTCTCATCTTTTTTGTCAATGATTATTGCATGCTGTTGTAGTCACGGTTAGTATCTAATGATATCCACATTGTCCCATATCCGTCTCTTGGAAAGAAGGTTGTCAATGAAAATTTGATGAAACATTGACGAAATTACCACCTGGTGAAAGTGTTGAATGTTTGTATGCAGTAATTAGTTTTATTTTATATTAGAATTTTATGCTTCTTATCCTCACCTGATGACGAACGTAGTGTTGCTGGTAACTGGTGGAATGCTTAAAAACCTTCAGGCAATACTGGCACAGAAGGTGGCGGGTATCCTCATGCCAGGTACGAAAGTGGTTAAACACATCGGAGTAGAAGGAGGAACGGTATTCACACACCTGAAAGTGTCAAGGGCATTATATGCGACATTCCCACTATCATTGTGATTCATCCATTTTTCAGTCAAATTCATTTCATTAACCTGGCACACATAAGGCATCTCTCCGGGTTTGTGGGAATTCTTCATGTGCTGCAGGAAAACTGGCTCACTCTCAAAGGACCACTCACATATCTTACACTTGGCTGAACACAAAAGCACAACAATTACTCAAACAGCTGACAAATTGACATCCTGCAGTGTATGGCAAACTAGAAAGAATCTGCAAACATGCAACATCTGATTGTCAATCAATAAAAACTTTTATCATTTACTGTCATTGCAGAAAAATGATGAACAAAGCACATTACTGAACATTTGTTGGGACTGAACATTGCCCCAGTGACCCCTCCATATTTGAATTTAGTCAAATAAACCAGTGCGCATGACAAGAGTGTGTGTCTGTTGAAGAACTGGGTCTGAATAAATAGGTTCTAACTAGCATAACCAGTCTAGCAAGCACATTGTTTTTTGTAATATCTATCTATCTATCTATCTATCTATCTATCTATCTATCTATCTATCTATCTATCTATCTATCTATCTATCTATCTAGCATAATCTTATTCTATCTAAAGAAAAATATCAATATTGCTTATGCATAAAAATATTGCAGAATAGGAAAATAATAAAAGGCTTAGCAGGAAACATTTTAAACTTCCCTGATCTGAAATGGTCTATCAATAAATGTATATCAAAATAGGGCAAAGACAAGTTTAAAAGATTGATTTGCTTATTAAACAGAAAATGAAGTTCAAAAGCATTTTTTAAATCCTACAGACCCCTAATTCTAAAACAGCAGTATAAGCCTTAAACATAAAGATTAATAATATAGAAATAGTTCTTACTAGATGACTCAATGGCAGTATGGACACTCTCCAGGTGGCACTGCAGACGAAACGGTGTGGGAAAGCGACGGAAACAATGCTGACAGGATGTGTGGTTGTCCATCTCCCCATTTTGCTGATCCAATTCAACATGGTACCTCATATGGTTCATAAGTCTTCAAAGAGAACAAATGATCACTAAGGCACAGTTCCAACATATGAAAGACAGAATAAGCAAATATCATCTTCGACTAAACATTTACACTAGGAATTCTCCTGTCAGTCCATCAACGTACCTAATATTATTCTTCAGTTTCTTGCTACAGGTCAGGCATCTGAATGATAATGGTTCTTTTGAGTTGTCCATTGGTACATAGACTCGGTTTCCCTCAAATGTGCCGTAGTAGAAATCATCAACCAGCATGACGAGTCTAGGATGGTTATCTCCTGTTTTGCTAGGTGGGCTATCCAGTTTGGCACTAGGCACAACAGAGTCACTCTTAGGTGGTGTGGCTGGGGGTTTCACAGCTGTTGGGGTACTGCTTGTTTCAGTCATATGAACCAGATCTGGGCAGCAAAACTAAGAGAGAAAGGGATTCGTTTTTAAGTGACCAAACACATATATATTATCCTCACAAAGTATGTACTTACACACATATGACTCCGTAGAGCCTCGACCATTTTGAACTGAGCTCCACAACGAGGACACAAATGAGTGGTTGTTGATGGTGTTGCATTTGCCAGTGGGATCGCTACAAGAAAGGAATTTGGAATTCATCAGCATGGCTTTCCTATAGTATGAAACTGATGCAATAGTCAGAACAACAAACTTACTTTGGATAACATTTTGTGAGATGATAGGAACAGCAGAGGAAACAATAGGGCCATTTTTGGTATTCTGATTGCTCATGACTACAAATGTCTGCGCCTGAGCCCCACCAGGAAGGTTCACAGACTTCACAAGATTCATTAGGTTTTGCATGTCTAAGGGTCCATTTCCTTGCTTTATTGTCACTGTAAATAGAAATAAATTCAATCTTAAAACAGATTATTGCAATCCTGAATGCTGATTGGCCAAGCAGCTGTGAAAAATACACGATATAGTAGCAAACAATTATTAAAGAAAATACCTGATTCCTTTATTTTTATTCAAGTTTATTTGTATAGCGCATTTCAAAATAATTATCGTTTCAAAGCAGCTTTTCAAAGGTGCACATTATTGCATTACAATCAAATTCAAAAAAGTTAAGGTTATTACCAGAGCTTTATTAACTTTAATAACTTTAACTAATTAGCTAGTAACTAATAGCTTTTAACAGTCAAAGTTATTGGGCGTCACGGTGGCGCAGTAGGTAGCACGATCGCCTCTGGTTCGAGCCTCGGCTGGGTCAGTTGGCATTTTTGTGTGGAGTTTGCATGTTCTCCCCGTGTTCCAGTGGATTTCCTCCGGTTTCCCCCACAAGTCCAAAGACATGCGCTATAGGTGAATTGGGTAAGCTAAATTGTCTGTAGTGTATGTGTGTGTATGGATGTTTCCCAGTGATGGGTTGCGGCTGGAAGGGCATCCGCTGCATAAAACATATGCTGGATAAGTTGGCGGTTCATTTCGCTGTGGCGACCCCAGAATAACAAAGGGACTAAGCCGAAAAGAAAATGAATGAATGAGTTAAAGTTATTATATATAAACATAGTTAACCTGCAGTTATATAGCATATAGGTGATGTCTATGTATACATGTTCAATGAAGTGTATTAAGTGTATGTGTTTATTTTTATCTTGTTGAAGAATGACAGCACTTATAAAACTTAATTTCAATTTTTTTACTTTGTCTCTTATGTTTGGTTCAGACTACACAATACATGTCCAATTTTAGCACAATCCGTCTGATAATGATGATTCATAAATGACAATGGGCGTCCGAATAGTGCATCATATTGGACAACATCTGAGATGCTTCACAACATAGCGACAGAAAGACTGATACGTTTAACACAACTGTTCCTGTCACATCAGTGATGGTGACCAATATTAGGAACACAGTAGCTCTTCCACACAGCTTCCATTAACATGGCAAAATGAAAGAGAGACGATTCCAATTCAATTGAGTTTGTTTGGATCTTCTTTCATTTTGAGTTTTTTTCTGACAAGACAACTAGTTAAAATAGTTAACATGCTGTTTCATTAGCCTTTGTTGGCTCTTGTTTTTGGAAACTAATCACTAGTTCTGCCTTCTGAATGAAAATAAAAATAAATAAACTAAGTAATAAGAATAAATAATACATAAAAATATGTAATAGATAACAATATTGTGTAGTTTGAATCAGGCATTAAAAATCAAACCTTAAAGTCAAATAAATTATCATTCTTACCAATTTTAGTGGTGGTCCTGGTAGGCTGAGTAATGGTTGTAGAAGATATGGTGGGTAGAGAACTGGCAGCTGTTGGGGTGACCGCGTTTGTGGTACGAAAAGTGAGAGTAGCAGGGATCTGCACTGTGCTGAAAGTACTAGGCGTTTGGGCTCTGTTTGCAACCGGAGCTCCAGCTCTTATTTGAGCTGGCTGGGTAATTATTTGAGTGGCTCCGATTGCTGGTTTAAAAATTTGTGTGCCAGGTGCTGAAATGACATAAAGAAAACATTGTTAATTAGTGCACAGAACTATAGAGTAAGGCCACTATAGGAGCACACTAACATACCCTGGAGTAAAGTAATGGGTCGAACAGTTTGGCCTTGTTGGACATTCAGTACTAAACTCATTGGACTCTGGCCAGGTTGGATATTCTGGACAGGAAGACCCTGAAATCAGATAGGAAGACACACATGGATTAACATTTGTTGAGACAACAGTAATGTGCTGGAATCTATATGGTGAAATGGCAGCACCTGTGTGGTAAAGTAAATGGGCTGACTGTTAGTAACATTGGCAATAGATGTTCCAGGTAGTAGAACCTGTGACAGAGCCACAGTGCCCAGGCCTCCTCCTCCTGGTGTCAAGATGACCGGTTGCCCTTGCACAGCTTTAGAGATCTCAGTGGGCACGACAGCACGTTGAGTTACTGAAAAAATATTGATTAAATAGAGTAATGCAAACTGAATGTAAAATGCTGTCACCAAGACTGCATTCATGTACAATTTTTGTGGTTGATATGACTTTTGTGCTAAAACGTTTTTATTTGCTACAAAAAGATGATTAATTAGAAAATGTTGATTTTAAGGCTCCCAAAATGCTATTGCCATGTAAATGAAGAGCCAAAATTTGTAAAAAGTGTTCAATTTAGTTGAAATCATCATAAGCTCCATAAGTTTTTGACATGAATTATGAGTGATGTATTTAGCTGAATTTCAATCATACAAAGCAAATGATTTCAAAACAATTGCAACATACAGCACAAATTTTAAAAATATTTTATTTTTCGTTTCATTTATAATTAAATTATAACAATTAAAAATTGTTTTTGTAATTTGTGTTTCTTTAAAACAAATTGTCTTTTTTGTTGTCATTTTAAAGTTTCATAACCCTATCCCCAATTCACTTTTATTACATTAAAAAGACAGATAGATGATTGTTAATAATAATTCGTGTTCTGCAGCATCATGTGAATGAGTAAATAATGATTAAGGAAAAGGAGACTCACTTGTATTTGTGATCAGCGGAACTGTGTTTGCCGTATTTACTACAGACGTTAGGTTTGGGATCACCATGGTCTTAGGCGGAGCTGGAACATCAACCACCATGGCTGAGGTCACTAAACATTGGAGAAAGACAGGTTTTAGATATTATAATGATGTTATTAAGAATATATATAATTACTAACATTTACAAAAGCTTAATTGAAAAACATTATCTGTTTAATTATAAATATTACAAAACAAATGAAAAGACACACCGGTGGGAGTACTGCTTTCAGCATTTCCGGCTGATTCATCCATAGAATGCTGCTGTTGCCATGGTTCCAGCTCCTCTTCCTCACACTCCATAAACAAATCCGAATCCATGTTTCTTAAACAGTAAGTTAAACATGTTTTTAAAACCTACAAGCAGTAAGGCTACAAATGACATTTGGAGCATTATTTAATCATAAGTCAAAACATTTTATGATTTCATTTTAAATTCGACCGGACAAAAAACCTTTTTGAAGTGAAGACCCTCACAATATTTATTCACCTTCTGACAGGAATCGGGTCCGACCAGTTTCAACGTCAAGGCTGGCGTTTACAAAATCCCCTCATCCTGCAAATTAGACAAATAAGTAGATAAATAAAATGTAAATGAGGCCATATTTTGTATTTATATACATTTGAAACAAGCAAAAAAATCCTGCATTAATTGAGTTAACGTTCAACATTCAGAGCGCTGCCGCATCACTTCTTAAAAATCTCCCAAAAAAAGTGTGTAAGTACGCGATATGTGATTTCATCTAACCGACAGGGGCGAAGAGAAAAGTAGTTCCTGGGCACCGATATGCATTACCTGAGAATGGATGATCTGACTGAGCAGAGCAAAAGCACGAGCCTTAGATGTGTGCACAATAACAGAAAATACAAACTGGGTCGGAACGAGACCCAGCGCTGTGTCTATTACAAAAACTCTATGTGTCTATCACAAATAATGCAGCAACCCCCTCGCGCGTCGCCTACTGAGTGCGCACTCCGCATACTGTCCTCTGCACACATAATGAACGACGGCCATCTAACGCGTGAATTAAAGCGCGAATACGGTCGTATTTGTAAAAAATACTTACCGGATTATAGTCTATATGGAAATATACTCAACGTGATATATTGAAAGAACACAAAGCCTGCCGGTACGTCACAGACGAGACGAATAAGTGCGCTAAATGGGCAGAGGTTCTGTATTTTCTCTGGCTGCGATTGGTTGATACGCTCAAAACGCCACTTCCTGTTTTGAATTCGCAGCGCTGATTGGCTGTAATCTCTGAAATAAGAAGGAGTGGTTACTGGAACAAGAAAATGGCTTCCTTCCTTACAAACGACAACATTTTACATTGTCCAGCCAACTGCTGGTTAAATAAAGAAATGATTTAATTAATGAACACACTGGTGGTGTTTTGAAGAGGACCTGTCAAAACCATCACAAACTGTTCCATTCTGAAATCAGTTTATTAATCACTCAAAATATCTGTATATATAAAATTATTGGCTTAAATATTCATTTTTTTTAGCTCTGGCATGCACAATACCCTGATAAATTGGATAGGAACTCAAAACGTGTAATTTTTCAGAAAACATCCCGTTTTAAAAAAACATTCTGGAACCGAGTAATCTTCGGAACATCCGGTTCCATTAATGGCTCTGGGCGCGCGTCCATCCACCAATGTGGACAGAACAACACACTGCAGAGTTTACCGCACTTTTCATAGCAACCTGGAATACAGCACGAGACATTCAGGCACGACCGCTGATCCGATTCACAAGTAAACGACTCTTATGACTCGGTTCTTTTAGAGAATCAAAAACATTCAAAACATGTATTCAGTCAAACAAACGACTCGTTTGAACCCACTGTTTTAGTTTATCGTACATTATGAATCAGAAAGAATGAACCAATAATTTATTACAATAAATTGCATCGACTGTAAAGCTGCATTATTTACATCGACTGTAAAGCTGCATTATCTAATTCAAAATATCCACAGCAAAATAGACGTTTTGCCGTTTTCATAACGGTCACCCTGAATAACCTACTAAATACAATCTGACTAATAATTTCTCTATTGTGATGTCGAGATAAACGTTTCATAATAAATGTTTCATAATCAGCCAGTTGGCAAAGCGTAGAGCAGGTAAGCTTCTGTTTAAGTTGCTTAAGTCAAGCCCTATATATAGCATTGTGCCGAGAGAGGACACAATGTGAGAGGGTTTTCTTCATGTTGTTCACTTCTACATGCGAGATGAGGGATCCGGGCACATCATCTGATGGGCTGAACTATGGCGCTGTCTTCGCGCTGCTGGCGATCAGTGAGTTACGTTTTGTTAGCATGTTCAGATGCTTTATTAGAATCTTTATTTAATGTTAAAAAAATGGTTCTGGTCCCAAAACTTTAGCTGCTTCACAATTTAAGGCCCTAAAAATGTGAATAAAATACTTAATTATTAATCTTAAATCCTTAAGTCTTATGGCATTAAATGCATGCACTGCAACAATTAATCAATATTTCATTCAGTGTTTTTGTTTTATGCAAACTAACTATAGTTTTACATTTATACTATATACATATATAAATAATACTATATTATTATAATATATTAATACTTTATTATAGTAAAGTGTAGTTGACCATGTTTTTTTTGGTAAGTTTATAAGTTGGTAACAAATTTTAATGTAAGTATAGTTAGTGCCATAAAACCATGTTTTTGTTTGTTAAAGTCTTAAATTTGCTTTCATAAGACCTGTTGAAACTATACATAAACTAAATAACAAATGATTATTATATCTATTTATCAAAAATAATAACAAATAAATAACAAAGAAAATGATCCTTAATCACAAATCAGCTTGTTATTTGTACTATTATGCACCCTTGGTGAGCATAAGCAACCAACCCCTAAACAAATGAACAGCCATCCATAATACCCATTATATTACATATTAAAGACAAAAATATCAACATGTTTTCAAGATTCAGAGTAACCATTTTGAATCCTTGTTTATGTAGCTTTGTTTTTATCTTCCACACAGGCTTTATGCTGCTGCGGAAATGGATAGCTGGTGGTGTCTGCAAAAGTCATGCTCGTCTGGATGGAAAGACAGTTGTGATCACTGGTGCCAACACTGGGATTGGCAGGGAAACAGCAAAAGACATGGCTTATAGAGGTATGATACTTTAAGATCCACTTTAAGATCTATACTCTCAGAGATAAAGTACAAAATCTGTCACTAGGATGCTACTTTTTAAAAGGTACACTTTCGTACCTAAGAGATCCACATTTGTACCTTCAAGGTACATTCACCCTTTATTCATCAGGGGTTGCCACAGTAGAATGAACCTCCAACTTATCCAACTTATATGTTTTACACAGCGGATGCCCTTCCAGCTGCAACCCAGTACTGGGAAACATCCATACACACTCATTCATACACATACACTATGGCCAATTTAGCTTATTCAATTCACCTATATCCGGAGGAAACCCACGCAAACACGGAGAGAACATGCAAACTCCACACAGAAATGCCAACTGACCCAGCCGGGACTCAAACCTAAGCTTGTCACGATATCTATTTTTTGTGGTACGATATATAGCACCAAAAATTTTTTTGCGATAAACAATATTATTGTCATTTTAAGACCATTTTAACACTATAATAGCATCATAATGCAAGTACACTCTTCTAAAGAACACATATTTTATTCTTAAGAATATTTCATTTAATTATAGTAATTTTAACAATTTATTAATTAGGCATTGGAATCAGAATGTGAAAACATATATCCTAAACAAATAAATAATAATAATATATGTTAACAAAAATGTCCAAGGTAAAAAAAACCTAGAAAAACGTAACAGATCTATTTTCAGTTGTCAGGCACCCGCATGAAAGATACTATAGTGTTTTTTAACCATACTGACACTGACACCTCCAATAGAGATAGAGAGGCTGCACAATCGGCTAAAATGTGGTAAGAATTGGTTTTAGTGTATGGGCGATATATGTTGAATCACCAAAAATTATTGAGAACATGTCCATGTGTTGTGCGATAAGTCGATATATTGATTATTGTGACAGGCCTACTCAAACCAGCGACCTTCTTGCTGTGAGGTGAAAGTGCTAACCACTGAGCCACCGTGTCACCCTCAAGGTACATATTAGTACCTAAAAAGTGCCTTGAGGTACCTTTACAGTATCAATGTGGACCTTTTAAGTCCATGTGAATTCAAATTTTACAATGTTTATTTTTGTAGCTCATATTGTTATTCTTAAAGTGAATAATTAATCCGTGCAAGTTGAAAATTTTTTTCAAAGTCTGACCATCTGCTTCAGCATTTGAAGTGGCAGTCCTTCTATTGACGTCAACATGAGGGCTTCCATAGCAACTGCATATCAATAACCTTAACCACGCCTCTCTTACCGTTAGTATGCTATGAGAGAATGATGCGCAAAAGAAAGCCCGGCCCCTACTCAATATTCAGAGTTGGTATATCAACATACTGAAAATAAAGTCCTCAGCAAACTTCTAGTTCACACTGACTTTAAATACAAAATTGTAACCTTAGCTCATAATGTATAAGTATGTATGTGTATGCATTCAGGGGCTCGAGTGGTGATGGCCTGCCGGGACCTGACTCGAGCTGAAAACGCTGCTGAATATATTCGTTGCTCCACTGGAAATGGCAATGTAGTCATCAGACACTTAAATCTGGCTTCTCTTTATTCTGTCCGTGAATTTGCCAAAGAGTTCATAGCCACAGAAGAACGACTGGACATACTCATAAACAATGCAGGTAAGACTTCATCATAGACTGTTATGATTTAAAAAAGCAAGTGGAACAGATTAAGTCTTTTTTTTCTGACAGGTGTGATGATGTGTCCAAAGTGCATCACTGAAGATAGATTTGAGACACAGTTGGCGGTCAATCACTTGGGACATTTTCTTTTGACCAATCTACTGCTAGGAATGCTGAAGAGATCCTCACCCAGCCGTGTGGTCAACGTGTCCAGTATTGCACATGTTGGTGGTAATTTTCTTTTCCCTAAAAGTCCCGTGAAGTGCTTTGAAATGTGCAATTTTTATTCGATGTTTGATGTAATCTCAACTGAAAAACGAAGAGAGGGTGGGACATAGTAGCTCCTCCACTTTTAAAAAAAACAGCCAATAGCATTTTGTTTTAAAGCTAGTAGTTGAGCTCAAGAGCATGAAATGAAAGCAAATGAGAAGCGTCTTTAAGGGGGCGGGGCATGTCAGATACTAGAGAGCATTTGATAGGTCAAGATTGGATGAGAAACTGAAGTATAAAGGGGCCTTGGAAAAAAAAAACATTGATCCATTTAGGCGGAAGTGACAAGCTACAAGCTTTACATGTTTTTATCTGTTTTATATCTTCTAAACACGAATTTTGTCATTGTTTTGTACCACATAGATATCCTTGAAGACTAAAATACTGATACTAACATCTAAAAAACATTAATTATTATTAATTTCACTGGACCTTTAAACATCAGCAAATCCAACCTCAGACTATATTGCTTGGATTTCAAACTTTGGGGTCAGGCTGTGTTTATTTGATAAAAAAAACCTAATATTATCATATATTATTATAATTTTAAATAGCTGTAATTAAAATGTAATTTCAAATGTAATTTACTCGTGTGAAGTTGCATTTTCAACATCAGTACTTCACATAAACCATCAAATCGCTCTTATATCCTGATTTGGTACTCATTTCTGATCATTATCAATGTTGAACACCATGATACATTTCTTTCAGGATTCTTTGAAAAATAGAAAGTTTATTGCAATGCATTCTTACTGAATAAAAGTAGTTATTTCTATACAAAATAAAATCTGACTGACCCCAGACATTCAAACAGTGAATTTTAGATGTGCAGTAAGTTATTTCTGGAAAATATTGCTCACATTTGAAATCACCAATACAAATACAGGTTTACAAGGCATGGAAATGAATGTCTCATTGTCATGAAACACACAACACTCCATCATCCATTTGGTAATTTTGTTGAATGCAACATTCGATGTTGCCGTCATCTAGCTTATACCATTTTAGAGTTCCTAATGTGATGGTGTGATTGCAACCAGCAAAATGGCCAGGTAGACAATTAGTTCTCAAGGAACCAGGCCTTGTGGCTACTAGTTCCTATAACTTTCTGGTGTGAAAAACCTTACCATATTCATTTTTGTCACTGTTTTCCCACAGGAAAGATTGAATTTGATGACCTGTTCTTTGACAAAAGGCCTTACAGTCCTTTCGTGAGCTATAAGCAGAGTAAACTGGCCAACGTGCTTTTCTCCAGAGAACTTGCACGAAGGATGAAAGGTAGGATATAATACAGCTGTTGGTATAGTATACAAGATTGCAGTGTAAATTTGAAAATTCATTAACAAATCCTCTTTGTTTATGCTTTATAACGTAGATAGTATACTAGAATACAGTGTTACATTATACTTATACATTTCCTCTCATACTATTACCATGCTTAATCCAGCTTGTCAACAGTTCTTATTCAGATAAACTTCTTGTATTTAGCACACTGCTTTCCCTGATTTCAGTGCTGATACATATGACTTAAAAGTTTGTAGTTACACTTTATTTTAAGGTGTCCTTGTTACAGTGTAATTATTCATTTAAGTACAGAGTGATGATTGATTACACATACTTACTATATGGCTAGGGTTAGTTGCATGTATTATGCATGATTACATGCAATTACTTTTGTGTAATACTATGTACTAAAGACACCTTAAAGAGTTACCAAGTTGTTGTTTTTTTTTTACCAATGGTGTCAAGTCTAGGTAAAAGTGCCCTTCAAAGATGCAGGGCAATTATTTCAGCCATTCAAAAACAACTCCTATCTATTTGAATGGTTAAATAGTGAGATATCAAAAACTGCTTGACAAAGTAAAAATGACATGAATGTTTCTTTGTTGTTTGTGTTGTTTTAAATCCCACTGAATGCTTCATAGGCACAGGAGTCTCTTCGTACTGCCTGCATCCAGGAGTGATTCGAACGGACCTGAGTCGCCATATTTTGTCTTGGTTTCCCATGCTGAAAACTATACTATCTCTGCCCTCCATGCTGCTAATGAAGACTCCCTGGCAGGGAGCACAGACCACGATCTACTGTGCTGTTACTGAGGGCTTAGAGAGCAAGTCTGGTTGCTACTTCAGGTAAAAGCAATACAAATTGGTTAATACATTGCTAAAACACTAGCAATGTTTCCATCCAACTATTTTTAAGTGCATTTTGGAATATTGCATAAAAATTGCTTAATGGAAACGCTGAGATGTGGATAGATTTTTAAAATGTGCATAAAAAAATGCATTCAATGTGATTGTATGGGTTTAACTAAAACATCTGAAATGTTGTTTTGCTCATAATAAAATGGCTAAGATAAAGTCCATCATCAAAGTGGTTCAGTATTATTACATGCCAGAACTGTCTTCCACTGCATGTTCATTGTTTTTTCTTCTTCTTATGAGGCGCAAGTAATTTATTATATAAGAAATAAGGCCCACAGTGACTTCTACTGCAGCAAATTCCATTTCTCTTTTTGATATTTGATGCCAGTTTATCAGAATGTGACGATTTTGTTCGGTTTGACTCATTGGATGGAAACGTGCTAATGTTTTATAAATATTCCAGTTTTGCGCTTAAGTCTAACTAGCACCTTAGGATATCAAAAAAAAAAAAATTGGATATCAAATCAAGAGTTTTGGAAATCAAAACTGCGTTTATCGAAAGCGAAGCAGAAAGTAAACCGAACTAATAATACATTTTTTGAAGAAGTTTATTTTTTTGCCATTTGGTTAATTGTTTTGTATTTTTCGAGTGTTTTTAAAATTTGTTCATGTATATTTGTGTTCGTTTTTGGAAAAGTTCCGTGCGTTTTATTTGGCACAAAACTAATTCCATGGGATAGAGGTATAGCCACCGGAAAAAAAAAACTACTTTTGAAAAAAGTGAAGCCAAAATATTTTTGATCGCCCTCTGGTTGCTAAGTGCCATATTGGTCACAAACTCTTTATGTAAACAAAAGGAATGTGTGCCAAAAACAAATTTGAATTAGTTACACATCAAATAATGGTTTAATAAAAATGGAATTAGGTAGTTTTGATACCATGGCTTCAGCTTATGATCACTACTGTGTAGGCTGTGGCTACAAATTATCTTTGGAAGACGACAGCAGCCTTACCTGTGGAATTTTGGCTTCAATCTTAAATGTGCAATATATCATTTCTTCAGTCTATGTTTTACAGTCAATTTGCGATTTCTGTTTTGGTGCATCTGTTATTTGTGCAGTGACTGTGCTGAAAAAGACCCTGCTCCAGAAGGAAAAGACGATTTGGTGGCAAGAAGGTTGTGGGAGGAAAGCGTTCGGCTGGTCGGACTAAACAACAGGCACTGACACGTTGAACGGAGCTCTTCCTAATTTCAAGTGCTCCCTCTAGTGGTGTTATCTGTGACTTAAAAATCTCTTACCAGCGACGAGCCACATACAGAAAGTCATGGCAGAGGTTTGGTTGTGTCACAGCGGTTTACGGGATTTGCTTCAGGAGATGCATATTTTACAGCACTGAGGGGATTGTTTTATTCTTGAAAAAGGATAACGGAGCACATGTTTTTAAAGAGCTTGGTCACATTGTTATCATCTGTACATAATGTAAGATACATTAAAAGTGCGCCGTTTTAGCGAAACAGCAAGATTCAAATAATGGCCTGTTTGTTTACCATCCATCGGGTTATGCTTATTAAAAACTCCGTTTTCGGTATCCATTCATTACAGCACATATTACTTTTTGCATATATCATATAAGAATGAACTTCTGCAAAATTCTTCTAAATGTTTTATAACGCATATTTATCATTTAACCACTAGATGGCGTTAAACGTGTAGATGTTTTGTTACTTTTGGCATGCTATTAATTTCTCCCTACCTTAATAATATATAATATACTAAATATGGAACGAATAGAAACAGACACTGGGTCACATGATCACCCTGTGGTGTGGGTGTACTGTAGCTTACAACTGCAATTATATAACGGGGACACTAAAATCAATATAAAATCATCCAACTTCTATTTTTACTTTCATTGACGTTTTTTCACACAATTATTAACATAATTACAAAGTCACAATCAAATATGTTCAAGTTACTTGATTATTTTGATGCTGTAGAAACATGAATTAATAAGAAGTAATATATATTTTTCATATGTATATTTAGTTGAAGTCAGAATTATTAGGCATCTTGAATTATTAGCCCCCCCCCCTGTATATTTTATTCCGCAATTTCTGTTCAACGAAAAGAAGATGTTTTAATAACTTTTAGAAAATTAGTTGTCTAAAAACTGATTTCTTTTATCCTTGCCATGATGACAATACATCATATCTTACTAGATATTTTTAACATGCTAGTATTCAGCTTAAAGTGACATTTAAATGCTTAACTAGGTTAATTAGGTTAACTAGGGTTAGGGTAATAAGGCAAGTCATTGTATAATGATGGTTTGTTATGTAGACAATTGAAAAAATATATTACTTAAGGGGGCTAATAATATTGACCTTAAATATTTATTAAAAAAAACCTGCTTTTATTCTAGCTGAAATAAAGCAAATAAGACTTTCTCCAGAAGAAAAAATATTATAGGAAATACTGAGAAAAATTCCATTTGGGAAATATTTAAAAAAGAAAAAATTCACAGGAGGGCTAATAATTATGACTTCAACTGTATATACAGTATATATAAACACACACACACATACACAGAGAGTTATTAATGCAGCTGTATATCTATGGAAAAAAACAGATCCACTGGAATGACAATTTTCTTATTTGAAATGCATTACACACACACAATAGATGAGATGAGAATAACAATTTGGAAATAATTGTGTGAAAAAAAATTCCTGATAACGTCCTTGCTAGCAAACAACAAATGTGACTCCTCAATTGAGCCTCTGTCCCTGAGCAAGTTTCCTCGCGGGCATCATTTGTGTGAAATTGCCTTCCAAACAGCTGAGTCATTTTCTTGTATTCATTTCTTTGTGTGCACATCACTGATAATAAGTGAGTGGTAATAATGTGTGTAGCGTGGCAGATAGTGGTGCACAAATCCACTTTTGCACCTCGGCAGGACCAAAATGTTTCATGTAAACACAATTATTCAGAAAAAGTGATTAATCAGAGACTTCAATTCACAATACCCTCATGCCTTACAACAGAGAATAAAAATCTAATCCAATTAAAAACCCATTGCTGGGCCAATCAAACCCATGAGTCTCAGTGTATTTAGCTTGTAATATTAGCACATTATTTATGGTTGACATAAAGCATCATTCCATTATATTCAGCACCATAATGCTTGTCAAGAGCTGAACCCAATCTATGAAAGCAGTGTGAGCAATGCCAGAGTCCTGCCCGTCTTCACCAGCCTCATGCAAGAGGAAAGAGTGAAAGCAGGTCTCCATTTAACACTTAAACAGGCAAGACATTAACTAATAGTTATCACTGTAATTGATTGAAAGTGATTAAATACAAGAATTGCAAATTAGTTTTTTTGTATTACAAGTTTTCTAAAATGTTATATTTAGTATTTATATTTACTTATGATGTAATATAATTACATGTTATATCGCTCCATATTTCAGAAAATACTGAAAAAAAAAACACTTGTAGAATAAAATGTTGTATATAATTAGGCAGATTATGAACAAATTCCTCTCTAAAAACCTTCAGAATGTGGGTATGAATAAAACTGTGAAATCAGTGGGATAAGTGCTGTGAAATACAAAGACTGTGAAAAAACTGAAGTGAAAATGTATGTCTCATCAAGAAAACTCTACAGAAAACAGCTTAAAAATATGTATTGTAAATAAAATCTAAAAGTGCGACAAAAGAAATGTTTTCTTTACATTAGACTGAAAAAATAAAACAAAAAAAGGCCAAAAGCCCCAAATCGGATTTATTTATGTTCTTTCAGACTTGATGTGTTGACATCACCAGATGCATAATTATAATTATACGTAACCAATATGAATTTAGTATTCAAACAGATGGCCTGATGTAAAGCTTATTCTTAGGGAATGTTTAGAGACAGCTCACATTTCTAAAGACATGTTAAAGGCTGATTTCCACTAAATCAAATATAATAATTATTACATAATTGACTTTCCCCCCTGCAGTTTATTACAATTTGGTTTGGTTCACTTTCTTGAAAACATAAAAAAGGTATAAAAAAAAAAAAATACAAATTCAGATTTTACAGCTGTTCTGTGTTTTTGTCTCAGAATTTCTAGTTTATTCAAATAAAATAAAAGTTAGAATTGTGAGACAGTATTACAAATAAGGGCAGCACGGTGGCGCAGTGGGTAGCGCTCTCGCCTCACAGTAAGAAGGTCGCTGGTTCGAGCCTCGGCTGGGCATTTCTGTGTGGAGTTTGCATGTTCTCCCCGTGTTCGCGTGGGTTTCCTCCGGGTGCTCCCGTTTCCCCCACAGTCCAAAGACGTGGTATAAGTGAATTGGGTAAGCTAAATTGTCCGTAGTGTATGTGTGTGAATGGAAGTGTATGGGTGTTTCCCAGTGATGGGTTGCAGCTGGAAGGGCATCCGCTGCGTAAAACATATGCTGGATAAGGTGGTTGGTGGACCCCTGATTAATAAAGGGACTAAGCCGAAAAGAAAATGAATGAATAATACAAATAAACTTACCATTGGACAAGAAACATAAAAACAAACACACCAGAACGGGATAGGATTTTAATCCTGAAAAAATGCTACTTCAAGTTTTCCCTTTCGATTCTGAATCTGCATCTCAAATTTAGATTTATCTATGATAACTTATAATTGTGTGGAAAAAACATTGCTTGAATTATTAGATACAATTACAATGACACTTTTTTTAATAGAATTTTTAAGTTCTTAGTATTGGCCAGAAAAACACACATTTGAAGCCACAGTTCATTCTTACATCATTCCAAACCTGTACCCCCGTCCCTTTAAAATCAGCAACTCAACATCAATGCTACATCAAGACTTGAGCGGGTCTATAACTGTGAATGGCTGTGTTCTCATAAAAGTGCGTCATCATTGCCATCTCTGTTTGTTTTCCCCCAGGGGTTCATGTTGAGCACAACCCCCATCCATTATGCCTTGATGAGGCTTTTGGGAAGGTTTGTGGGAAACGGGAGGGCCATAGTAGAACCTCAATGGAGACCAGTTGAACTCTGAACACATCATAAAAGCTTCATCTTCCTGACTCTCAGTGTGGTTTGCTCTGAGAGCTGAGGGGTCACAGCAACTGCTGACCCCGTTCGACTGTCATGGGCCCCATTAAAGCCAGCCCCTCACCAGCTCTCAGGGAATCTAATTCAGCTTAACTGCTGTGTTTTTTCAGTGCTGGAATGTAGCAGAACTGAGAATGATTGTACATGGAGAGGTTTTTCATTTAAAAGAATGGACTAGTGTACAGGACTAGAGCTGGTCTGATTTGCAATGCCTCAGGGGTCGGTGCTGGTCTCTTTGTCATTTACAAGCCTTCCTGTAAACACACATATATACCACCTCTAAGCTATTTGGCACAAAGTGAAGACTATTAAAAATGGCTTAGGTGTACAAAGTCTGTTTACACTATTAGATGTATTTTGGTCAGTCAGATAACAAGTAGACAAGAGAGGCACATTAAATAAGCTTGCATAATTTTCAACTCTAAAAAAAAACTGTTAAAGACTGTAAAATGTACAATAAAGTTCCATTTATGAATATTAGTTAATGCATTTACTAACATGTACAAACATGCATTTATTACAGTATTTGTTCATCTTTGTTAACAGTTTAATTCATGTTAACAAGCACAACTTTCACTGAAAAAAATGCTGGGTTACACACAATCGATTTATGTTGGGACAACATGAAGGGATTAAGTTAACTTATTAGTTTTTACAAATTTAAGTTGATTGAACATAAAACAGGCGGCATGCTGGCTCAGTGGTTAGCACTGTCACCTTACAGCAAGAAGGTCCCTGGTTCAAGTCCTGGCTGGGTCAGTTGGCATTTCTGTGTGGAGTTTGCATGTTCTCCCCGTGTTTGTGTGGGTTTCCTCTGGATGCTCCGGTTTCCCCCACAATCAAAGACATGCGGTATAGGTGAATTGGATGAACTAAATTGGTCGTAGTGTATGAGTGTGTGTGAATGAGTGTATCAGTGTTTCCCAGTACTGGGTTGTGGCTGGAAGGGCATCCGCTGCGTAAAACATATGCTGGAATAGTTGGCAGTTCATTCTGCTGTGGCCACCCCTGATAACTAAAGGACTATGCCAAAGGAGAATGAATGAATGAACATAAAACAATTAAGTTTTCCCAAAAAAACCCCTCAAGAATTGGACTGTTTCAGCTCATTTTAAATAAGTTATTTGAGCAAACATCATTTTTTTTGACTGTTGGACATTAATAATGCATTAGTAAATGTTTTCAAAAAACTATTATTGATAAATGCTATAGAAGTATTGTACATAGTTAATGTTTGTAAACATTAATGAAACCTTATTGTAAAGGGTGACAAAAAACATAGTCAGATGTACAATTTTACAGTTAAGATACCGAGTGAACATTAAAACTGTGAAATAATTGAAATATACTTTATTTATTGGCTAATGCAAAATTCCTGATCAGTTTCCTATATCTTTTTTTATTTATTCTGATTGTAACTTAAAACTTTCCATCGTGGACTACATAATTAAGTTTCACCTATTGACCTTATTCTGCGATGCGGAAGTGCGCTCGTTTTTGCGATTGTTTTAGAACTTTCAATTCAGTCGCCTATGGGAGAAATGACTAGGAATTAAAAACGGCAGAAAACGGTCAAACTACTTGCTCTACAAGTCAAGTCGAATGATATAATAAGAAAAGGTGAGTTTGCAACATCAAGCAGTACAACAAGCTGTTTTTAACGTCTTAAAATCAATAGAAGTGAATGAGAAGCGCCCGCTCATACGTGGAGAATAAGGTCAATAAAGTTGCCAACTATTGTCTGGGACATCCAGTATATTGAGCCTAGTTGATATGTCCCGTACATGACCTGTGCCTTGTCCTGTTTATTGACTGCATGCTATACGCCAGGGGTCACCAATCTCGGTCCTGGAGGTCCGGTGTCCTGCTGAGTTTAGCTCCAACCAAATCAAGCACACCTGAACAACCTGATCTAGGTCTTACTATGTATACTTGAAACATCCAGGCAGGTGTGTTGAGGCAAGTTGGAGCTAAACTCAGCAGGACACCGGACCTCCAGGACCGAGATTGGTGACCCCTGCTATACGCTGATCTAACCACACAACAGCAACAGCAGCAGTGCTAATCATGACATCAGTTTACTTTAAAGTTACAAGGAACATATAAAAATATACTCTTCTTATTTTTCATCATTATTAATGATGTAACTGTGCATATCATTATTTTGTAAAAAATAATTTGCCCTCAGAAGTTTAATCAAATATCTCTCCCCCCTCGAAATGACTTTTCTTCACTTCTGGTCACATGAAACACCTTTTGGGAGGAGCTATCAGGGCGTGTCTCTTTTCTGCTCTGCCTTCATCCAATCATCAATCTTCTTTCATTTTGTTAGCAACATCCAACCATCCAATTGGTTCCCAAAGAATGAAATCATACACCTTCTACATTTTTTAATACTTTCAGGCCCATTTCAAGTTCAAATGTACATCACGATAGAAGAAAAAGGACAATCTTTGGTTTCATGGCGACTTTAAATAAATGCGCCAATTCCTCCACTGCAAATATGGAAAAACCTGCAAAAAAGGGCTGAGCTACTACAATAAAGAATGGGAACTAAACCAGATGGATTAAGCCCATCAGAGGTGACTGATGAATATACTGTACTGTATATTGCAGGGATTTTTCAACTGGCTACGGAGTTGAGAATGACTCAACATGGAAATGCAGAAGAAAGCCACACTAACTAAAGGTACAGGCAATGTCCATGCATTTTTCAGGGCAGCAGCTGTGGAAACTGACAAGTGAAGCCTTGTATTTGGACCATAAAGCTTACTGTCAAACACGGACACAGCCATGACAGCACAGACTGTCTGAAAAATGAAAGCTGAGATGATCACAGTGAATGTTTTAGGACCGAGGAATCCTGAATGATCTTCTTCCCCAACTGAAGAAAGGGCCTGTTTTTTACTCGATTGCCACTGATGCGTCAAACGGGGAATAGAAAAATCATTCAAGTGTGTTTCAGATATTTTCCTGTGTCTGACGGTGTGCATTTAGAGTATTAGTAAACTAAACTGTTATCGAATTGGTATGAGTTCAGTTAATAGAACGAATTTAGTCCAAACAACTATAGCTACTCAAACTGTTTGGTATTGCTTCTAGCATTAGAGTTGAGTTAACACAAAAAAATTTAATTCATTCATTCATTAATAAGTTCTGCTTAATATAATCAGTTTATGAGTTACCATAACTCGTTTTCATTAGGTCAAAGTAACTTTTTTTAAAAATTGTAAGTTAAACTAGCTTATTTCATTCAGTGATTTTCACTGTTAGGTGTTATAGTGTACAAGTTACTGTAGACTTTTATGACGATAGTGATCAAATGGTATGTATCAAGCTCTGATGAACTGCCTGAAAAAGGTATAAACTGCATATAAAACACATCACAGCCTACACTGAAACAAGTGATTCATTGTATTTACTACATTTTTTTTAAGGTAAGTGGTTGCAAACTATTTATATGGGCTGAATTTAAACAAATTAAGTTGAACATTACTAATCATTACAAAAATCTTTTTTCCAGTGTATGTGTTTAACGGCAAAGGAACAGAGCAGTGACATGCTAGTCAATAGTTTATTTTTTAATCACTCTACAACAACTACACAAATGTATTCACAATTCATCCAGAATTGCCCTGTTGCAGTTTAGAAGTTGAAACCTCTTCTTCTTCATTGTTAAACATGTAAAGCTTTAACCTGCTGCTGCTCGTTTCTGCCATTTTAGCTTCACGAGATTAGCTTGTTTTGTTGTTTCTGTCAGAATAGCAATGTAAAGGCTCCGCCCTGTTCTAAAAGCAGCAGCTAATTTGCATTTAAAGGAACACGCACATGTGTTTTTTTGTGCACACCTAAATAAGGACAAATTTGACAAGCTATAATAATGAACTGTGTGATATTTTGAGTTGAAACAGACTTATTTATTTGACATTTTATAAAAAGTCCTCTTTTGTTCCAAGAGTAATCAGATAGTTAGATGTATTTACAGTACTCAGTATATATGAGTACACCCCTCACTAATCTCTCATTTAAAGTAATCATTTCTATAGGATGCTTTACAATATTATATTTGTGCATATACATTAGAATAGTCAGTACTGAAACCAAATCTAATCTAACAAAATAACTTATGATAATGGTCCAAATATTAGTAGCCCAAATTTTTTATATGTTAGGGAAAAATATTAGTTATAAATAGGAATTAAATATAAAATTTTAAAAAAGAGGAAAAATCAAAAGAAACAAAATATATCTCAAATATTGTTGACATTTTGCAATGAATTTATATGTATTATCTTTCTATTTCTAAAGATGGTCGGTGACTAAAATACTATTTTAATAAACATATCTGTTTAATAAATCTGTTTTGTTCATTTTGCTCCAAAATATATTATCTATGTTCATTTTGAAAAGGATAAAAATGTTCGTTTTCAAAATGGGGTGTACTCATTTATGCTGAGCACTGTACTTTTACAATTCTTTTACTCGCAAACAAACTCTTTTAATTAGGAGATCGATGGTCATTTCTGAGCACTGAAACCTGAGAGCTGATCTTCACGATCTTGGACTATTGAGTAAACGTGGAGACGGTGGAGGACGTGACGGGACAGGGAAAAACAGGGGCAACAACAGGTGAGGGAGAGTGAAATCTGAGAAACTGACTATCACCAACAGCTGATGGGACGCTGCAGTCGCCCACAGGCTGCTTACTCAGCACCAAACCCCCGACCAATACACCTGTGAGGACACAAATGTGTGAGTGTTTGTGTGTGTGTGTGTGTGTGTGTGTGTGTGTGTGTGTGTGTGTGTGTGTGTGTGTGCACTTATGCCTGTGTGTGA
>CAIGQV010001633.1:19175495-19189944 GCA_903798115.1 Danio jaintianensis | reverse complement strand
TGTGTGTGTGTGTGTGTGTGTGTGTGTGTGTGTGTGTGTGTGTGCGCAGTGTAGGTTCATACTTACTGTAGCTGCCAGGGCTAAAATCTCTGCAAACATCCTCACAGAAACTACAATCTGTTTTAAAATCGACACTCTAAGAATAAGCTTCATCATCACCTATTTGTAATCCCCACGATGAGCTTTAAAAATGTATAATGAATGCACGTTGTTTTGGACAGAACGCTAGATAAAATAAATTAATTTAATCAAAGTTCATAGGAAACAAGTTGATCAAGTACTCCATGAAGTAAATAATACAAAATAAAACGTTTTATGTCGCTTAAATTAATTCAAGAAAAATTATTCAAATAATTATATCTAAATTAGATAAAGTGTCAAATTAATAAAACAAAATATTTATAATAGATTGCTAATATAGTGTTTTAGTGTTCCCAGCACTATGATCAATACTGACCTACTAAATGAATAAATAACAAAACAAAGGAAAAATATATATTTGGGGAAGTAAAAAAAATTACAAATATTTCATTCATTCATTCATTTTCTTTTCGGCTTAGTCCCTTTATTAATCTGGGGTCGCCACAGCGGAATGAACCGCCAACTTATCCAGCATATGTTTTACGCAGCGGATGCCCTTTCAGCTGCAACCCAACACTGGGAAACACCCATACACTCTTATTCACACACATACACACTACGGACAATTTAGCTTACCCAATTCACCTATAGCGCATGTCTTTGGACTGTGGGGGAAACCGGAGCACCCGGAGGAAACCCACGCGAACATGGGGAGAACATGCAAACTCCACACAGAAATAACCCAGCCGAGGGTCGAGGCCCACAAATATTTTTTTTTGAAAAATGTCAATTTCATAAAAAAATACAATCAAATGAATTTATATATTTATATTAGTCTGTATAATATGGTCAGTAATTCTAAACAAATAAGAAATGTTTTAAATTCAATTGTATAACATAATAATTAAATGCAATAAATATTTGTAGTGGATTTGTAATTCTGTATAATTTTTACTGACCCAGTAAATAAAGTAAAAAAAATACAGATTTCTATTTTATATATACATTTCTTATTAAATAAGTATAATAATTAATTGCATAAAAAAATTACATTTGATCTAAGTAAATCATTCATAATAAAACAGTTCCTTAGTTTTCCACTCTGATGGGAAACAAAACTAAAAGTCATACAGGAAATTCTGGGAAAGTCAATTTATCATATTCACTGTATACATTGGAAGAAAGCTTATACTGTTAACCAGGTTATGGATTTTTACTGTAGAACAACAAATTGTGGGCATTTTTTACTGATCTCTGATGGCGGTTTGCAGCTGTTTGGGCAGATGTTAGATATCTACATAGTGTGAGTGCTGCAGAAACAGCTGGCCGGTTTACAAATGCAGGTCAGTAAGCCTCGACACACACACAAGGTTTCATGGTATCATGGCTTTTGAACTTTGAGACCTTCACTCATGAAACTGACTGATGTCCCACAACCAGCTGTCCAGAATCACACACACGCCACGAAACAGACACACTGAGCTCATCACACCACACGCTTTTGAAATATTGTGCCTTCTCACACTTTGGATTCAGATAGCACTGACCTCGAAGTTGTGAAAACTCTAGGTAGTCTAATTTCTCGTATGTATGGGAGAAAAAGTACATTGTTGTCATATTACTTAAATCATATGATATAAATACAGTGCATCCGGAAAGTATTCATAGCGCTTCACTTTTTCCAAATTTTTTTGTTACAGCCTTATTTCAAAATGGATTAAATTCATTTATTTCCTCAACATTCTACACACAATGCCCCATAATGACAATGTGAAAAAAGATTTTTTCAAATTGTTGCAAATTTATAAAAAATAAAAAACCTGAAAAATCACATGTACATAAGTATTCACAGCATTTGCCGTAAAGCTCTAAATTGAGGTACATTCTGTTTCCACTGATCATTCTTGAGATGTTTCAGCAGCTTAATTGGAGTTCACCTGTGGTAAATTCAGTTGATTGGACATTATACATACATTATACATACATATTTGAAAAGGCATGCACCTGTCTATATAAGGTCCATGGGTTGACAGTGCATGTCAAAGCACAAACCAAGCATGAAGACAAAAGAATTGTCTGTAGACCTCCGAGACAGGATTGTCTCGAGGCACAAGGCTGGGGAAGGTAACAGAAAAATTCCTGCTGCTCTGAAAGTTCCAGTGAGCACAGTGGCCTCCATCATCCGTAAGTGGAAGATGTTTGGAACCACCAGGACTCTTCCTAGAGCTGGCCGGCCATCTAAGCTGAGTGATCGGGGGAGAAGGGCCTTAGTCAGGGAGGTGATTAATAACCCGATGGTCACTCTGTCTGAGCTCCAGCGTTCCTCTGTGGAGAGAGGAGAACCTTACAGAAGGACAACCATCTGTGCAGCAATCCACCAATCAGGCCTGTATGGTAGAATGGCCAGACCTCCGAGACAGGATTGTCTCGAGGCACAAGGCTCGAGAAGCCACTCCTTAGTAAAGGGCACATAGCAGCCCGTCTGGAATTTACCAAAAGGCATCTGAAACAAAATTCTCTGGTCTGATAAGACTAAAATTGAACTCTTTGGAGTGAATGTCAGGCGTTACGTTTAGAGAAAACCAGGCACCGCTCATTACCAGGCTAATACCATCCCTACAGTGAAGCATGGTGGTGGCAGCATCATGCTGTGGGGATGTTTTTCAGCAGCAGGAACTGGAAGACTAGTCAGGATAGAGGGAAAGATGAATGCAGCAATGTAAGGAGACATCCTGAATGAAAACCTGCTTCAGAGTGCTCTTGACCTCAGACTGGGGCGACGGTTCATTCTCCAGCAGGACAATGACCCAAAGCACACCGCCAAAATATCAATGGAGTGGCTTCACAACAATGAATGTCCTTGAGTGGCCCAGCCAGAGCCCAGACCCAAATCCTATTGAACATCTCTGGAGAGATCTGAAAATGGCTGTACACAGTCGCTTCCCATCCAGCCTGATAGAGCTTGAGAGGTACTGCGAAGAGGAATGGGCAAAAATTCCCAAAGACAGGTGTGCCAAGCTTGTGGCATCATATTCAAAAAGACTTGAGGCTGTAATTGCTGTCAAAGGTACATCAACAAAGAATTGAGCAAAGGCTGTGAATACTTATGTACATGATATTTTTAGGTTTTTTATTTTTTATAAATTTGCAACAATTTCAAAAAATCTTTTTTCACATTGTCATTATGGGGTATTGCGTGTAGAATTTTGAGGAAATAAATGAATTTAATCCATTTTGGAATAAGGCTGTAACATAAAAAAATGTGGAAAAGTGAAGCACTATGAATACTTTCCGGATGCACTGTATTCATCCAATATGTTGCAGAACTACATTCTATAGGCTACGTCATGCTGCGAGGCCTACAAGAAGCCACCAAGAGGATGTTTACACATTTCAAAAATGTTACACTTACTTTTTTTCTTTTTTAAATATTTCCCAAATGATGTTTAACAGAGCAAGGAATTTTTCACAGTATTTCCTATAATATTTTTTCTTCTGGAGAAAGTCTTATTTGTTTTATTTCGGCTAGAATAAAAGCAGTTATTCATTTTTTTTAAACCATTTTAAGGTCAATATTATTAGCAAGATTTTTTCGGTTGTCTACAGAACAAACCACTGTTACACAATGATTTGCCTAATTATCCCAAATTGCCTAGTTAACCTAATTAACCTAGTTAAGCCTTTAAATGTCACTTTAAACTGAATACTAGTTTCTTGAAAAATATCTAGTAAAATATTATGTACTGTCATCATAGCATAGATTAAAGAAATCAGTTATTAGAAATTAGTTATTAAAACTTTTATGCTTAGAAATGTGTTGAAAAATCTTCTTTCCTTTTTATTTTAAACATTAATTGGGGTATATACAAAATATATATATACAATAATTATAATAATTCTGACTTCAACTGTATATTAAATAAATTAAATTATTACACTTATTTCAATTTATTAAATGAACCTATACTAACCCAGAAATATACTTTGGAGCTTTTTACTATTTAAATAATAATAATAAAGATTAATGTGTAGACATTTCGTATTTAAATTTCTTATAGCATTTTCGTGAGATTCACTTGAAAACGCTCTCTGTATTTGAGATTACCCTATATGTGCTTGAGTGACCTTTATTTATAGCGTCTTTCCATTACACTAACGCTGCTGCTTTATTTTTTCCCAGCATTAGGATCAATACTGATGCATTTTTTATTTATCCATTTAGACCAAATCAACCCCTCAGAGATCATTCAAATGGACCAGGAAGTAAACCTCCTGACTGTAAATCTACATTGCTTTTATTGTGGTAATTACTCTGCCAGTCTGACAATACGAGTGCAATTATTAACTAGCAACACATTTCATTCCGAAAATCAGTGCAGTGTCTTTTAATCAATGCTGTTTGCTCATAATTAGCTATTCATCAATGTTTCATTAGGATCCAGTTTAGAATAGCGTGGATATTAATATTAAGTCTTATAACATTTTCATACTGTTTGCACTATAAAAATGAAAAATACCTGAAATTATGCTTATGCCATTAGCATATTATAAGTTATTAGACTTTTTATTTTTATATACGATCAATAAAAGCAGGTTAAAAATATAATATATAATATACTAAGTTCCACCTGTATCTATAAACCAAAATATAATTAAGCATGAAAAACTCCATATGGACTGCATGTCAATGACAACAATACCTATTCGTTGTCAATGCAGCAATTTTTTCTATTTTTTATACCTTCTTGTTTTCCAGATTTGTAAAAAAAATTGATCTGCGATGTTTTATTTTGTGTTGCATTACACCCTCAGATGTTTTTCTGAAAGTCACTGTGACTTTGGTTCACGATCACAGGCTTGTAATGAGCGAGAGAGAAAGCTGTATTGATCCTGAGAGCTTCGATTGTGTTATCTAACCTAATGTAGCCGCCAGACATTTTCAAGTGACCACGCTGAGCTCTAAATGGAAAAACACAAAACTGTCTGTGTCTGTGATGGAGAAAGATCACACGGCACACAACAGTGGAGCAGGTCAATATCTCAAACCCACTGACCTGGTTTGAACTCACTGGACAAGGCGGTGCGTCCATGTAACAGTTTTGTATAACTGCTTGTGACTGGACACATACACACACTCACAGACGCAAACACACACACACACTGGGGCTGGAGGAATAAATATTTTCGGGCTTGACTGTATATACACACATTTTATTAAATATAGCCAATAAAAAATGCATGTCTGGAACAGCATTTTATAAGGTCTATGAAGATTATATATTTCATACAACATTTTCATGACACTTTTTATGATTAGAGATATTAAAATAATTCAATGTTCTCAAACATTATCAAAGTGTTGCCAAATCTTGTTTTTTTTACACCAGTTTTGCTTAATACAGTAATTCATTAATACGATAACACAGCTATGTTTACTTTTTCTTTTGATGACCACATTGTAAAACTGATCTCCAGTCAAACAGATTTGCAAAAAGATCTATATATTGATAACGCCAATCCAGTAGATGGCAATGCCACTTTGCAAAGAAACACAAAATGGTGATTACAAACAATCAACCTGGCGTCAACAGTGGCACAATAGTACTCGCGTGTGCCTGTAGACTGAACACATCGCATACAGTACACAAAGTCTTTTTTTTTTTGTTAACATAGAGACGATAAATGTTTGTAAAGCATTTGAAAGCATTTCCCTCTAAAAACTTTGTATGCATTTTACTGTTATCACTGCAAACTACAAAAATGCAACAATTATGTTATGAAGGCAAAAAATATATATATATTTTTTAAAATGTCAGTGCTGATACCCTCATGGGCAGTATGCTGACATATAGCACCATTGTGATTTGGCCGTCCAGAGTTCGTCATTAACCTTTCCTGATCCCCCCACCCCAACTTCACTTCCTGTCTAATATACTGTCCTATCCTAATAAATAAAACAAAAATGCCAAAAATAAATAAATAAATAATAATAATAAATAAAATAAAAATATTGATGTTTTGCATGTTCAATTTGTAGGCATGCGAGAGTACTTGACAACCCAAACAACAATGGTGGACTACAGGATTAAATGTTATATAATTCCATTACAAAGTCACGACCTGCACTATGTACTGCACTGTGGTTTTGTTAAATACCAATAAATTATGGGAATACAAAAATACTTAATAATGCAGAACTTTTTGTCATTTATTTTTATTAAGTGTAGAAAAATGTTTTCAAATGTGTCCAGATAACTTTAGATAGAAGATTTGGAACAATGTTTTGAAGATGCTCTTCCAAAGATGCAATGCTTTTAATGCGCACACCTAACCCTGCCCCTAACCCTACCCCTCACTGTGACATCACTAGCTCCACTGATTGCATTGTGTCTGATATTGCATGTCTGTGACTGCATTTCTCATCTTGCATATGCAAGTCTGGATCCAGATACTATTGTTCCAAGTTGGGAAGTTCTATTATGTTGTTACATTGGGAAGCAATTATTATAACGCATGCTTAGTCATGTGAAGCTTTTTATTTGATCAATGGGCATCTATATTTGTACAGGTGTGTGCCTGTTATCTGCTATTTTCTTTTACAGTGTTGCTAAAGATAAATGTTACTTGTAGAATTGCAGATGTTCTTTTGTACTTTGTGGAATTGCTGTCTTGAGTCAAAACATAAACTGTATTGTACATGCAGGATCCACAAGTAAAAAGCAAAATATTACCTAATAAAATCAAATCATTGCTAGTATGTCTGATATCTCATCAACATCTTAGTAAACTTTTATTAAATTTTTTATGCTTTTATGAAGTTTTAGAGTATGTTTGCACAACAATGAATCCATGATGCTGTAAAAACTGACATGTATAGCAATTACATCCGCAATTATACAGATCCATTAAAAATAGTGTACTATGCAAGGTCAGTACACTTCATGTCTGTGCACTTAGAGTCCCAAACTCCACCACTGTTGATTTGGTTGTTAAATAATTATAAACACTTACATAAAGCTACATGAAATCACTTTTTTCACGAATTCACTTTTAGTAGTTTACACAGACAAGAATGGTAACATTTTAACTCACTCAATCACATTCCTTCAGCTCAGTCCCTATTTTTTTACAAGCGTGTAATAAAGATTACTGTGACAGGGGTCGACACAGCAGAATGAACCACCAATTACTCTTGCATAGTAACATTTTCAAAAACATGCATTTTGAAGTCAGTTTCAGGCTCATTTACATAAAAACGTGTGAAAATTAGTGTGACGTGAGACACTAATCTAATGTGGAAAGAGAGCCTTTGAAACAAAATGCTGCATTTTCAAACATATCCGGATTAATGTAGACAGAGCGTCTGCGTGTGGGATCCCTGAATCTCTAAAGGTTAAAACCCCTTGCTCTAAATGGCATTTTTATTCCTGTCATATGATGAATTGGTCTAATGACAAGACAGGAAGTCTAAAGGATGAGTGAGAGGGCACCGCTCCCTTTTTAAAGCTTATAAATAATGTGCAACCCAATAAAAGATGCTTAAATAATGAATGAGGGCCACTCAGATCACACATAAAAACCTCAGACTGGCCTGCAATGCTACGATACCTGCAATGCTACGATACTAAAATGACTTGCTAAAGAGGATTTAGTGGAGATACTATAGAGGATGCAGTGGAGATTTTCCAAATATACTGACTTCACACCCTCGTTATAGCCTGAAAAAAAAGTGTTATTGCAGAAAAGTCCTAAAACATTCCTTTTAAGTCTTTTTGACGTGTGCTTGAATGTAGGAAAGGTGATATTGTTTCTCAAATATCACATGATCTGCCAATGGTTCAATAATTCCTTGATGGTACGCACTGTTCAGTCATGCAAAGCATATAGAAATCTGTGTGAAATGAGAGAGAGAGAGAACACACCTGTGTGCATTTGTGCTCAGTCCTGGACCACAATAGAGAGATTCGGAAAATGAAACTGCGGCTATTCTTCTTTTGTTCTGAATAGTGGCGAAATGTTTTGAGGAAAGGAGCAGGCAGGAGAGAGTCTCACTAAAGGCTCCTGACGTTGGTCTGCTTTATAATTGATAGGTCTCCAGAGTTGAATTTCACGGCTAGCATTACAAGACCCAGTTGTATGTCCTTCAGGTAAAGCTACGCTAGGTTCAGAGCACAAGCAATACATCTTCTGTCCCAAATATTCAATCTAAAACACTTGAAACTTCTTTTGAATAAGCAGGACATTTATCATCAGGAAAAAACTGAACTAACAATAGATTTAGCTTGTTTTTCAGCATTTTGATATATGTGGATGGGAGTAATGTGACACTTCAGGTTGCAAATGATACTGTCCTCAGAAGTGCTCTTCACAGGTTTTTCGTGTTAACTGGCGTTAGGTGTTACAGTATGCGCACTTGTCCGATGTCTATGCGTTTTCTTTCAAAACAAAAATGTCCTTGTTCTGAAATTTCGTTGGTGGATTTTCATCATATTATTCATCTATGACATTTTATCCCTGACGAGAACCAGATAAAAATCAGTTTTGAATGACAAAAACTGACACAACTTGTACAGACATTTTCATCAACAAATAAAGATGAAATGACAATGTTTATGGATGGAATATTAGTTAAAAGATCCTGTCACAACGAATCTTAATTACTGGTTCAATTCTGTGTCTGTCATTGTATTATGTAAATTGTCCTTCCTGTGTTGTTGTTCCCCTAGCTTGCTTCACAATTCTCTGTAAACCAATCAGCATTCGGCAGTGAGTCTAGCTCCACCCGTTAGTACTGTTCTGTTGTGTTAGGTACTCTTACGAAATGGTCCCAAAAAAGTAATATGATATGGTTTGCTATTTTGTTGTTTTTGACAGTGGAAATAGGAATAAATGTGTATCATACTGTACTGTACCGTACTGTTCAGTGGAAACAAGCCATTAGTGTCTGTTTCAGTTTTGTTGATTACAAGAACTTCTGAGAAAACTCGGGTTGCATAGGTACAGTACGTATGGATGTACTGTGCTGATGATTAAATGTACATTATTAACATATTCAGGAATAAGTGGACAAACTTTGGGGGTTAACAAAATTTACACAACTTATTTTGTCCACAAGATATCAACACATAAGTGGGCTGAAGCAAATGAGACAGAACAAGAACAACAACAAGCTACCGAAGACAGCAAAAACAAAAGGCCTATGTTTAGCGCTCATAACTTCTGGAGAGAAAAAAGGAGAAATTGGACAAGGATGGCATTTTCTAATGTGCAGTATGTCTGTTAACTGTGCACTCAGTAGCTAACATACACATACAGTAAATAAACAATATATACATTGGGCTTGCAGACTGCATAATAAAACTAAAATAAAGCTATTTAGTTCAAATAACTCGCAGGACAAGAAAAAAACATACATAACAATTGTGCTAGATTCCATTATTAAATAGATAAATAACAATCCTTTAAAATTTAATTGAGAGCACCTCAATCAGAAAATGCTGCATTATCTTAATTCAGCATTAAATGTTATAAATTTAGCATATTCTATAAGCAATGACAAAAGAGTGGCAGTGCTTTGTTTACCTTCGGGTAGAGAGAGCAGTAAATTTGATTGGATAACTGGCTTAGTATTTGAACCTCAGTCAAACACAGAAAGAATGCTCTGTACCTCTGAAGGAGAACATCAGCTTTAATAGCACAGCAGCCTCCCTGTCACGCCCTCCCAAATCCACCTGTTTCATTTATAATCCTAGTGAAGCTGAGACATTTGCTCAAGAGTCCGTACTCCATGAGATTAGCACTGCATGACCCTCTGATGTAATGAATGGAGTGAAACAACATGCTGTTGTGCTACATTCTCTGTGCAATAGTGAATCATTTCAAAAAATAGATGAAAGCATAGAAAATATGAAACGGACTAAATCCTTGACCCTGGTGGGGTTTGCGATAGTAAAGCTCTCCTGTGTTGTGGAGTATTTTAAAGTGGTGAAATCTGATCCTCTGTGTCTTGATTTCCTGAAAATGTCAGTGGAACAACAAGTCTGGAAATAGATACAGTTCCACAACTCACTCTACACTAACATTTTACTACCTGGTCACTCAAAGGTTGACGAGTAGATTCATCAGTGTCAAGGAGATGAGGTTTCACTGAATGTTTCATTGACTAGTGTAAGGTAACAATACAAAAGACAGAGAGCCAACTGTCTATCTTTGAACTGATGCGTATATTTAGCCTTACGTTTGCTGTGGCATCATATCTTCTCAAACAAATATGCAAATGAAAGGAATACAATTAAAATATACAAACAAAACACAAAGTTAGTCATCTTACTCATCTTACAGAATTAAGATAGCATTTAAATTATTATTGCACTTAGATAAAGCTTTGAACAATCACGAATTAACCGCTATCCTATAACTGTAGTCTATTTTTGCCTTGTAGACAAGAAAAAAACTAGAAAGGTTTTCAGCAACCATCCAGAACACCCTTGCAACCACTATGGGGTGCATTTCCCAATGCTATATATTTTGTTTTCACAAGCTTTGGAGACGTAACATAAATTTAGCTTTCAAATAATAGGTCACCTATAGCTTTCGTCATGAGCCACGGCTGCGTTCAAAACGGCATAAATGTTTTCAAAGTGCACTACGAAAGGAACGCAATTGACAATATGAAGATCGCTAAAACTGTACTGTAAAAATACTTTGAAAGCAAATTACACGTAAGAGAGATGACTTACATTTTTTTTTGTTTAAATCATTCCAAGTTTACATGTTAAAACGTTCAAAAGGAATAGTGCATGGGGGGATAACTGGGAATAGAACACAGCCAGGAACTTTACTTCTAACTACAGCTCTAGAGGTGCAGTTGCAAGCGTACAAGTTCGCAATGTAGTTTGCGAATGTTCGTTGGAACAATGGATTTGGGAAATGCCAAATCAACAAACTATGTTTGTAATGACGGAACTTGCGACCTTAGTTGGCTAACGATGGTTTTAGGAAACACACCCCAGATCGTCCAAACAACCACAAAGAATATCTTAGCAACCCCCCAGTCCACTCTAACAACCACCTAGCACACTCTAGTAACCACCCAGTAAAGTACACAATATCAAACACATAGAGCACTCCAGCAAACCACACAGATCATCCTAGCAACCACCCAGAAAGGAAGAACAATCCTACTATTGAGTGACCGACTTCTTCACATGTACACACAATTCAAATTAATTTCTTTAAAAAACACATTTTGTGCTTTCAAAAGCAAAAGAAGTATTCAAGCAGTACTGAAAGCTGCACATTGTCCTGTCCAAACTTGAAGCAACAAGCCAATTAGGGTGGAGCAGCTTTTATTATTGCGGCCACTTTTGTGTCGAATCAGCCCCCGTGGTATGAGGATGTGGGATGGTGTGTCCTGATTGTCTGTCTGTGTCAGCACAGTTCAAATGCCACTTTCAATCTGAAGGCTTTATTTCACATTCCACATTCACTCTGGGCCATTATAAACCTCTTAAACCCGTCCCAAAATCTCCTGCCTCTAAACTTAAGTACATGATTATGTCCTGTACAAGTGGCCAGTGAGACGTGGTTGGAGTTCCAAAACATTTAGCCTCATTTGAAGAAGAAGAACATAAAGGCTGGAAAGGAATCAATAGTTTACTCATAAGCAACATAGCTAACATTTCAACTGTAACTTAAGCGCTCGCAATTAAACAATAAAATCTACAGTAGTCAAAAATAATTGACGCAGCCACAAATATGTGCTATCCAATGTAATGTCGTTCCAATGCCTTTAGCTATATTTGTGGTATTTCAATGGCATTCCAAAGAGAGCGAAACCTTATTTTTGAATCATTCAATAAGCTTTGTAAAACTTCTGGATGGTCAAATGAAAAACTTTCTTCTACAAGCAAAGCAGAAATATCTCATTTATAAAACAAAAAAACTTTGCTGCTTGTTCAAACTACTTTTCTTCAGTTCTTTGGGGGGAACAACTTAATTGTTTTATGTTCAATCCACTTAAATTTGTAAAAAAACAATTAAGTTAACTTAATACATTCGTGTTGGGACAACATGAAGGAATTGTGTGCAACACTTGCATTTATACAGTGAATGTTTATTTATTTATTAATAATTACGGCTCATATGATTAAGTGGTTCAGTTAAGTTAATATTTAAGCTAAATATGTTTACTTCAAGTTTGTTTTTTATAGATCGCATAATTTGTGTGGGAAGTGGCGTTCCACTCCATTTTGTGCATAAGCAACATTTATAAATGAGATCCCAGGTCATTAAATGGAAAGATTAATCACACAATGTTATACTAAGACTATACTGTAAATTACTACACAGAAATCTGTTTCTTCTCAAATCTGGGCTGGATTTCTGTTTTCTTGTCATATATTATTGAATATTAAAGGTTATAAGTATTTACATCTAGAGATTTGTAAGACATGACAGCCCATGTCTTACAAATGGTGTCTGAACTGTGGCCTACATTGTTGGATAAACCATGTCCAGTTGTGCCCAATATCCACAGTACAAACATCTTCCCATCATCAGATGTGATAATGGTGCTCAGTCCTCCAGATCAATGTAAAAACCAGCCAATAACACAAGCTTAACCTTGAAATCAATATAGCTTTTAGCACTCGATGGCAAATGAGAATGCAATTCTGAAAAAAAGCTCAAGCCTCTATCAAGAATGCTAATAGATAATGATTGCATGGCTAATTATATAATAAAAAAGACTGCTTTAAAGTTACAGATCACCTTTGCGAAGATAATATATTGAAATATTTCTGAAATAATGTCAAACAAAATACTTTTTCTGACCTGTACTTCTTTAAATACATAACAAAAACTTGAGTTCTAAAAAAAAATGTGTTTATCAAAGAAATTAACAATAAGCATTTAGTTACAATATTAATTAATGTGTTACTATTGGTCAATAAAATAACCAGTGGTCACAAATATGTATAACAAATTCATAAAAAAGTCCCATTATATAATATTAACAAATACAACTTTAGATTTTACAAAATGTATGAGCAAATTCTGGTTAACATGAACTTAAAATGATAATTACGGGTTAATAAAAGTATGTTAACAAATGTTATTTTTCATTATTAGTTTATGTTAACTAATGTTACTTACTGTTACTTACCTTACTGTAAAGTGTTTCCAAAAAGGGTTTCAATACATTCACATTTAAGAAGGATATGTCATAAAAGTCTGACATTATCTGTGTTCAATCCTGAAATTTCCAAAAACATTCCCATGCACTTGTGCTGGTGATGTATTTCACCTTATTTATTTGTATCTGATATGTCAGTACAAATGGTTCAATTACTTTGTAACAGTAACAACACAAAACATTGACCTGAATCTGCTGTGAATCTGATCACACAGGATCCAATCATATCATAAAATGTTTTATAATCCTGGCCACTCAATAGTGCAGAACTAAAACACCTTACATCAAGTCTCCAATAAGGTCACAACTACAGACCACAGTTTGACCGAGTGCTGATAACACAACACTTTCTGACCCACAGTGGTCTCTATATATACGGCTGACCTTTCATTCACACCAAAAGGAGCCTGAGCACTTTATATGATGATCTGAATGAGCTCTTTAACTGATCACGAATAATACAATAAAGAAACAATCTTATGACAAAGCCATATTAAATGATTCCAGAATTTCACAGTCACTTTAATTTGACGGGAAAAGTGACCTCAAGCCTTGTGGCTGTTTATTTTTCCTATTTTTTTTTCAGTAGCAGTTGAAAGCCTTACGAAAGGCCACTCTGTAAGCTGATTTCCGCTCTGATTGCGCAAGAGCTCGATTTAAACTGGGACAGCACCGCTGCTTAATTCCCCTTCAGTGCTGGATTAGCGTGTGTCATTACAATGATGCCACTGTATGATTACCTGGGTTTATTATGACCAGCATTAAATAAAACATGGGTATTTATGCATGCGAGGATTAGAATACTATTTCACATAAATGCCTGCACTATGGAATGACAAGTGTCCAGGATGTTAAAGATTCTTCGTGAAACTATCAATGCCAATAAAGCAGCTTTAGTTTTAAGAATGATTGAAAAAAATGGAAGAATTGAAACTTCTCACTAAAAAGTTATTTGGGGAACTTTCTTTTATGCCATCAGCTGTGAAAACAACTGTGAAAAGAAAGAAAAAATAAAAAGATAGAAATAAAGAAGGAAAGAAATTAAAATGTAATGTGTATTTATCAAAAGAAAGAAAGAAAGGAATGAAGGAAGGAAGGAACGAAGGAAGAAAGAAGGAAAGAAAACAGAAAGAAAGAAAGAAAGAAAGAAAGAAAGGAAAGAAGGAAGGAAGT
>CAIGQV010001633.1:19146201-19170495 GCA_903798115.1 Danio jaintianensis | reverse complement strand
AAAAAAAAAAAAAAAAACTCCTTTGTCTTCCATGCAGCAGGGAAAAGTCATGCAAATTTATAATGACACGAGGGAAAGTAAACAATGGAACTGTAATTTTTAGGTGATTGTGTCCCCTTGATATTTCTCTGTTCAGGTCAGGCATACGGTGCACAGAGCTACTCCTAGGCCCTGTTTCCACTTGCTATTAACGTGTTTTCAGTGATCTGATCACAAGTGGTCAGCTGAGACGTGCTTCCACCTGGTATTAATATGTGTTCTGATATGCCTTTTGCGAGTGCTATTTTTACACGGCCTGTGGGAAAACAAGCAAATAAAAAGGATGCAGCTATAATTTTGGCTGTAATTTGTTTTAGTACAACAAAGTGAAATATAAATCCATGATCTTGCTGCGCTATCCCACAGCATTTAAAGGAAAAGTTCACCCCAAAAATCATTTACTCAGTCTGTACTTGTACCAAACCTGTTTGAGATGATTTACTTCAACTGAACGCAAAAGAAGATATTTTGAAGAATGTTGAAAACTGTTAACCATTGATTTGCATAGTAGTTTTTCCTACTATGGATATCAATGGCTATTTGTTAACCAATGTTGTTTTCTAAATATCTTCTTTTGTGATTTCTGGGTAAACAACCACTTTAACCAGACGAGCGTACATACACTACTAAAAAAAAGTCCAATCTAACACAATTTTGACAGTCTAAAAGTGATTAAAAGTGCACAAGCTGTAAAGTTTTAGACCCTGTTTACACCTGTATTAAGCGTGATCCACATTGTATCTTAATATCAAGTGTAAACAAGACTTTGTAGTGCTTAAAGGGATAGTTCACCTCAAAATGAAACTGTACTAACTATTTACTCTCCCTGATGTGGTTCCAAAATTTGACAAAAGAAGATATTTGGAAGAAAGCTGAAAAAATCCACAGCAGGAAAATGAAATACTGTGGAAGTCAATGGTTACCGGTTTGAAGCTTTCTTCAAAAAAAACTTTCTTTTGTGGTGAACAGAAGAAATTAACTCAAACAGGTTTGGAAGGGTGAGTAAACGATGACAGAATTTTCAGTTTCGGGTGAACTCTCATTTTAACACCTTCACCCAACTGCAGACGGATGTGACGAATGGCCAAACACAGCAATATGTAAACATTGAATCAGCAGTCATTTCTAAGTCTATACTGTCAGCATGTGCTTTCCATAAGGTGGTCTCCTTCACTTCTGGATGAACAGTTTTCTCTGAGACGTTTAACAAGTTCAGCAAGCATGAAGCAATAGAAAAAAGAGGCTTTTTTTCTCAGGAGCGAGGCTGATTTACTGCAGTGTGGGAGGACGAAGGGAAGGAAAGCAGGATTGAGGTTGAGTCATGGTCACGCAGAAGACTGTTTGCTGTGCTCAGCATCAGATCAAACAATGCCGAGGCAGCATATGGGATCTGGCTCACAGCTCAGAGGGAGGATTGACCCTTTTAGTGCTTAACAGACTGAGGTTTCATCATGCTGTCGTCTAGATGTTTCTCTCCAGCTGTCTAGACGGACAACAGATTTTAATGCTGTTGTTTTGGTATCATGTTTCTTATGAGATAATGTCAAAGTGATCCCCGTATTTATAAGGCATTATGAATATCCCAGCCTTAGGTGATTAAATATATTTCTCGAACATACATTTAGTTTTCTAATACTGTACCGTCGCTAATGTTAAATGAGTAGCTCATTTCAAAATAAAAATGTGCTTGATTTCTAAACACATATTGCGTAATTTCTTCTGCAGAGAACAAATGCATTATACTGTAAATTGGTTCTGGTTGGTTTCTTGAAGGCTACTTAAAAACATCACATTACATTTGTACACATACATTATTGGCTTTAAATGGTTTATCAAAAAAAAAAAAGAAAAGCATATTGGTTGGGATTTAGGATTGGTTGTTGATGGGAAACATCCATGTTTTCATCCAAAACAGCAGCATTTTAGGGGCCTGAAAAAATTAGATTTTTTTTGAAAATGGATTTTCAAAACTACATTATATAATATACTAAATATAAATTTTGTGAAAATGGTGATGTTGTGTGGATCCATATTACTTGTTCAGTCTAAAGTCCTAAAAATATTCAAAAATAAAACATGCACAGATGAATCGTTCACAATAGGATCAATAACTTACAATTGAAATATATATATATGGAACATTTTTGTCTCATGCTAATTAGTTTTTGGCACAACAAAGTGAAATATGGATCTATCATTTTGAAAAAGCATTAAAGGAGAAGTTCCTTTCAAATAATTTACACAGTCTTTACATTTTATATCTCTTTTTATTAGTCTTTATTTTTTATATTGGGCAGCACGGTGGCTCAGTGGTTAGCACTGTCGCCTCACAGCAAGAAGGTTGCTGGTTCGAGTCCCGGCTAGACCAGTTGGCATTTCTGTGTGGAGTTTGCATGTTCTCCCCGTGTTGGCATGGGTTTCCTCCAGGTGCTCCAGTTTTCCCCACAGTCCAAAGACATGCGCTATAGGTGAATTGGATGAACTAAATTCGTAGTGCGTAAAGTCCGTAGTGTATGAGTGTGCGTGTGAATGCGAGAGTGTATGGATGTTTCCCAGTACTGGGTTGTGGCTGGAAGGGCATTCGTGCGTAAAAACATATGCTGGAATAGTTGGCGGTTTATTCCGCTGTGGCGACCTCTGATAAATAAGGGACTAATGAATTAAATAAATTTTTTATAATTATTATATTTTTCGTCTGACTTTGATGGCCTGAATTGTCTTTATATCCTATTGGTGTTGCTCAGGTTTCACATTTAATGTGTATTTATTTTAATTTTTATTAAATTTTAATTCTAAGTTAAATTGCTTTGAAAAGTAAAAGCACACCTTCCCTTAACAATCTGCAGGGTTATGGGGTTTCTTGAAATCCCAAAAGGTAAATGCAAGTACATGCAATAGCGAGCAGCACTAATAACCTGCAGGCTGTTCATTGTTTGTGATTCCACTTAAATCAAATTGGCATATTTCAGTCAGGTGATAGGAGACAGAAGGACGGCATTGAGCTGAGAATGCATCTGTCCTGAAACAAAAATCTTCCAGAGGCGCTCACAGGAGCAGATGTCGTGTTGTTTAGGGTTCAGATTCCTGGCTGTTGATGTGGCAGATGTAGAGCTAACAGAGAACGAGAGCTTTTTCCCACTAGTCCTCACTTATTCTTGTAAATGTATCTCTCATTTCTCTTTTGTGATTCCAATAAATCATTATTTTACGTCACAAAAAAAATACATGTTCTTCTTACCATAAATGTCACTTCAGCAAGAAAGCAGAAGACAAAAGCTGTCTGTGTCTTGTTTGCCCACTCAAGGCCATATATGGAAGTTGTGGTCTTTATGTTGAAAGCATCTTGTATTGCTCTTCTGCTTTTTTGGTGCCATATGTATACATGGTAGAGGTGGGTGTAGTGGCTACAACTTGTTCTGGACTTGTCACTTCCTCTTTTACAGTGTCCTTTCCTCCTTGGCTAATCTGGTTTGCTTACTTATAATGATACTCCTACAACAGCATTGACATCACAGTTTTTTCATTTTCCAATCAGTATTCACCCTAAACAGAAAATTATTTTAAATATATTGCATTTAAAGTTCTGAAATGCTTGCAGGGAGTACTGTCAATTACATCAACAGGATTGTATGTACTTGCTGTCTTTGCAATTTGATCCAACTTGAAAATGTAACTGATGTCCTGAAAGTAAAAGAAACCCAAAAATGAACAATTCCTCACACTCAAGTCGTTCAAAATGTTTATGAATTTCTTAATTCTGCTGAACACAAAAGAAGATATACTGAAGAGTGTTGGAAAAAGGCAATCATTGACATCCATTGTAGGGACAAATAATGAAAGTTAATGGCTGTTTTTTCCAACATTGTGAAAACGTAACACTATATACATTTTTGGAGATCGCAAATTATGTAGCCGGAAGTACGTATGGCTGCATTTCATCTTTAAAAGGAATGCTGACTGCTATTACCAGTCCGTAAGGATGGCTTTCCCGCTGTTACCAGTTTGTCCGGTAGCTTGCCATGCCATGTACGTCGGTGGACGCAGAGAGGAGTTGACCACGACGATGTGGTTTGAGACCGGCGAAGAACAGTTCCAGAAAGCGGGTAAGAAATAAACAGAAGCCAAAAAATAAAATAAACAAGTAAATAACAGGGTGAGAATGTGGTAAAATCTGAAAACATGGTAAAAATCTTGCGAGGGCTTTTCTTTTTCTGGATTGCTTTTTAAAATGTTGGTTGGGTTTAGGGAAGTGGGTGGGCGGGTCAATCAGTGCTTTTGAAAACACTATTGGTTGAGTCTAGGGATGGAGGAGGGTGGGTCAGTCGATCGGTCAAGTCAGTCAGTCATTCACTCAGTCAAACAGTCAGTCGACAGCGGCCTCTGATGGATTATGCGAGAACAGCAGGCGCGAATGGCACTCGTGAGAGAAATCTGAGATCTCAAAAAGCGTACACAGCGGCCTCTGGTGGATTCGCAAAAACAAAAACGGCAAAAAAACATACGTCCTGGGACGTATTTAGTGCTCTCCAGAAATGTATATAGCGGTACGTTTTCAGAATGAGCCTGGGTTGTTTTTTTCCCAACATTTTTCAGTTTGTTGTTCAACAGAAGAAAGAAATTCAAACAGGTTTGGAACAAGTGGGAAATTATTCAATTTCAATTCAATTCATCTTTATTTCTATAGGGCTTTTACAATGTAGATTGTGTCAAAGCAGCTTCTCATAGAAGATTATAGTGAATTGAAATGGTGTCAGTTCAGTTTTTAGAGTTTAAGTTCAGTTCAGTTCAGTGTGGTTTAATTTTCACTGCTGAGAGTCCAAACACTGAAGAGCAAATCCATCGATGCGCAGCTCTACAAGTCCCGAACCATGCAAGCCAGGTTAGTAAATTATCACAGATTTTTTTTTTTTTGGGTGAACTATACCTTTAATTAACAGTTATATGGAATTCAATTTTGGACCAATTAAATTTCTCTGTGGGCGGGGATACACAACAGCATTTTCAACAGAAAATATCATTTTGGGGGGCCTGAAAACGCAAACGTCTGAAAATGAATTTTTTAAAGTAAAAGTTTGATTATTTGTTAATATTATTGTCTCCACATAAACTACAAAAAAGTTTTTTTTTTTTTTTAACTGTGATGTCATCTGTTTAACATATTCAGTCTTAGACTTGCCCAAATACCTGGCAACCCAAAACAACATTGGTGAACCATATGTGCGTAGTGTTTTTTTTTTTTTATGAAGTGACATTCGCCAACTACTGGCCTGGCAAAAACAAATTCTGCTTTTTTGCTGAAATTGTGCTTGGTTAGGATGCTGAATTATGGAAACCCATACTTGTGAAAAAGAATAATCTGAGAACTTAATCTAACAAATTAAAACGAATTGTGCTAACTACATAAAAACGCTACATTCTTTCACCTTAATTGGTTCACATTTCTTCTATGATTAGCCAGGCGCTTGAATTAGTAATTGCATCCCATTTATCTTACAACAGTTTAATTGTCATATTGGTACAAATGTATTGCATTTCATAATGAAATGATCTGCAGATGTCAGATGGGCTGAATTATTCTAGCAGTGGGAATTGCTGCAAATGGAAAATGTCATGAAATGATGAGGTCATGCAGTACTACTTAGTAAAAGTCCTATATAGAAATCTGACACATGGAAAATATGCAAATTACATATATGACATTCATATACATAAATACATTTTTGTATTTCACATATATAAAATATTAGGTCAGTTTCTTTTAATGGACAGTTCACGCTAATAACCAACCATTAACTAACCATTAACTATGACTTTTAGATCAATAAACTACTAATTAGCTGCTTATGAATAGTTAGACAGTAGTTGGCTTTAGGTATTGGGTCGGATTAAGTGCTAATAAACAGTTAATACCTTAATAATAGGCAGGTAATAAGCCAGTAGTAAATGGTGTTAATTGTTACTTAAACTAAAGTGTTACCAAATATTATGTTAAAATATTGAATAAAATAATACATATATTTGTTTCAACCATTGAAATTTCAGATGTACATTATTATTAATATATAGTAGTCAATATTTGAAGTGGATCAAAACATTTGATCAAAGTTGCCCTAAAACTATTGAACAACACCCATTCTTGTCTTGCAATGCTGACTACTGCATATATGAACAAAATATGAACAAAATATCTAAAATTATAGCTAATAAATCTGAATTTCTATGCACATATTTGTAATACCAGTTGTTGAAAAAATATATGCAAACTGACATTTTTGAAATATGTTGCATAAATTACATATATTTTATATTTGTGAAATCCAAATATGTCATATATGGTATTTGCAGTATATTGCCATAGATCAGATTCCTATATGGGACGTTATATGACTACAGACTTTTCTGTAAACATTATATGTCCTATAATAAGTCTCAAGGAATGACTTTTTTCTTTTTACGTTTGGCGTCTGCATTCTGTAAAGTAGTAGCGAGGCGTAGTTGTTCAGCTACATTAACACAAGTGAGTGCCAATTCAGCGAATGAATCATTTCACATGTCAAGACCGGCATGGCTCTGACTGGTTTGCTGGAAAGTGAGATCATTGGAGGCTGCTGTGCCCTGTATAGTCATCAAACCATTTCTTTTTCTCTGCCTGATTTCTTAAAGCATTTTCTTCTATTCCACAAAGTATCACAAGGGATTTTGGTCACACTGTGTCAGATGATTATTGCTGCAATTGCAACTTCTTCCAAAGCATTCAAAAGCACTGCAGTGAGAAATTCCTGTTAGCTGCAGGCTGCTTTTACTCTGGAACAGCAGTTTGGAAAAATAGCATCAAAAAGTTCTAAATTAAAAGCTTGTTAGACTGTAATTATAAACTTTGCGACAGTGGTTCTCAGCTGAGGGGTCACGACACAAAATGGCTGGAAGTCTGTTGTGGTCAGAACTGAACAAAAATAAATGTTTTCAAAAAAAAAAAATCACAAAGGACACATCTTGAATCTGTCTTTAGTTCGATTGTAGCTGCTGGAGTCTAAAATACTTCTTTGCGCCAATCTGATAAATGGCCGATGCTAAATACAGATGTAAACAGGATCTAAAATGTTTTGAACTTGTCCACTTGCTCTGTTTTTTGAAAATGCATTTTTAATCGTAATATGGAATCTGAATCATTACACAATAAAACATATGTTGTGGGAAGTGTTGTGGGAAAAGCAGCAAAACAAGCTTTATATACTATGCTTATGTTGTACCAGAACACATGGATTATGATCTAAATCATAGCTGTCATACATATTCTTTATATTTGCATGTTAATATTAGGTGAAATAAGGGATGGATCACCCAAAAGTGACAATTCTGTCATTATTTACTCTCCCTTCTTTTGTTCAAAACATATTTGAGTTTCATTCTTCAGTTAAACACAAAAGTAGATATTTTGAAGAATGCTTGTAGCTGGTATCCATTGACTTCCATAGTGATTTTCACCTTACTATTTGTGTCCAACAGAAGAAAGAAACACATAAAGGTTTAACCCACGTGAGGGAGAATAAATGATGATATAATTGTCCTTTTTGAGTGAACTGTCCCTTTAAATGTAAAAGAATTGTAAAAAATAACTTCATAATTTTTAGGGTAATTTCAATTCAGATTCATTTAAACTGGCTATGACCTCTGAAACATCAACTTATTTTAATAAGTTAAAGTAACAGTATATTTTGTACAGCATACTTTTTTTACCCTGCAAGTTCTCTCATGCAGCTTTTATATCATAAATCAGTGTCTGCCATTTCATTGACAGATTTACACTTAAACATCTTACAGTGATTTTTTCATGTGTGGGCTGAAGGGACACATTGCCAAAGAGCATTCATTTCAAATTTCTCTTTAGGGTATTTGGCTTCTGCGATGACGCCACCTCTGTTGCAAGAGTTTGTGGCTCTGATTGACATTTATGAAAGGTTAGATGGTTAACGGAGAAAGTAAATATAAAATTAAATAGCTCAATTCAGACAGAACTTGACCGGTCCTTTGAAAGACAGTGAAACATGAAACGAACACTCTGAATGGTCCACCTGCTCTCAAAACGAAAGAAAAAAAGAAAATTCTCCAGAACGCAGTTTAATTGTTGAGTATATGAGTAAATGTTTCGCATCAAAAAGAACAGTATAAGTATTCAGTAATAAATTATATACACTACTATATAAACACTACTGTTCAAAAATATGGGGTTAGTTAGATTTTTTTAAAGAAATGTTTTTTTTTTTTGCAATTAAAATTACCGTAAGTGACATTTACATACAAAAGATTTTAATTTAAAATAAATGTTGTTCTTTCTATACATCCAGGAAACTAGGGCTGCATATATCATTTGAGCATCGATATTGCAATGTGTGTATCCGCAATAGTCACATCACAAGATTTGATTATTTCTTAAGGACTAAAAGATATTATTTAAAAATAATTTATACAATGATGACCATGTTTTTTTTTTATGATTGATTGTTCAATTTCTGTACCTAAATACTGTTAGACTCTCCAGAAAACCATAAAGCTCTGTTTATTTCGTTTTTATCTTGCACTGTTGTACTTATATATGCATGTAATTTATTATGATTTATGCAAACGCACTGCACAGTTAAAAAAAAAGTAAAGAAATATTTTATGGCATACTTCAAAAAATGAAGATAATTTAGTATTCAAAAATGTTTTATTTTGAATATTTTTAAAAATAAAATGGTCTTACACTTCATATATTCAGATTTTTCATAGTATATGTATTAATTCCGGTACTTTTACCATAAACCGACATATCAACCATTTGGTAGAAGTTGATATTTTAGAAATTATGGGATGTTTTGAAAAAAAATGCATTGAGTGTGTTAACTAGCGACAGGTGTTAAGAAATGCAATCCAAAAAAAATGTTTTTTTTTAGTGGGGTAGTTAAAGGGTTGATATAAAGAGGGACCAATTATTGTATATATTTAAAACTGCCAATACTTTAAACTATTTAAGTATTCAAATTCTATTATTTGAACTGTAAAGTTGTGTTAAAGCCATTGTAAAAGCAACTCAATATGACTAACTGTACTTCAGAAACATTTCCCTTTTGACTCCCCTTATAATAGCATCACTGTAAACACAAATTTGTGTCAAACTGATTTTCTCTGGCATTCACAAGCCTGCCACAGATGCTGTTTGTAGAGCTTGGTTTTTTCTGAACCTGGAACATTTCTCTAACATCACACATGACAAAAATATTGTTTACGGCTTCAGACAGCTTTAGTTACATAACAGAAAGAAGCATGATTACAGAGTGCATATCAGACAGCATGGCAAGACTATGAAATTATTCTCACAGTAGTACTTGTTTCCTTTCGCTCCTGTTGTTTGGAAAGGGGAAGGTTTTGTCAAACCTTTTTCTCCAACTGTCTTTTGGTTGTTAAGGATGCTATTTTTGGCTGTTCACTTCACGCTGTGTGTGTCCTCCGCAAAATGAAGCGCCTGTTTAAAGCTTAATGTACATAGTATTAAATATAGATGAGACAATTTATTTGCAGTTAAAAAGGTCACCTAGGCGAAAATTGGCTTGTTGCTTGCGCATTTGCCAGCTCAGGCAGTTTGAATGGTCAAGTCTAAATAAAGCATTAAAAACATGCTGTTAAATTAATATATAATCACTCGTTTAGATTCAAAGCTGCGCCTACTCAGTTTAAAACAGCAAAGAGCAAAAGTAGTACTTAAGTTCACATTCATTCAATGAATTTGACCACTCAAGCATTTTTTTCCCCTAAGTATGGTCTCGAATTACAGACTTTCACAGTGGCAGATTCGTCCCCAGATCCATCAGGCTCATTTTACAGCTAATGCGTTTGAAATAAAGATCCTCAAATAAAGCTTTAATGTGGTATCACGCCCCATTTTTACTTCAAATGGATCGTTTTAAGCCTCTTTTTATTCACCATTTTGTGCATTAAAAGTCACAGCAGCAAACTTGAGTATAATCTTGAATCTTATAGCATTGAATAGTTCTAATGTCCGGGTTTTGAGTGCAAATGTACTGTGCTGCGACTGTCCTCTCTTGCAAAAAAAGGACTGGATCAGATTGCCAGTTAATTGCTGTCTTTGTACTGCTGGAACAGTAGATGTACTATTTGTACAGCCATTCCCTGTGGTGACACCCCATGGTGCACTGGGTGTGATGCCAGCACTGCACTGTAGAGCATCTCTGGGCTACAGCACAGGTCCAGATGTGGCCTTGTGTGGATAGATAGCTTTTTTTTTTTGGTCCTTAGTTTAGCGCTAATGGAAATTGATTATGACTTAATGAAAACTTTTGGCAGGTGATACCAAATCAGAATCTGGGTTAAAAGCTTCTCTTCTTCCACGTTTTGCTCAATGATGTTTACTAGCCATGTTTTGACGTCTGTCCCAGTTAAAAGCCTGCACTGTTGCTCATCTGGATGTCATTTATTGATGTTACTGACTCAACTGGTCAAAACTAAACACAGGGCTCAAACACTGTATACCCTAAAAATGTGTACTTTGAAGTAACACAAGTTGTAAATACTGTAAGGACACAGTGTAATCAGTAAATCAGGACACACTGGGCCAAAAAAAGCATATTCTGTGCAATTAAATTGTCTGCGTTAATGTAGTTCTGTCAAACTATTATTCGAGATAAATAATTAATAAGATTCATAAATTTACGTAATATAATAATAATGTAATGCTTTTACATAATTTTTTGTAATATATATATATATTGTTTTTTATTATTATTAATTAATTAATTTTTGTTATATTTGTACAAACATCCATGTATGTATTTTATATAAATGTAGAATTTTTTTATTTATATTTACACAAAATATTCATATACAAGTTACAAACAATTATAAATAAATATTAATATGTGTACATTTTATTTTGTTTGTGATTAGTCAGGATTAATCGTTAAACACAGCACTTTCATGTTTTAGATAGCTTTTTAAAAATGTTAAAATATGGGTGAAATGATTCCATTATGATTCCATGAATGGTTCCATTATCAGTGTCACTGTTTGTTAATGGAGTGTCAGTGTTTATTTATTTCATTTAATGTCATCGAAAGGCTCGTCTCTCAGCTTAATAACATCTGCAGTCTGCAATGATATTTCACTTATGTTTTAGTTTGCTCTGCATTCATTTGCTTTGAAAAATAATGAAAGGCAAATTTTCCCTTTTGATAAAAAAGTAAGTTATGGCAAGAATTTATAAAAAAAACAGCTTATTTTATATACAAAAAAAACATGTTTTGTTTTTTTTGTGACACGGTGGCTCAGTGGTTAGCACTGTTGCCTCACAGCAAGAAGGTCACTGGTTCGAGTCCCGGCTGGGTCAGTTGGCATTTCTGTGTGGAGTTTGCATGTTCTCCCAGTGTTTGTGTGGGTTTCGTCTGGGTGCTCTGGTTTCCCCCACAGTCCAATGACATGCCGTAGATTGGTGAATTGGATTAACTAAACTGGCTGTAGTGTATGTGTGTGAATGAGTGTGATGGATGTTTCCCATTACTGGGTTGCAGCTGGAAGGGCATCCGCTGTGTAAAACATATGCTGGATAATTTGGCGGTTCATTCTGCTGTGGCGACCCTAGATGAATAAAGGGACTAAGCCGAAATAATTTAAATGTTTTGGCAAATTCATACGTTTCATAAATTTGTGTTTATTTAAATTTTTTTTTAAATGTCTCAGTCTAATTTTTTACCAATACATTCATAATCACTAAACTTTTTTATCACAACTCTCATCACATAATCACAACTTTGTTTGTCTTTGTTGCTGTGACTTGTTTTGTGCTTGGGCTAAAATTCTTAATGCATATATAAAAAGTTTATAATTATGGTTATATATATGGTTTCTGTTATAGAACTCTGTCACAATCAGTATTATTTCATAAAACGTAAACCATTTTCTTCCAGCATATACAATCTTTAATCAGGGCAGCTTTATAAGTCTATTATGTTATACGTATAAAGTTATTTCTGTAGCTCTTTTACAATGTAAATTAAGTCCAAACAGCTTAACATAGATCAAAGAAAAAGTGAATAAACGTGCAGTATGTCTCGGCTGTTTGTAAAAAGTATGTAACGTGCTGTTATGCAAGAAAAATTTCAGATCCAAGTCTGACAACAAAGTTGTATCATTGTATCGCATCGTATCGTATCGTAAATACTGAAATGTACCAAAAGTACTGAAATCATATATGTAATTTCTCCCGCAGGTAAAAGATGAGAAGAAAATCCAGGAGGTGGTGGATCTCACAGACTACGAAAAGTCTGAGGAGCTTCGTAAGGCCAAAAGCAGGAGCAAAAAGAACCACAGCAAGTTCACACTTCTGCGTTCACGGCAGCCAGGCAACACGGTCAGTCTCTACAGCACACATGGGATAACGCTTAATGGCTTTATGCTCCAGTCAGCACTACAACACTGCTGGGAGGCTTCATTAGTCAGTTTGCAGTCATGCTGTTAGACACTGATGACCTGTTGCACAACTCAGAGATCTGTCTCTCCACACACATTCACACGCTTTTGAGCAAAACCAGAGTAAACTACAACAAAAAAGAGGTGCTTATTGGTTATAGGACTGCACAATATACTGAAAAATGATTGCGATAAATGTATATGAAATATCCACAAATAAATTAACTTAGTTTTATGTGCCAAGCATTTGTTAATCCAAATCTGACCAATCAGATGGGGTCTGTCCTTTCTTCATTCCCACTTATCCAGTAGGTGCTGTTAGGTGAACCTAGAGCTGAAAATAAATACTAATGCCGGGAGACAAGAGAGGAAATGACAACAGCCCAATAAGAATTAGAATTTCCGCTGAGGTTTCAGTCATTCGAGGTGTCTTAGAATCTAAATGTTTACACCATGACATAGTTTATTTAATTAGCTGAGAAAAATATCTATTGCCTGTTTATTTTAGTATGATCATGACAGAAATCATATTTTCAAAACTGCTGATAAAATAGCATTTTGCAGGTTAGTTATATCCTAAGAAATATCGTTATTACTCAACATCAATATTGCATATTGGTTATTTTCCCAGTATCGTGCAGCCCTGATTGGTTATAGATTCATATAAACCAGAGCTTCTCAAAGTCTGAACTCCAGTCTGGATCGGGATATTGTTAATTTTTTTATGTTTTTTTTTTGGCGATGGTCAAAAAAAAAAAAAAAAAAAAAAAGGCGATATTTACTGAGGTAAAGTTGGTTTTATATTTGCACATTCATTCATTTTTGAACAGTGACAACTTGTGACACAGTCCCTATATTGTTTACCATGCTACTTTCAGTCTGAAATGGTAAGTAATGACTAATGCAAGTATAACTTCAAAAACAACTTTAGCACTATTTAATTGACTGTGAACAATGTTGTACTTTGATAGTCACTGGCTGCTAATATGATTATCCTGCAAAAAAATAGGGTAAGACTTTATTTTGATGGTCCCTTTAACGCATTTTGTTGAAGTTACATTGCATCTACATGCCAACTAATTCTCATTAGGTTATAAGAAGACTGTTAGGTTGGGGTTAGGGTTATTGTAAGTTGACATGTACTTGCAAAGTTTCTTATAGTCCGTTAAATGTGTTGAAGGAGCAGTATCAGCAGATATTAAGCAGACAGTCTACTAATACTCAAATGAGAAGTAATTGGCATGTAGTTGCAATGCAACTTTTAGTCAACAAAATGTGCAATAGGGACCATCAAAATAAAGTGATACCAAAAAAAGTTTTCTGAAATTATATCATTAAGGAGAGAGTCAGAATGTGTGAATATAAAACCAACTTTACTCCAATGCACTATTTTATCCAGTCAGCGGTTGCCATAATCGGGTGACACTCTTCACTGCAGTGAGCATTTGTATGGATGAGCATGTCAGTTTCAAGAAAAGTAGGCAGGAAATGAGAGTTTTCAAAGATGATTAGACAGAGATGTATGGGTTCATTTTGCTCTAATCCAGCACAAAACAGCTCTGTTTTATTTGTAATGAGAGACACCAAAACGGTACAGAAACCAAAGCTGACGTTAAAATGTATATTTACACAAACCGTTTAATGCGGCAACGCATCTCTGCACTGAATTTTGAGCAGACACAGACCCGCTTTAGGGCTGCCTTAAATCAGCCGTGTAAAGATGACTTTAGACTGCTCTGTATTTTGGCACCATGTTACTTTTGTTATAAAAAAAAAATCATAAATATGGCTGACACTTAAATTAACTGTCTCTTGTCATTTAGCCACTTTTGCACTTGTTATTAATGTATTTTTTAAATAGAAAATGTGTTTAATGTTTTAAATGGTTGATTTATGTACAGTTGAACTCAAAATTATAAGCCCCCCTGTATATTTTTTCCCCAATTTGTTTTTAATGGAGAGATATTTTTTTCAACACATTTCTAAATATAATAGTTTTAATAACTCAATTCTAATAACCGATTTATTTTGTCTTTGCCATGATGACAGTACATAATCTTTTACTAGATACTTTTCAAGATGCTAGTATTCAGCTTAAAGTGACATTTAAAGGCTTAACTAGGTTAATTAGGCAAGTTGGGGTTATTAGGCAAATCATTGTATAACAGTGGTTTGTTCTGTAGACAATCGAAAAAAAATATATTGCTTAAGGGGGCTAATAATATTGACCATAAATTGGTTTAAAAAAAAAAAATTCTTTTATTCTAGCTGAAATAAAACAAATAAGACTTTTTCCAGAAGAAAAAATATTATAGGACATACTGTGAAAATGTCCTTGCTCTGTTAAACATCATTTGGAAAATATTTGAAAAAGAAAAAAAAATTCACAAGAGGGCTTATCATTTTGACTTCAACTGTATGTGCATATCTATTAAAATCAAGTTTTGTTATAACCAATTTTTACTGACCTTTGACATTGATGCTAATTCAGATTTGAACCTTTGAATTGAAACTTTGAGAACCCGATAACGACAGAATACAAACTGCTTTAGCAAACTGGATGATTCAAGAGTCACACCTGTTTGCAAATATGGACTTGTGTGAACAAAACCACTAAGGTTTGAGCCTAAAACACATTGGTCATAGACAACATTAGACAATAAATTGTACTCTGGCATAGTTGGCACACCGGTTTCTAAGCACAAACTTGGATCGACCTCTGTAGTTCTCCTATCCTGTGTAATTGGCTTTCAGTAAGAACAGCTCAGCTTATTACTTTCACTAGCACACCAACATCCTTCCTCCTTCAGACCAACACAAATAGTACGTCCTACCAGTTAAGGCTCCTTGTTTCTTAAAGGTAAAGTGTAGCGTTTTTTTCAATATTATATATTTAAAATCAATATATTTTTGGAAGGTTTCATTTAACTCTGCCTCCTCACAATACTGTTTGCCATTACAATCTGAAGACCATTCAAACAGAGGTACTGAATTGGAATTTAAAATGTAATTATGTAAAACCATAAATTTTAATCTACCGGCTCAAGCAATTGGATAAGAATGGGGGCAAGACTATCTATTTTTGGGCTTATTTCAGAAATAAAAAAAAATATTCTGCACTTTTTTTTTAATAAAAAAAAATTAAAGGGATAGTTCACCCAAAAATGAACATTCGGTCAATATTTACTCACCCTTTACTTGTTCAAAACCTGTTTGATTTTCATTCTTCCATTGAACACAAAATAAGATATTTTGAAAAATGTTGGTAGCTGGCACCCATTGATTTCCAGAGTATTTTTTTCCTACCATGGAAGCCAATTTGTGCCAGCATTCTTCAAAATATCTTCTTTTTTGTTCAATAGAAGAAAATTTTTTTATAAGGAAGGGACAATAATAATGATAAGGTACATTTCTGGGTGAACTAGCCCTTTAAAAACGGCATATTTGATATCACTGTCATTTTTAATCAGAAACTGAGATTTTCCAATGTCTGAATTACAGTATTTGTAAAAAATGTAAGTATTTTTCCCCAGCTGTCTAGACTTTACATCACATTTTGGGATTTCAGAGAGCCAGGAGAAACATTAAGGGTTACATCTGACCAATCCTTTAAAATCCAGCACTGAGACAAGGGGTTAATCCGCAGGAAACAAACATGGAGGGTCTTAGCAAAATCCAGCATCACCCACCCTCCCGAACACAGCACTACATGGTTAATAAGTCCCTCTGCCCCACATACAACAGCTGTTCCACATGCAGCTCTCTACGGGGGAGCCACCCTAATACATGACCTCACCAACACCATCAACATCAACTTGTTTCTCTCGCTGATGATTTCTGCATGCTTTTAAACAAGATTTCTTTCTTGTTAACAAGGAATTTAGAAGTTACAGGAGCAGTGTTTACCACATTTGTAGCATTATGTAGTTTAATAATTAACCAAACAGCTTTTGGTGCTGTAAGAAACACCCTAGCAACCCTTAGCAACATGATAAACATGCTGATCACCTTTGAGGGTGTTTACATGACATGTTTTCAAGTAAAAACTTATGCATTTTGCCCTTTCATTGACATGACAATGTTGTTTTGGGTGCCTGAAAATGTTTTGAAAAGCTTTTGAATTTTGTTTCTGTAAACTATAAAAACAAGATTTTATGAAAATGAGGTTATGCACATTTTTAGAAGTTTCCAATGATCTCTAAAGGTGTATTTAATTAATAAGAAATGCTTTTTCATTTTAATTAAAAGGGCATTTTTTTAGCACCAGTGCTCCAGTCTTCAGTGTCACGTGATTCTTCAGAAATCAGTTGAATGTGCTGACTTGATGCTTAAAGGGATAATTCACACAAAAATGAAAATTCATTCAATCATTTACTCACCCTTTACTTGTTTGAAACCTTGAGAAGTTTCTTTCTTCTGTTAAACACAAAATAAGATTTTTTGAAAAATGTTGGAAACCATTGACATCCATAGTATTTGTTTTTTCCTACTATGGAAGTCAATGGTTACAGGTTTTCAACTTTCTTCAAAATATCTTCTTTAGGTTTGGAGTGTGAATATATTTGAATACATTTTTTTTTATTAACTATCTCTTTAAGAAACATCTTAAATGATCAGTGTTTATTTTTTCATTGATTAATGTGGATTCTTGAAAATTCAAGAACAAAATTTGACAAAATATTTCATGTTATACTATGCACAGACCTTTACAGTCACCTTTAATCATTCATTTCCTTCATTTTTTTTCGGCTTAGTCCCTTATTTATCAGGGGTCACCACAGCGGAATGAACCACCAACTATTCCGGCATATGTTTTACGCAGCGGATGCCCTTCCAGCTGCAACCCAGTACTGGGAAACACCCATACACACTCATTCTCTCTCACACACACTACGGCGGAGCACCCAGAGGAAACCCACACAAACACGGGGAGAACATGCAAACTCCACACAGAAATGCCAACTGGCCCGGCCAGGACTCGAACCAGTGACCTTCTTGCTGTGAGGCGACAGTGCTAACCCGCCCCACCTTTAATCAATTTAATGCATTCTTGTAAAATCAAGAATGCATTGATCAGGATAGACAAGGATACCCCTTTTAATGGTCAAAGTGATGTCAACAACAGGACAGATACGTAGCATAGGGCACATAGCAGAGTGTTATCTGCACAGCTGCAGCATCAACAGAAGGGCCGCCTGTCACGGCTCCAGCACACTCTTTTTGGAAGACTTGCAGTGCTGTTGCCTAATATGGCACTTTCAGCCTCATGCTGTTGCTGCATCAGCTGTCCATACACACAGCCATATGGCCGTACCTGCTCATTTATGCTTGGCTCACTGCATGTTTGTGTCCATCCAGCACAAGACTGAAGGAATTTTCACCATGTCTGAAAATGAAATGCCAGCAGTGTTCAGGGCAACAGTGGTTATATATCAAACTGCACATTTGAGCAACTCCATGCAAATGTCAACTTTGCCATGAAAAGAAATTAGTGAAAACCTTTCTAAGCTTTTTTGTGTAGGCTTGTATCTTACAGTACTGTCAAAAAACTCAAAAATGTCTCTGTCAACGTTTTCAAACAATTACATTTGATTAACCAAAGTCACACAAGTGGCAATTTCACATCTGTCACATCCATAACGGAGAGGTGTCACATCCATAACGAAGCTTTTTCCTCATAAATGCAAAAATGTCAAATAAAATAAAATCAATAATTTTTGCTCTATAGTGAGCCAACTCTTATTCTTTTGATTAGCATCGTTTCTTTTGGGTTGTGCAGTTTAATTCACAGAATTTCTACAAAGTAGGTTGTATACTGTAAAGTTAAACGCCAGTTTTTTTGGTCACATCCATAACGCATGTTTATTTTCCTCATTTAAAACATAAAAAATGTTTACAGATTGATACCTTTCTGAAGCCATAAGGTTTAGTTGTTTCGGAAAATATAAACAGATGTTTCATTATAATGTTAACATATACTTTCTATGTGAATTTATGTTTTGAGATTTTACTTCAAACGTCACATCCGTAACGCTGGAATTGCTCATTTGCTTTGTAACCTGCATGACTCCATATTAAAGCATCTCTCATCCTCGGCATGCAGGTCCCAAATCTGGTGTTTCTAGCCGTCAGTCCGGAGGAGAAGGAGTCATGGATCAATGCTTTAAATGCAGCCATCACCAGGGCCAAGAATCGCATATTGGATGAGGTGAGCTACACAAACCTTCTTCCTGCTTGTTATTGCTGTATGTTCTCCCAGACCAGTGGTATATTTACAACTTAATGGATGCTACATCCTAATGTAGTTTTAACTATTGTAAAGTGATAAACTATAATAAATAGCTTTTAATTTGGTATCGATATTTTTAAGAAAGTATTGATATTTTAACTATATTTTAATAATTTCTGCATAACTAAATGTTTAAGTGCTGTATACAAGATTGTCGGTGACGCTTTGTATATAAGACGTTCCACCAATCAATCTGCGGCGGAACGTGACGTGAGCGATCATGTGCCTTTCAGCTAACTTACGTACTCAACACACGCAAGTCGCACACTTCTGCATTACTCCATTACAGAATGGCACGATGGCAAAGAGGAAACGTAGCGTGGTGTGGTGCTATTTCTCATCAGCTGAAAAAGCGTTGCACGATGCAATATTTGTGATAACAAAGTTGTACACAGCAACAATACAAGCAGCCTTTATAAACACTTACAGACAACAAAGCCTGAAACTTATAAAGAAACGGAACAAAAACAAGTCCGACAAAATATCTTTCCGACAAAAGATGTTATAGGAGAGTTTTAAAGGAGGCAAACCCTATCCAGGTAAAAACAGCAGAGTAATTAGTTAACCTACAGTATTAACTGTACATTCTGACTTTCTCTCTCGTTACCATTAGGTGAATAAGAATGAATATAAAAGTGTGTGTATACACAGTGTGTATATATACTGTGTGTATGTGTGTGTGCAGTGTTTATATGCAGTATGAGTGTGTGTTTATGTGTGTGTGCATATATATATGTAATGATCTTTTTTTTAATAACATTATTTTATCACATTAACATTTCAAATTATAAGTGGTTTCGGTATCGTAAAACTTTTAACTAAAAGTATCGGTATCGTATCGAATTTAAAAACTGTGGTATCACCCATCCCTATTACAAGTCTTCCTCAGGGCACAAAAAACATCACATATAAACATTTCAAAAATCATTAAGTATACATCTCCATCTTAGAACATCTAATTACAGCTGATAAACCAGACTCAAGTCGTCACTCTAATCAATCAGCGGGAACCATCTACACAAGTGGTAATCAATCAGTTGACATGAATCCACATCAAATCAACACATAATCAAACAATATATATTTAAAAAACAAATTTAAAAACATTTCACAAGAAATTTAAAAAACATGTCAACGAAACTCTTTTTAAACCTTTTTAATCTTTTTTTCCAAGTGATGTTTTTTGTGCCCTGAGGAAGGCTTGTAAGCCGAAATGCATTGGCAATTATTTTATTTCATCACATTCACGTGTTGCTGAAGTTCCCTATTTTTTTACTACATCTGCATTTTGTCCACATAGCTTGTATGGTGGTTGAGTGCTCCAGACCTTCCCTTACCAAAAAGTTTCATTTTAAAATGTGTAAAAATTTGTTTAATACTGGACGAGTTTTATACATCATTGACATAAACATACCTGAAATTTCTTGTAATTGCATAACAATGCTCAGCTTACAGTCCACAACACACTAGATGATCACAAGGGATTTTTAACAATGCCCAGTAAGCAATAACCCAGTAGCAACCACGCAAAGCACTCTAGCAACCACATAGCAATGTACTAAAATACTTAGAAAACTTTTGGCAATATACAGATAGCCACACACAATATCTTAAAATGGTGGTTGCAATGGCAACAACAACCGACTGTCCTCCTACTGACTGCATTCTTAAACATTAAAGCACATGTTGTTGAAGCACAGTAGCCAGAAGGCATTTAAACTACACCACTATAATTGAGAATTTGGTTTGAAGGCAAAATATAATGTAAAAAGCAAGGTGAAAGTCATTTAATTTTATGCAAAGCATTATACGAGGATGCAATTTCAGTCACACAAAGCAACTGAACCTGATCTATTGCATAAATTTTTTTTGTTAAATGAATATAAGTGTTTAGCATGTTAAAAAGGTTAAACAAATGTAATTGCTATATTAGGAACTTTAGGAAAGAAAATAAGTAATAGATTTTTTACAGTACTTACATTACTCAATACACAAAATTTATATTTTAAAAATTCATTTATTTCACTGCTTTCATACATATATACAGTTGAAGTCAAAATTATTAGACCTGCTGTGAATTAATATAATTTTTTTAATATTTCCCAAATTATGTTTAACAGAGCAAGGAATCTTTCACAGTATTTCCTATAATATTTTTTCTTCTGGAGAAAGTCTTAAATGTCTTTAAATGTCACTTTAAACTGTATAGTGTAAGTGTCTTGAAAAATATCTAGTAAAATATTATTTACTGTCATCATGGCAAAGATAAAATAAATCAGTTATTAGAAATGAGTTATTAAAACGATTATGTTTAGAAATGTGTTGACAAAATCTTCTTTCCGTTAAACAGAAATTGGGGAAAAAAAATATGCAGGGGGGATAATTATTGTAATAACGTTATATATGTGTGTTTGTGTTGTGTGTGTGTGCGTGTGTGTGTGTGTGTGTGTGTGTGTGTGTGTGTGTGTGTGTGTGTGTAAAATAAATGAATTAATTTATAACATTTAAAGGCGTTTTGACTAGACCCTCCTGTTCTTTGAGTATTCACCTAGCAACCATCCAAAACACCATATAGCAACCATACAGCCTGAGTACTTGTGTAACTGTACAACGATACCCAAATTAGCATGGTGGTTGTGGGTTTTTTATTTGGATTTAATTTAAACTTGACCCAGTGTGCATTTACCTTGCAACCACATAGCAACCAACATGTACAAAAAAAGCTCTGAACACCTTTGTAACTGCATAGCAATTTTCAAGCAACCACCCACAACCCCCTAGCAGCACAACATTTTCTTCAAAATAAATAAGTAAAATGAAAAAAACCAAAACAAAACATATATATAATGATCAGAATCCAGACTGTCATTCACAGATCCTTGGAGAAACTTGTAATCGCCAACTTCCCTCCCTTCCCTGATCTTCTCACAGTTTGTTTGCGCAAGAATTTGCTCGATTTAAAAGCAGGTCTATAATCATGCTCAGCACACAGTGGGAGAAAATGAATCACTCCACCAAAAATAGACGGCAGTCACGACTTTCAGCGTTAAAGCAGTTAGATCTGAGCCTAGCTTCACCTTCACCTTCAGCTAACGAACAGGATTTAATCTGTAAGAACCGTCCATGCTGTCAGCTTCCTCTAGTTTAACACTGCACATGTTGTGGGAATCCAGTCATTGCCTGTGACCGAAAACATACACAGGAATGGTTGAGGCAGGCTGGCTATGAGAAAGCACACTCAATGTATACTAGAGATTGATTTAAATATATCTGAGAAACTTTGTGCTTTCCTGTTCACATGTGATTGTGGTGTGCTTCAAACCCTACAGCTAGCGGAGTTAAACAGACAGGCATGTTTTCTCATACCACTAGAATTGGAATGAATCAGCACACCACAGCAGCCCAACAGATCTTCCTCAGAACTAGTTCAGTATACAAGTAAAAAAGATTATGCGGACTAACAATGGGCAAAAATATTTAAGTATATCTTGTGAAGTACATAATTTTACAATACACAGCTAAAATGGCATAAATAAAAAAAAATGTGACAAAGGAATGTGAAATTTAAAGGGATAGTTCACCTAAAACTGAAAAATCTGTCATCATTTAGGCCCGGTTTTGCCTGTCCGTTTACACGTTCTTTTAATTGTGACCCATATCTGATTCATGTGTTTACACTTGCCATACAATTTACGACGTCGTGCATGCGTAAAGGCGGGTTCTAGCATCTGCGCCACACTAGCCACGATGGAAGAAATTGTCTTGCTTTTAGCTCCGTGAAATATGCGAAGTTCGCCCAACTTTAAAATGATTTTGAGGGAAAGGGCCGGATCGGAGGGAAAGGAGGGAAAAGGAGGGAAAGGGCCATATCGCCTATGGTTTATATATGGTGTCCTCCACCATTCAGAGGAATTTGTGTGTACGAGGAGAGATCTTAGGTCTGGTGGGAGCAAATTGTGGCGACTGACCACTTTCCTCCTCCATGTTTCCTCTGTTGTTGGTGTTTACCGCGTTGGCGTCTCCACACATGCTCTTCCTTCTACGTCATTAAACCGTGTAGAAGTACCACATTGTCGCAAGTTTAATGACGTACAAAACGGAATGCCTCAATAAATCCGATGCCTGTTTACATGATAGTCGCATTGTCAAATGTGAATGTGAAATTCACATTTGATTTATATCAAATATCACATATCAGATATCACATATCCGATTTATATCTGATTTATTTCCACATATGAAGGAGGCCTGAAACCGATCTTTGAATATCCAAATGCATGCGTTTTCTTCGTGTTTACACTGTCATAGAACAGATCCGATCTGTGTCACATATGAGCAAAAAATTGGGTTACATTTAACTGGCAGTGTAATTCCATAGTCCATATTCCATAGACTTCCATAGTATTTATTTTTCCTACTATTGAAGTCGGTGGTTAAAGGTTTTCAGCTTTCTTTAAAATGTCTTATTTAGTGTTCAAGAGAAGAAAGAAAGTCTAAAGGCCCGTTCACATCAGGACACTTTTTGCTTGCGTTTTTCGACGACGTTTAACACCTCGTGACTAAACAAAAGGCACACCAATACGCAAAACGGCAGGCGTAAAAGCATCATTTTTAAAGAAACGCCTTGTGCCCGGAGCTGCTGAAGTTACAAAACAATCGAGGTGATCCCAGTTTCCCTTTCATTCAATGAAGAAGATGACGCACCGAGGCAAGATGAATGTGGAGCTGGTTTTCTTATTGGTTTCTGAGCACAAAGAGCTGTATGATAAACGCAACAGCAACTACAATAATGTCAGTCAAAGTGGAGAGTAGCAAATAGGATTTGAATGGTGAGTTTCATTTCACGACTTGCAAGTTCATGAAGCGCCATCTAATGCCAGGGGGTTATTTTGCATGTTCACTGTGCTCAACGGCAATAAACATCACCTGGGTTTGAATGCAAAAAAATGTCTCGAAAAGCGATGACGATAAATGTGAGCGAAAAGCATCCTGGTGTGTACGAGCTTTAACAGGTTTGGAACCAGTTGAGGGACAGTAAATATTGAGTAAATGTTCATTTTTGGGAAAACTATCCCTTTAAGGAAATTGTCTTTTGTTTCAACTTTCACACACTAAAAAAATGAGATTAGGTGGACCAGTCAGTCATATGGAAGGCACTCTTTTATTTAAAAAAATTAAATACAAAACAATTAAGGTCGTTAAAATTGCATTAAATAATTTAGTAAACTGATGGAAATGATGAAATTCACGAGTGCAAAAAGGTCCATTGTCAAAGGCACTGAGATGTGTCAGTTTCTATTGGAACGACTGGATTTCACATTTAAATTTTGCTGAGTGTACTATCAGAATTTTTAGGAAATCAGTCGGGCAATAAATTGACTCGGGTTTCGTTCCAATTAAAGATGTTTACTAAATTCTCATGCAGTATAACAATAAACCCCGGTCAAAAAACTGTGTTGCTCTTTCTTTCTTTCTTTCTTTCTTTCTTTCTTTCTTTCTTTCTTTCT
>CAIGQV010001633.1:19128986-19146191 GCA_903798115.1 Danio jaintianensis | reverse complement strand
TTCTTTCTTTCTTTCTTTCTTTCTTTCTTTCTTTCTTTCTTTCTTTCGTGTCTCATAATATAACTTAAAACAGTGCAATAAAGGTGGAGCAAACCAACACAAACAAAGGAGAAGGGGTGAAATCAGCGGATGTAGACATCTAAACATATCAACATGTGTAAACTGTACATGTATTTGAGCACTATTAATAAATTATATTATATCAAATTATGGTTCTTACACTGAGCAAGAGTAAATGTGACTCCAGTTGACAAGCTTTTGATTGCATTTGACAATGATTTGTTTTATATATAATGTCAACAGGTATGTGCTGACTATTCTGAAGGGTTGTGGAATTGAAACAATAGGATGTACGAGGTGATCAGCCACTGACTCGCCGATATCTGTAAGATGGGAAAGTGTGCTAAAAAAGTGCAAAAACGTAAATTAAAAGTGTGATCAATTTTTGGCTTAAAATCAATATCAGCCAACACTTTTTCTGATCTGGCTGGTTTGGTTTTTGCAAATTACAGTATGTCAAGAGCACTGCTTATTCAGTGCCAAGCTCTGCTGCATGTTTAAAGTGTGAGAAATGTGTAGGCAGGTTTAGTAACCAGACTCTGGGAATATGTATTCTCCAGCTACAAGCAACGAGATATACAAATATATACTATATATTTCAAAAGTGCACTAGCACTGTGTTAGTGCGCCCACATTTTATACAGGAGATGCTGGTTTGAATTGAACTTTGAAGTGGTGCAAGTTAAACCAGGGGGGTTACATTGGTGCCGTGACCCAGATGGGAGTAAGGTTTAGCGTGGTGAGTCTAATAGAGAACTGGAATGTGTCGTAACAGCGCAATACATTCTGGGTATTTAGGGCAAGGGAGCCTGATTCCCATTGATCTCTATTGATTTACAGTATCATATATAAACTTATGAGCAATAAACTGTAAAGGTTATTGCATACTGAATCAGAAATTTTTGTCCGTAATTTTAGCACATTAAAAAATAAATTCGACCTCAAGTTGTATCAATCGCATTGACCTCTCAAAGTGCTTTTTCGGATGTGAAAAATGGAAAAAATCAAACCTGGTTCGATTTTTTTATTTTTATTTATTTATTTATTTTTTTTAATGATGGGACGAATGTTTTAGAGGCAGTGTGTCAATGCGATTGATACAACTTGAGGTCGAATTTATTTTTTAATGTGCGAAAATTACGGACAAAAATTTTGACAGTTTAGAGCCACTGTACAAGTGAAACACAAAAAACAAAATGCTGTCACTTGAGCCACAGATAACTTTATGACACAGTGCATAATATAAGACAGAATGTGGCACAGTTGAGAACCCCTATATGCTGGATTCAGTGACTGGCGCACCTCTGCCCTGCTGCTGTTTGGTGTGTGTGTGTCCATACATTTGTTGTACTGCCCTTAAATATTATAATAAAAAGCTACACGCCTGGTCCGCTTCGGTCCGTTGCTTCGATATGTCAACATGTATAAGCAATGTATCAAAATTCCACTGATTTCCTGAAATGACTCCAAAATGTTTTGCATTATTTCGGAATGTATTAATTACTACAAATCGGATTCAGTGTTCAAGGTTTGTTTATGCAACGTACACTACGGCCAATTTAGTTCACCCAATTCACATATACTGCATGTCTTTGGACTGTGGAGGAAACCGGAGCACCCTGAGGAAACCCACGCCAACATGGGGAGAACATGAAAACTCCACACAGAAACTCCAACTGGCCCAGCCAGGACTTGAACCAGTGACCTTCTTGCTGTGAGGCAACAGTGCTAACCACTGAGCCACCGTGCCACCCGTCTTTAGCATCCTTTTTAGTGCATTGTTGTAGATGTTGGTTGGATTCGCACATGGAGTGGTGGGAGCAGAACCAGAGGACTTACTTAAACAAACACATTGTGTATCACCCCTCCCTTAGCCGATAAACCCTTGGAAAACACAGTAAGATTAGCCATACACTTCTGGCCAACAAACAGAATCTCAGCATTACAGCTTAAGCTTCCTCGTAAACAACAGGCTGTGCTCACACATATGATGAATCATATAATTTTTCCAGCGTAACAAATTCTCAGATTATTTCCTCTAGCTTGTACAGCCATCTTGCGCAGATCTGCTTGCGTGTCATTATTGGTTAATAACAAACAAATAATAAACAGACTCATTGATTGGCCAATCGATATAGCACTGCTGCTCCTGTAGGCTGGTGTGAAACATGTAGCTGTTAATAGTTTCCATGTGAGTTGTTCAGTTGGGCTTCATCACAGCTCTCTTTGTTCAACCCTTTAGGTGACAGTGGAAGAGGACAGCTTGTTGGCCCATCCGACGCGTGACAGAGCTAAAATACCCCACACTCGCCGTCTGCCCACCCGCGGGCACCTCATGGCCGTAGTAAGCAGTCCATTTGCTCTGGACATCAACTCATTACATGTAAAAGGCTTGTTGGGAAAGGACTGGAATAATACATTTGAAACAGTACTATATAATACTCTCATTCTTTCATACTTCACTTTGAAGACAATTTAGGTTTCTAAGGGTTTCATTTTTATTAGGGATGCATGATATTTATCAGACAGAAAAATTATCGGGCGATATGGGTAAAAGTTACGTCATTTTTATTGCTTTGATAAATAAATAAAACCCGATAACAATATTCGATAAAGTGCACTTGCTGGAAAGATCAACAACTCAGTCTGATGTATCCAAGATTCATCCAGATTTCCAGTGCAACTGCTGTTTCTGTCATAAACTGGGAACAAGTCTCTGTCGGTCTGAAAATGTTTCTTCTCAGCGGAAGACAGTGCCATTACTATTTGTATCTTCAGTAAGGATTTGTAAATGTTTTATATGAAAAGAGAAACTGAATTGGTTGTGAAAAAGCAGAGATGCTATGTTATGTTAAAGTATATCATTTATATTTAATATTCATTCATTCATTCATTTTCTTTTCGGCTTAGTCCCTTTATTAATCAGGGGTCGCCACAGCAGAATGAACCGCCAACTTATCCAGGATATGTTTTATGCAGCGGATGCCCTTCCAGCTGCAACCCATCACTGGGAAACATCCATACACACTTATTCACACACATACACTACGGACAATTTAGCTTACCCAATTCACCTGTACCGCATGTCTTTGGACTTGTGGGGGAAACCGGAGCACCCGGAGGAAACCCACGCGAACACGGGGAGAACATGCAAACTCCACACAGAGATGCCAACTGACCCAGCCGAGGCTTGAACCAGCGACCTTCTTGCTGTGAGGCGATCGTGCTACCCACTGCGCCAGCGTGACGCACAAATCTCAAATATGCCATACGTCATTTTAATTACACTTTATTTTAGAGGATACACTTTATACAATTTTTTTCGAAGTTGGTAAATATCAATGCATTTTATTTCTATATTTGACAAGTAAGTGACTTAGTTTATATATCTTTCTAATTCAGGCGACACGGTGGCTCAGTGGTTAGCACTGTCGCCTCACAGCAAGAAGGTCGCTGGTTTGAGTCCCGGCTGGGTCAGTTGGCGTTTCTGTGTGGAGTTTGCATTCCTCCGGGTGCTCCGGTTTCCCCCACTGTCCAAAGACATACGTTATAGGTGAATTGAATAAACTAAATTGGCCATAGTGTATGTGTGTGAATGAGAGTGTATGGGTGTTTCCTAGCGCTGTGACGGTGACAATTTTTTACTACCGCGGTGGGAAGTCACCAACAACCGCCGGTGTCTGTCATTCCAACCTTCAGAACACAAATTTAGATATTTTACAATATGAAAAAGCAATTAAATTATGAAAATTGTGAAATTAAAGCAATAGTCCACAGATCTGGTCCCCGCGTCAGTTCAGGGTGCGCCTGTATATAAGCCTTTAAAACGCGCACGCGGCGGCGGAGGCGCACTCTAAACTCACACGTTGAGAAAACTGCACTAGGATGACATGAAGGCGAGCAGCCTAATTCATTTCATGTTTTGGTTAACTAAGTCTTTAAATACAACTCTCTTGAGCTCTAAAGGGAAAAAAACGCTAAAGAAATTTGCCGTTAAATTAATTTTAGCAGAGTCTGTGTCATTTTCACATTAGTTTTGTTTAGTTGGACACTGCACAGTCCTACAGTAGTCTACACTATAATTAATATTATAATTGATTATTATTCATATTATTAAAACTAAGCTATAAAATTGACAAAACGCAAAACCCTTTTTAATGTTTGCTTTCATTTTGACATGGCTAAAGCGCAGTTTTACAGTTGTGAAAAGAAACATCCCATTATGCAGCAGCATTCTCAAGTTAGGACACTTAATAAATGCCTTTTGAGTTTAAAGATGATCGGCGTGCGAAGTCAAGTTTACAGTGTTATAAATGAAATAGGTATATAGTGCATTGAGTAAGTGGATTTGCCGCGGTAGGTAGGCTGAGTGATAATCTAGGGTAGACAGGCTCATTCATGTTGTTTGAAATAAAACGGAAATAAATAAGGAGAATAAAATATAATTTAAACCACTCGTCTGGCGCTGAAGCCATGCTTCGTCTGCGTTAATAAACGGTATCGTTGCATTACCTTCATTAATAAAATCAGTAATAGCGAAACTGTGCATATTATTATTATTACTACTATAAAAAGTACTGGACTAAGTCAGTATAACTTAAGCAGTAATGCAAAGTAATAAATAAGTGAATAAATAGCCTAAATGAAAGGAACAAGAGGGACCAAAATCGTCAATGTCTTCCATTTATCACTTTCTCTTTTTTATCTGCCCATTTTTGGAAAGGCCTCTGAGATACCTGGCTGACTAGCTGCGCATTTGCGTTCAGAAGACAGGAGTTGATTATACGTGGCTGGGTGACATGACCGGAGATGGCTGTGGAGATTCGATGTGTTTGCCCATTTAACACTTTTTTTTTTAAACAAACCCTACAAATAGCTTCTTTTATTTATTGGTTCACCTTTCTCGTTCAGCACGAATCCAAAATGTTCCCAGATTGGCGATGTGACATTTGGTTTTCCAACTAGATTCATGGCTGAACTTGAACTTGCTGAATCGCGCCTAACGTTATATTCTAACAGAAATGCAATACTTTGCAACATAACGGAAATTTCAGTGCGTGACGTCACGTACTACCGCCGGTGGCATGGACACGCGGTGACGCGGTTGTCTCGGTGACCGTCACAGCCCTAGTGTTTCCCAGTACTGGGTTGCAGCTGGAAGGGCATCCGCTGTGCAAAACATATGCTGAATAAGTTGGCGGTTCATTCCACTGTGGCGACCTCTCATGAATAAAGGGACTAAGCCGAAGGAAAATGAATGAATGAATCTTTCTAATTCCCATGCACTAGAAATTGAATAAATGTATTTTTTTGTATTGGATAAATTATAATTATGAATCATAATTAGAATTTTAATATATTCAAAATAAGAACTTTTTTTTAATGATTAGTAGTGAGTTTATTTAGCAGGGACAATGCAGTATAATGCTTGCTACAATTTCAAGTAGCCAATGCTTCACATTTAGGCTTCTAGCAGAAGGCTAATTTGCAGCTCATAGTACTTGGTTCCATTTTTATACAATAATAAATCAGTACAAATATCTTTAAAATATATTTTTTAAATAGTGAGAATTGATGTTTACTACAGTTTAGCCAGAGCTGCTAAAATATTAGTTTAGATTTTTTATTCTCCTGGGTGCACAAACTGATAATGAACATTATAATATCAAAATATGAACTTATTGATTATTAGTATCTATATTGGAATCAGCCACAAGAAATACTTAATTATCGGTTATGGGTTACAATTTTTTATATCATGCATCTCAAATTTGTATGCTTACCATAATTATGCCAAGTAGGTTTGATTTCTACATTAAACCTTCCAAAAGACCCGTCTAAATTCTCATCAACCTTTTCAGGCTTCTACCACAAACTCAGACGGCATGCTAACACTGGACCTCATCCAGGAGGAGGACGTCCCAGAAGAACAGGGTCAGGCCTCTGGTGAGGATACTGTGGATAAAGCCTCATCTCAGCATTCCCCAGATTCCCAATGCTCTAACACGGACACCTCCAAACTTTCATCCTCCAACGAGACTGCAGGAAAGTCCCAAAGCCTGCCGCGGAAAAGCGAAAGTGCCTTCGACTGGTCAGAGAATCACCGGACGCCACAACTCCGCAAAAAACCATCCACATCCGAGAAGAACCGCTGCGCCTCCATGGACGAGATCCTGACGCACTGCGAGGCGCGAGCTCTTCCTCACTGCTCCACGTCTGCACCCGTGCAACCCATCAGCCAGCTCCAGGACCTCATCACACTGAAGCTGGAGAGAACTCAGGAGCTGCTGACGGAGGTGCGGGCGCAGGGCAAAGGAAAGGGCTCTCTGGCTGGGAAGAGCTCCAGTCCCGAGGGTCAGCGGAAGGAGGCAGAGCGGCTTCTAGAGGAGGCCGCGTCCACTTGGGGTCAGGCTCGGGATGTCCTGGAGGAAGTGAAAGAACTCCGAGCTTTATACAAGCAGCTTGACTCTTCTGTCACAATCAGTCCAACACAGAACGGCAAACTGAACAGCCCTCAACAAGCCAACCACCGGAAAAGCATGATGTGAGGTCATCTTTCAATGCACTCTTCCTGCTTTAGCATTGCTGGAATCAACGAATACCGTGAGCTATACCTGTATGTATGAATTGTTCAAGGGCAAATCTAGTTTCTTCCGCTCCCTAATATCAACAGAAATTCAAGGGCCGGTGGGTTTTTAACCAAACACAAACTGTTGCGCTGTATCAGTTTTCACAGTGGTGTCAACGGGGGACTGTAAAAGCTTCAGGGTGAGAAACAGCAGATGGCGGTTGTCATCACCAGTCTTTCGCAATGTGAATGTTTTCATAATACACTGGAGGAGCTTAGTTTAGATCTGGCCAGGTCTGTTTTACTCCATGGGTCATTTTTGTATGTAGTAGTAATAATAATAATAATTCCCAGCACACTTGCTCTACTGTTAACACAAACCAAGCTCATAATAAGATGCAATCAGCCAAAGGCGGATTGGCAGAAAGGCTCACGGATAGAGCTCACATGGGCTCTTCATTGTGAACAAAGCCATTGAACATGAACACAGATGACGTCTGGTGCCAGTGTTGAAGAAACAGCTGCCATTAAAGACGAGGCTCCATGCAGTAAAGGAAAGGATGAATAATAATTAAACATTTGCACTATATGGAGAATGCTGTAAAACGAGAGTGACACTGGCAAGCTATCTTTTCAAACCTAAGAGGCAGAACAGACAATCTACTGTAGGGAAATATGGGTCGTGTAGCTCAAAGTCTTTACACCTAAGTGGTATTTCCGAGAAAAAACAAAAACAAATGGTATCTTTCAAATCAAAAGCTGCCTTAGAGTATTTTCAAAAGGGCACACACAAACTGCATTTTAAACTCTGCAAAGACTCTGAATGAACGCTTGTACGTTTCAATTTTCAAACATTTGCCTACAAGTTGCCTGCACCGCGAGAGATGCTTTTAAAGCAGGATTTTTTTTCGCTTGCGCTTTGCTTTGCAGGATTTGTTGTCTTTGGGGGAACTATGCAAGGTTGCATGGGTGAATCTCATGAAACTTGTCACTTTTTTCTTAGCATTTCACCCCATACTTTCTTAGAAAGAACAGAATCTATATTTCCTTAGGAAGTAAATGCAGCTTATTTTTATGGAATTTTATTTTTATGCGATTGTATTATTTTTTTTTTATGCAATTTGTTTTGAACAATTAATGATAATGGTCATGCAGAATTAAGTTTCTTTATGCAAAACATAATTAGCAGTTTCGGGAGTAAAATGTGACATGCTTTATGAGATTCCCCCACAAAATGAGCTTGAAATAACTCACAGGAATCAGGAGTTACTGGCAGTGTGCAGTACGCTATTGCATTAAACAACCAAAGGGTATGTCTTGCCAGTATAAAAACCACCTTGTTTTACAGTTAGTAGCTAAATAATGTGTTTGCACAATTCTATTGGTACAGGTCAAACTGTTCTGTTACGAAGACTTGATTAAAAAAAAACAGTGTTATATTTTTTGTACATTTTACTGTAAAGTGATTTTTTGTTTTTGTAGAGAAAGACTTTGAGGAGAGTTTTTGCTTTTAAAACATTTGACTTCTGTGAAAAGACAACCGGACATTTCCTCGCTTCTGGAAACTTTTTACAAAAAAAACTACATTTACGCTTCCAAAGGTAATAAAGCACAAAGACGGTCATTTTGTTTAAGTACAGGTGAACGCTTTAAATGTTATTCATTACCACTCTCATTTGAAATTCTATTGTATCGCATTATCGCCACGCAGATGCCAAAGGTTTTCTTGTACCTCGCACGCTCTTATCTGAAACACAGCGCTGTTGTGGGATCTTTTCAGGTTTAATCAGATGAACTGCATTTGTTTGGTCAGCTGCTGGTGTTATGATCTGATTTTCCTGACAGCGCCAGCGGAAGGTGAATCGAATTACCCGAGCATCTGTCAGGTATTAGATTACATAAACCCAATCTTTCCCACAGGAGAACAGAAACAAAAGCCAAACTACACCTGTACTTCAACAGTCGTGCTCATTTACGACACGTTTACTTCATGTTGACTTCATTAACCACGTGATTGCTTAGAGCTGATGTTTGCTTCACGCTTTTACTTTTGAGCTATTTATGTATGCCATACGATTGTTCATCCGCTCTTTCTTCTTGCAGACGTTTGATAAAATGTGAATGAAGAGGAAAATCTCTCTGTGTTATTGTGGTCATTATTTTGCATAGGGACGTTAAATTTGTGAGCTAGTGCGTCACACTGCCACTGGCGCAAAAAAAAAAAGTCTCATGCAATCAGAAAGGAACAAACAATTGATTGTACCATCGAGTCGGCCATTGTAAGGTTCAATACGAAAGAAAACCTGCATGTTTTCAGCATTTTTTCGATTCCATTCTACATAAACACACAATCTCTCAGATGGACAGTTCATTACAAGCTGCTGGTCAACAACTCAGATACTCGTTTTTGAATCATGTGCATATGGACAGGTGTAAATCTCTGTGTACATTATTTCACATTTATGTAGCTAATTGTAAATGGTGGTCGGTTTTTGAAGAGCAAAAACCTGTACGTGGCTGTTTGTAAGCTCAGGACAGGATAATCTCTGATGTACTTGAGACACAACCACTTGTGCAATTAAAGTGATCCTCATTTGACCTCCCTGAATTCTGAGTCTTTATATGTTTACTGCAAAATGAAAAGAAAAATAACTTGTTTGTGTTGTATGCCATCATTCATTCATTCATTTTCCTTCGGCTTAGTCCCTTTATTCATCAGGGGTCGCCACAGCGGAATTAACCGCCAACTTATCCAGCATATGTTTTACACAGCAAATGCCCTTCCAGCTGCAACCCAGTACTGGGAAACATCCACACACACAGCCATTCACACACATACACTACGGCCAGTTTAGTTTGTTCAATTCGCCTATACCGCATGTCTTTGGACTGTGGGGGAAATATTTTTTCTTTTCAAAATTTCCAATGAAGACTTAAAATTTAAAAAGGTAAATTAACTAAAATTGTTAAAGAAAAATATTAATATAATACAGCCAATCTCAAAATCAGGGTTATTATAGTTAAATAAATTACATGAACTAAAATAAACATTAACTGAAATTAAAAAAAAATTAAAATTATATTTCTAATATTTTTTTTAATTATTTTTATATGCTATTGTATTTCAGAAGGTTGCCAAGGAAATATGTCTAATCATTTTTTTGTTAAATTCCATGTACTAAAACTATTTAAATTGTTTAAAAACTATCAAAAATAATATAAAAATTAAAATGATAAAACAATTACTAAATCTTAAAAAGGATAAAACCCCCCCCCAAAATTTCTATGTAAATGAATGGCCAAAATATACCAATTCATCACTATAAATAATGTTAAGTTGACTCCACATATTGTTTCAATATAAATAGATTCTTACTTTATTATTTTTTATTAAACCCACAAATGCTAAATTAACTATATTTAATTAAAATGACATTTAATATAAATTCATTAATTGTTCATATAATAATTCTAGTTGTAAATTAACCATACATTTTTTATTAATTATCTATTTAAATATGTTTATACATAAAAACAACAGTCAATCTGTGCTTTACACATTTACAGCGGAATAAAAAAAGCACCAAGTAAAAAAAAACTATATGGGAGCACTATACAGACTACTGAGGGAGCTATACGAGCACAACAAAGCTCAGCAGGTGCTGCATGTGCCAAACCACATGTGGCCAGTAACATAAGCAGTTTGACAGACGGGTGACAGCAGATGCCTCTGATTGGATAAGAGCTGAGTAGAGTGCATTGCCATGGTAATACCGAAATGTTTCACCTAGTTAGAGCTGTGTCAAGAGGTGTCAATGAATTCCTTACACCCCAGACAGAAATAAAGAGGCATCACCAGAGTCTTCCTCATCAGCCAGTCTGCAGGATTTACCACAGGAGACTCCAGGATGATTCCAGTTATAAGTTCACGTGTTAACTTGAAATAAAACAACTGTTAACTAAAATAATCTAAAGGTGTCTTTAAATGTAAGGATTTTAAGGTATTTAAGGGATAGTTCACCCCAAAATTTACCGTCTGTCATTTACTCACCTTTCACTTGTTCCAAATCTGTTAATGAATTGTTTCTTTTGAACACAAAAGAAGACATTATGAAGAATGTTTTGAATGTAGGCACTGACATGTATCTAATGTATTTCCCACTACTATGGAAGTCAAGACTGATTGATTCTTCAACGTATCTTCTTTTGTGCTCAAAAGAAAAAAGAAACAGGAACTTGAGGATGATTAAATTTCATTTCAAGTGCTTTTTTTATTGCAACACCTTCCAACAAAACAAATCCATGGCAACCTAGATTGTCTATTAAAGCCTGATTTTATTGTGCACAATATAGTGCAGGAAAATCCAAAAGATGTGATGTTTACATTGTGTCCGTACCAATTTGAATCAAAGTTTATTTATAAAGCACTTTTTAAGGAACAACAAGTGTTCACCAATGTGCTGTACTGGCGAGAGTTTGATAAAATCACAAAAACATAAAAAAACATTATGAAATATTATGAGATAGCATAAATGACACAATGAAATGAATGCTTACAACATACTAAAGTCTACACAAAATCAAAATTTGCAATGTTTATTTTGCTAGTGCACATTGTTAGTCTTAAGTTGATTGCACACCGAGTCTGACATAAAAATATTTGGATCAGGTTCGATTTTTAAAATATTTTCACATCCGTAGAAAGCCTTTTGAGAGGTGTTTTATGTGCACATTATAAAGTGTATAATATAAAGACAGAATGATGTGGATGGTTGAGAACCACTGCTGTAACCTAATATGTATGCTGGTTTCAGTGCCAGGCGCACACCTTTACCATGTTGCTGTTTGGCGAGTGTAAGTGTGTGTGTGTGTCCATACCTACTTATGTTACACCAGACTTTGTTCAGAATTTGTTTATGGAAATTTATGTTTTGTGGCTGCAGTTTTACAAAGTATCAAACTGCCACTGATTTCCTGAAATAAACGTTGAATTTCAGGATAATCCCGCACAGATCTTTGATAAGGAGCTGAACTCTACTTCCTCTCCATGCAACGGATTGGATGAAAAAAATGGATGAATTTCCTCTTACTTTTTAAAAAAAGAGACAAATTGCTTGAATTGACTCTGCAATAAGCATCAGACAGTGTGTGACATAGATAATCTTTAAAATATCACCATTTTCTGGAATGGCAGTCCTTCTCTTATGATGTCAGTTTGATGGATTGGGTGAAAAATGCTTAGCCACGACCCTCCAACCGTTAACTTCGAGTGAGAAAAGGAGCACAAAATAAAGAACCTGCCTCTACTCAATATTTCATTTCAGCTGGAAGTACGTCATCATACTGGAGTCATCATACATGCCTTTAGCAATGGACTTTAAAACTGACTGCGCCAAACAAACGTTACCACATGATCTCATGCAGAGCTGATGCGAGTTTCACTTCTGCAAAGATGTGTTCCTGTTTAATGTTTGTGAAAGCATTTAGTGCCGTAATCCAGCCTAAAATAGTGTTTAAGACAACTACCAACAAGAATGATTCAAAAACCAGCTTAGACTAACTAGGAAACAGTTATGTTTCAAAGAAACACAGCTACCATCTTAAATGGGTAAGAAGTGAATTAAGATGGAAATTAATTTCATGATTTTAGTTTTTAAATTTTTATTTATTCGTTTTTTTAGAAAAAGAAAATAATTGGATTATACTTGATGAGATAATAGACGATATGTAGGTGAAGAATTTTTGCAATCTGAGTTTTTTATTTATTTATAAGTTTTTTTTAATTTAATTTAATTTGACTGTTTAGTTTTTATGTGTATTTGTGTCTATTAGGATATTTGTTTTAATTTTCTTAGATAGGTTTGTTTTTTCCTTTGTAATCTGTTGTCTACTGAATATGTGTATGCATTTATGCTGTACGTTTGTATGTTTTGTAACTAATTGTTTTTGTTATAAAGAGTTAAAGCAATAATTAAAAACAAATCTTCACTTATCAGCATGCAGTACCAAGATATAAGACTTAAAAGGGACCTATTATGCAAAAATCTCTTTTAGAAGGAGTTTAAACACAATTGTGTGGCATCAGTATGTGAATATAGCCAGCCTCTAATGGTAAAAATGAATTAATTCTCTTTTTATTTTCACACTTCATAAAAACATGTCTGTAGAAACACTGTGATTGACATATCAAAGAGTTATAAAACATTATTTGTGGGGTATTTTGAGCTGAAACTTCACATACACAATCTAGGGACATCTGAGACGTATTTTACATCTTTAAAACTTTAATGCTTAGTGAAAAATTACAATAAAAAGTAGGCTATATTATTGACCATGTAACAGTGGGGGCAGCTATTGGAGTCTTATTGGCTCAAGGCTTCCGGTCACATTAACTTCCATTGATTTTTTGTCATAACCAACAGCTTGTTATTTTGCTTGATGTTGCAATCTGCCATTTTTTATGATGTTATTTTTTAGTATAGCCATAAACACACAGCAAGTAGTTTGACCGTTTACTGCCGTTTGTTATTTCTACTGATTTCTCTATAGAAGCACTTCCGCATTGCAGAATAAGGTGAATAATAATGTACTCATTTACAGAACTTCACCACCAAAACTGGCACAAGAAGGGTTTCCATGGTGACTTGCACGGGAAGGGATGCGTTGGTGATAGCAAGCAATAATTAATCTCAAGGGTCCAGCAGGGCGAACCCCACAGCTGTTGAGTCTGTCCATATGCTCACATAATACACTACAGTGAGGGGGAATGATGGGGGGACAGCAACACACACTTAAAGGGACAGTACCCCTCAAATTGAAAAATCGCTCCTAATTTAGATCAGGTGACTTTTTTTTGAGCAGATCATTAAAAAAACATTTTTAGCTAAAACAGTGCTAATGGGTGATTCATAAATGTGCCAATGGAGTCACTTTGAGAGTGAAAAAACATGTACAGGCAAAACTGTAAACTGAGGTCTTATGAAGTGAAATGATCAATATGAACATTATTTACCAAGTTATTAACTTTAATTCACATCCTTAGCAATAATACTAACAGTGAATTAACCAAATTGTCCACATTAGAGGTTGTTGCATTTATATCAATGTATGAAAAATACAATTCTTGAAATCTGGAAAGATACAATTTAGACACATTCACTAACCAATGGCCACTGTACTACAAAATTGAGTGTTAATATAAAAATTGGTGCCATTTACTATATAATTGGTGCTATTTGCTATATAAACTACTTACTCCAAGGGCCATTTATATCGAAGTTGATATTTAGCCGCACCATATTGGTGTTTCGTAACATCTAGTTTTCATGAGGTGGGTTGTTAGCCCAATGCTCAAGCCCCAACCTGATGGACTAGGACATACACACATACACTACGGACAATTTAGCTAACTCAATTCACCTACCGCACATGTCTTTGGAGCTAAACATGCAAACTCCACACAGAAATGCCAACTGACCCGGCCGGGGCTCGAACCAGCAACCTTCTTGCTGTGAGGCGACAGCGCTACCCACTGCGCCACCGTGTCGCCTATATAAACTACTACATGAATTTAATTAAAAACATTATAAAACAAAAACAGAGAATGGCAAACAAATGATAAATTAGAGATAACTGTAACTAAACAAACACGTTTTCCTCCTCAGTTAGCCATATAAGGAATGAACTCACCGGAGCGTTCTGATTTGCTGATGCGAACTGAGAGGGCGGAGTCACAAGAGACCTGATGTCCACACTAAGACACATGTCATATGCTTCATGTATTTTTCATCCCTCTGTCTTTGCATATCTAATGTAAAATGGGGCATAATGTATGAGTATCAGGAACATGCACTTTAGAGAAATGCTATACTGCTTAACTCACAACACAACAAATGACCCTTATTATGGTAAGAATGGAGAAGATTTTAACATGTAAGTTTAGCGTGTGCATGATGATGATGATGCATCAGCCAATGTTTTGTTACAGGACATAAATAGAAACATTTGCTAATAGAAACATTAGTTGTTTTAGGACAAAAGGTTAGGAAAAAGATGCACTCCCACTCCTCCCCCACTTATTCCTTTTTGCAAAAACGTATACATTACACTTTATGAATTCCGTATTAATATTTATGCACTTTCTAAGAAGTCATTAATGGAAAGAACTAAATCAACTGTTAAATGAAATCTTTTTTAAATGATAACTTAATTTAATATCCAAGCAGAAACCCAAGAGATTCATTTGAAAATAAATGTATTCTCTGATTTAAATGCAGGGATATGAATATTTACATATTTAATATTTCACATTTAAACTCAAGATGGCAAGATGTGAAAAACGACACTATGAACGCAAATTTAAGGATTTTACTCAATTAGCCTGTGTGTTTTAATGAAAGCGATGTCTGATAAGTAAACATAATTCGTGGATTCTAATATTTGTTTAAAAATAGAAATGACTGTTTTTTAATTGTTTTGACTAACAAAATGGAGAGGAAAAAAGAGATGTTGATATTCAGATTAAATTAGTTACAAAATTAAAATTCATCAAAATTTCTAAGAATAGATTTTTTTACTGTCTCCAGTTAAGAGAAATGAAGGTGGGAGTCATCTTACCCTATAATAAAAGTCAGGAAGACTGATGGTATGTGTATGTGAGAAGGCTGGGTCAGCATTCAATATCTGACTGCAGAATCTGACAGAATAACACCAGCACCACTTCTGGGACCCACAATGCCCTGTTGACCAAAAACATCAGCAAATGTTTTTAATGTCAGAGCAGTAATATTCATGCAGTTTACATATTTTCAAGTTGTGCTACTCCGGAAAACAGAACAACTGAGTGAGAGTGTTGGTAAAGCTACAGAAAAAGTAGCTAAAATTAACAATAATAAGACAGCTACGGCTAGTTAAGGCAATTTATTACTTAAAATCTCGCAATTTGACCAAATTCCCAGTTAACAGCCATTACAAACATAAAAACGGTAAACATTAGCCCCTGCACATGCTGCGCACACCGAAATACAGATTGTGCTCATAAAAACTATTAGGCCTTATTCAACAATACCACAGATCGGCAGTGATACACAAAATACCTCAACACACCTTTCTACTTGGGTGTACTTGTATAGTTTTGATTCTCCTGTATGCTTTTTCTACATTTTACTATAAAACATGATTATAGGCTGTTTCCCAAGCATTATGAGCGATTGCTTTCGACGATGTCGCACACTTGATCTGAATCAATTCTTACCATTTTGAATCATCTCGTCCAGAACAGAACAGACAAAAAGGAGCAACAGAAGAAGTAAAATAGTGACAACACTAAATTAGCAATTTCCTGAAAAAGCCCTATAGCATACACATGCAGCCTAGCCTGGGATAGAGACTAAGTATGTATTAATTATATAATCACAGATTTACTACAAATTTAATGTAAAACATTCATGGCATTTAACAAAATCATGGGTAATTTGTGGTTACACAATTTTTAGGCCTAATTTTAGTAAAATGGTTAATTTAGTGATTCATTGCGATCAGGCATTGTTTTAAACAACAGATTGCCTACTGTACGTTATCGACTCGATTAATACAATTTTCTCAAGAGAACTGTGTACAACAAAACAGGGTAAAGTCGATCACGTCAAGTCGCTACTGACTTTATGATTTAAAAAAGCTGAAAAATGTGCAAAGCTACTTGTAAGAGTGGTTAAATATCCCTATGCCATATTGTGCTTGTATCATCTAACACTTCAACTTCAAGTTTGCTGACAGAAACAAGCCGTAAAACTATTTATTAGATCATTATATTATTATAAAATGTGTCTTAAAATGGTAAAACATTTGGGAATTCTGAGGGAAAAAAACTGTACAAAGTTGTGTATGTTTAGCAAGACTGAAAGACGTTTAGCGCCATCTTGTGGAAAGATTCATCCTTGATTTTGTGCACTAAAACAGTCAAGTTGTGAGATGTGATTTTAGCTGGTCATTTTCCAGCCTGACCAGCTAAGACCAACCTGGAAATGGCCAAACCCCCTCTAAAACCAGGCTGATCGACCAGCTAAAACCAGCCAACCGGCTTTTTTTCAGCAGGTTGTGCACCAGACTGTTATGCTTTAGGGCCGTTGTTTTTTGACACTTAAGAATTTATCTCACCTTATTATTATTATTTTATTATAACATTAAACAACTTTTTTGAATGCCATAATCATAATCCTGCCCTGGGGCAAACGGACTTGGAACAAAAGGTACTCATCGTATGAAACCCGTTCAGTCAGCAAGGCTACCCTGCATTCTTTGAGGTATTTAAATGAACTCCACCATGACCCAATGTCGTTTTTGGCAAGTATAAGTGGTGGATATAAGATATTTGTCAGAACTTGTCCCACAATAATTTCTCGGATGATGTTGGCTAGTATGGAGCCAGATCAGCCTCAAAAATAATACATATACAAAATATAATTCATACATCCACAACACAATTCACATTTACAAAATACAATGTGTAAGTTCAAAACACAATTCGTAAACACACAAATCCAATTCGTCAATTCAAAACACGATTCAAAAATACACAA
>CAIGQV010001633.1:19100088-19128976 GCA_903798115.1 Danio jaintianensis | reverse complement strand
AAACACGATTCAAAAATACGCAAATCCAATTCGTCAATTCAAAACACAAATCATAATATACACAAATCCAATTCATTTGGTGAAAATATTTGTGATTTTTACTTGTGAATTCACGAATTGTGTGTTGTATTTATGAATTGTGTTTTAAATTTACAAATTAGATTTTGTAAAGTGAATTGTGCTGTGGATGTATGAATTTTATTTTGTAAATGTATTCTTTTTGAGACTGATCTGGCTCCATAGTTAGCAGGTTTATCTTGTAACTGCTCACAGCTATAAAACTCGAAAAAAGCAAAAGCAAGAGATTGCAACCAGATTATTTCAATAGACAGACTTTGAATAATATATAGCTTCAGTACAGCTGTATTTTAAATATAAACCTGACCAAGAGATTAAAAAAAAAATCTAATGTCAGAAAACATGATCAGAAATTGTGAGATCATGAAAAACAATCCTTACAAAGAAATACATTTACTAAAAAGTCATCTTAGAGCCTTCTCACCTTCCTATAATAATTCGTTTTCATTCCAACCATGTAAACGTAATGCCAAAGACTGTCACTGTCAGTCCATTAAATGTGTGAAAGCACATTTCAATCAAGCGAAACATGTCACGATCAAACTACAGATAATGTCTAGGGCATGTTTGCATTTGTCAGTTTGTGAACTTCAGTTTCATATTGTTTAAAATCTTTCGAGACTCTTGAGCATAAAACAGCTGAAAGTATTTAAACATTAACACACCTATAAATAATTTTTAAGCATGTTGCTAATATCTAAAAAAGAAAAACAGAAGAGAGAAAAAAAAAAAAACTAAGCCAAAACTAAAACTTGGGGTTAAAATATTGTGCAACTAATAATAACCAGACTTGCAATACTTGAGAGGTTGCTCAGAAGCTTTCCGGTAACTGTTCAATCCCTCCCCATGCAGTCTCCTCTCCCACCCTTTCACATCATCAGCTCATGCATATAAATATAGTAAGAGACAAAAAGCAGGATCTGCGCTCAGATCTCCGTCTCTCCATCATGTTCACACGGCTGCTCTCTCTCTGGGTGACTGGGGCTTTGCTGATGCCTCTGATCTGGGGTAAGTACGACACCACCCCCCTTAACCTGTCACCGAACTGGAGGACTTTACACTGTCTGTACATGTCTTCTACAGTGAAATAGGTCTTGGATAAGGTTTTCCCTTTGTAATGTTTCAACTTTTGCTTTAGGCCCATGCACTTGGGTTTATTTAGTAAAATAAAAAGTAGGCAAGTGAAAAAATGTCAGAATGTTTTTTTTTAATGCTGTTTCTCTTGGCAATTTGAGGAAGAAAAATTGTGATGATTGTGATACTGGTTGTGGTTGTGAATGGTTGTGAAAATTTTAATACTGTCTGACGCTAACAGTTAAGGAACTAAAATTGATCTGCTTACTTACATTTTTTATTTTAATAGACAAAACAGGCATAAAATAAGAATCTATTTTGATTTCAGACTCAAAAGTGAAAATAGGCTAAAGACTTTTGCATTGTTGCAAATAATTCTTGGCATAAATGCAGTTATTTTCAAGGAATCCTGAAAAAAAGCATCACGGGTTTCTCCCCAAATATCTTAAGTAGCTCAACGGTTTTTACCATGTTCAAAGGTTTATTGAGCAACAAATCGGCATATGATTTCTGAGAGATCATGTGACACTGAAGTAATGATTCTGATAATTCAGCTTTTCAATCACTATAACATATTACACTTTCAAATACACGAAGAGAGAAATCAGTCACTTTAAATGTTAATAATATTTCAGAATTTTACAACAATATTTGATCAAATTATTTCCAGCTAGTGAGAATTTAAAACATCTTGGTAACACTTTATAATAACTGCACACGATAAATCATTTATCAAGCATTAACAAATAGTTAATTTATAATTTGTTAAGCATTAACTCTACATTAGTAAGCAGTTTATAACTACAGCTACAAATGTTGTATTCCTGACTTATAAGCACATGTATAATGTGCTTAATGATTGTGTTTTTATACTTTGTTAGTGATAAGTTTTCACTACTAAATTATTGCATTATTTACAAACCATTCTTATTTAAGAGTAGTAACTTAAATACAAATGGTTTGTAAATAATACAATACTTGATTTAGTAGTGAAACTGTATCCTTATAAAAGTATGAAAACTCCATCATTAAGCCAAAAATACAGCATTTGTAGCTGTAGTTATAAACTGCTTACTAATGTTTATTAATGTAGAGTTAATGCTTAATAAATAATGAATTAACTATTTGCTTATGCTAAGTAAATGGTTTAATATGTGGAGTTATATATCAACACCATTATATAAATTTATATAAAATATTAATACTTTTAAATAAAGGTTTATACTACCGTTTGGTAGTATATGTTGATGCCTGTCTGAGGGGTAACAAAAATAATCCAGTATTGGGCCTTATCTGTGGTGGGGGGCATGACTGGCATTGTTCACATAGATGGCATGTGCCGGGAAATTCCACTGCAATATTGCAAACACTATCTTCATCCTCAAGAATCACGCAAGAATTTGAGAACGCTTGAACTCTGTTCTTGGCACATCCAGAAAAGCAGTGCAGCCAATATGCCAACAGCACTCAACAGCAGTGGCCAAGCATAACAAATGTGATGTTTAAAGGTGCAGCGACCGTACAAATGACAACTAAAGCAGTCTTCACTGTTCTAAAACTACTTGACTTTAATAGTTTGTTAATCTGTTTATTTACATTTGATTAATTGGAAGAAAATTCTGTCATTATTCACTCCTCCTTCACTTGACACAAACCTGTTGGGAGTTTCCCTTTCTGTTGACCACAAAAGAAGATATTTTGACCTGCAAATGACTTCCAGACTATTTGTTTTTCCTTCTATGGATGTGTCTAGGTTATAGGTTTTTTAACATTTTTCAGAATAACTAATTTTGTGTTCAACAGAAAAAATAAACTCATAAAGGGTTGAAACCACCTAAGGGTGAGTAAATTTTCCTCATTTTTTTGGTGTACTATCTGTTTAAACTGCAGAGTAATTATGAATAACATGTTATTGCCCACTGTTATTTAACATACAAAGGAGATCAAAACAGGAAACACTCTACACTTGTCTACATTTTGTGGTCACTGCTTAGTCATATTTGAAGTTCTCCGAAAAGGAGTAAAAGATCCGTTTTTAAGCATATTTCATGAGTTATACATGTATTCTAACACTGATTAAAATTAGACTGCTAAAACGTAGCTTAGACTGCTTATTGATGTTAACTGGCACCTGATGGTAAATTCCTTAATTACGTCAAAGCATATTTAACTGTTAGCCAAACTTTCCAGTTTTAACTGACTTAGCAAGATGTGTAAATTTCTAAAAAGATGTAAAGCCAGCAGGTTGTTCAGATGAAGGCCAAAGAGAGATATTTTCAGCCACAGCAAGAGAAACTGGTCATTCCAAATCCATAATTTCTAGAATATTGCATCTTTACAGTGACACAAACTCAAGTCCACCAAACAGATTAATGACCGAACCTCATCAACAGAATAATAAGAATCATAAGACTAGACTAACCCTTGCTGAGGAGAATTGTTGAGCGAAGAGAGAAATGGTCCAAAATTCACTTGAGTGATTAGAGCAAGTTACATCTTACACATGATGATAAACATTATGTTTATCATTAACCTGTGAAAGACTGAATCTAAAGAAGTCAGTGAAAGTGGAGGTGAATTGTCCTGGTTTGGTGGTGTTTTCTGCAGCAGGATATGGGCCTCATATTAAGGTGTATTGCAGTGTGAATACAGATGATTTCAAAAACCATAACATGTGGTTCATTCCCTGCATTCATCACACATACAGCCAGCAATGCTCATGCAGGATAATAGCCATGTTTTCATCCAAAGATGTGAATTAAACTTGTGCGCAAAAAAACTGAACTATTGCATAAAACATTTGTGAATAAAGCACCATTTCCATCCAGTGAGTCAGAGAACAGAATCGTCACTGCTTGATAAACTGGAGTCAAATGGCACCTTTTTCTTATATAATTAATTACTTGCACCTTGATGAAATGCATTAAACCATGCAGAACTTTTGGAGGTGCAAGACCTCTCAAGAAATATCTGGGAAACATGATAATAATACTGAACCACTTTGATTACAAACTTTAGCAAAGGGATTAGAATGACCAAAACAACATTTCAGTCTATCTGGTTTGTCCATTAATGCAATCGCAACTCAGTTGTAGAAGATTTGTGCATATCCAAAATGCGCATCCAAATAGGTGGGTGGAAGCATAGGTAATGAGCCCCCGTCACGCAGCAAAATGGAAAAAGAAGATCCTTAAAGCTGAAAACATTGTCTGGAATTCCATGCGTGTCCAATATAAAAGTCAGGAGAGGATGTTCAATGTCAAAAATATTAGTAATTTATTAGATACAAGTGAATAATTCGATTCAGAGCTCAGGGTCTGCACAGATAAGTCCTATCAGTTAAACAATGCTATCCAAGGCTCATATCGGGTAGTCCGAATACTTTAAATCTAAAACCCAGTTTATATACACATAAAAACAGAGAGAGTCCGAAGGAAGGGGTTTGTTCCTTTTAGCTCCTCTGCACTTCTGCATTTCCTGCAAACTTATCTGCGCATATAAGCTGACATTATTACCAGATAAGGCATGCTCTGCAACATCCTGTCTTCACACCTTTAAGCACATCTCATTGTACAGTAAAGCTAAGTGAGAAATTAAAGTTATTTTTTAAATTGATGTCGCTGTATCTTTTCAACCAGCTGCATCTACTTCTGCAAAAATGCTGATTAATATTCAAGCATGTCACACTCAGAGGAGAGGTTTTGGTTAATATATTACTCAGCAATACATATATTTAATAAAAGTAAAAGAGACATAAAAGCAATAATTCCTTTCTTCCAACAATTGAAATACTGAAATGGCAGCCCAGAGTCCTGACCTAAACCTGACTGAAAATCCTTGGCGACAAAGTTATGGCTAAGAAAATCACTACTGTCAGCAGTGGACTGAAGACTGATGTTATTCAAAGCGAGTCTCATCACTTCCTATTCATTTCTTTTTTCTGTAACCTTTTAGAAATCTTAGTATTAAGCTATCTCCATGCAGCAATCATTGCTTAAATTCCTTCAAAATTTGAAGAAAGTAAATTATATATAAACAAATTAATTAATTAAATTAAAAAAAGTGTTTATAAGTTGTTGATCTTAACTGTCTATTATTTAAAGTGCTTGGGAGAAGTTTTATCAATTAAATTAATAAAAAAATGAATGATGAATGGCTAAGTGAAAATAATATGAGTTTGGAGTCAATGATGACAGATTAAATAAATAGAGTTTTGCAATGCCTGTTCTTGCAGTATATTCTTGCAGTATATTACAGCACCTGTGATTTAACTAAGAAAACATGAAGAAACATATCCAAGCTGGTTTCATCTTACACTCAACAAACTATAGCCCAAGGTAGCGAGTCTCAATAACAAAAGAAAGAAAAGGGAGGGAGTTTAGAATGAGTGCTTAATCTTCTTTAAGGTAAGAGCACATCTATATCGTGTTTCTGCCTGTTGTAAAATGCAATCGAGAGTCTTCCAAAATGACAGAGTTTCCAAGGCCAGTTTCATTTGTTACTAGTGGGACAGATGGTATTAATATATCTTCTCTGGGACCCCCGTGAAGGTCCCACTCACCTGAGGTCACTACAACAAATCCCATTCAAGTGAGATAGTATTTGTCCTTCCAGGGATAATGGACTTTCTGTAGCAAAGCATTGCTATATCTTAAAATACAACAGGAAATAAAAACATACTTTTTGATTGATTCATTGTAGTGTGTGGTTGAGGATGATAGAATTGGACACAGCAGGCTTGCAATGACATGCTCAAGAGATGCTTTTATAAGGTAAAATGGAAAATGAATGAAAGACTGCTCACATTAGAAGGCTACTTCAGCGCATTAGTATTGTAAGTCCATACAAGCTTCATCTAATGTGTTCACACTGGTTCAGAGTTTGTTTGTTCCAGACTAAAAAAGAAAAATACATTTAGTGCTGGTTTACATAGAGTAATGTTCATGCTGTCATTTTTAAAACTGAGCCCTTATGACGTAGATTTTTGAACATTTATGATGTACATTTTGTGACTGAACTAACCGAGCATCCTAAACAATGCTGTGTACTGAGCTAAACTCAATCAAGGTTATGTGTGTACAATTTATTTTATTATCAGTGGAGAACTTTCTTCTCCACTGCTTTCTTTTTAAATGTGTAAAGGAGTTAAAATTCCTCTGTCACAACACAAACAAAGATCTGCTGCAAAGAGATGCATTTCTGATGCCTGTTTTAACTTTAATGGGCAACATCACGACTTAAAGCAGGGATGCTTGAACATTACAGTATGTCTTTTGTATGATTGCATCTCGTGACAAAGTCTTTTTGGTTTGTTTAGATTTTTGGTCTGTGCTGTGCGTTTATATTTCACTCAAACTGCACCATAGTTAGTTTTGAAACATATCTTTTCAGAGGGCTTGTTTGGTGCACACCAAGGTTTGCACTTATTCAAATGAACCAAACTAACAGAGAAATCCCACTGGTTTTAAATCAAACCAAGCCTGACAAGTGTGAACACACCCTATAAGGCTGAAAGTGAAGTAAATTCCTGTAAAACAAAGAGTTCTCAGACTGCTGCTTGGAAATCTGTCCTCTGGGTGTTTTGTTATCTGTCTCTTATTCTCCCACTGAGCATACAGTATATCATTCTTTGGAATGAAAATAGAATCATTTGAACACAAGCCCAAGTTAGAAGAATGAGAACTTTTCCATTCTTGGCTGAAGCTGAAGATGATATCAACACAGCGAACAATAGCTTTTCAACAGCCAAACAGATTTAATTAAGAAAGTTACAATGGCTTCAAATTGTGCATTTGAACATCATGTATTCATTATTTCGATTTCATGGATCTCAGAATACTTGATTTCAGAATTTTAATTGCTCAATCTGGGAATTCTGCATTTAAGCATGTTTAAGCAATATTAAGAACAATTCGAAAGCTAGCTCAAGATTTCTCAGAGAGGTGCAGCCAAGGCAAAGATCAGAGGCGAATCCTTTTTAGAGAGCACAAGGTGGTAAACAGATGCAAAGGGGAACTCAACACAAACAAAAAAACAGCACCATAATGAGACCATCAGGGAGGTCGGTCTGGTGGCCAGGGATAGACAGGCAGTGTGGAGCTGGCAGGACAGGCAGGAGCACAGAGCCAAGGCAGAGCTGTTAGGATGCATAACCAGGGTGGAGCCAACAGAACTGGAAGCCAAGATTGGGTCCATCATGGCTGGGCTGGTGGCCCTAATGACCAATTCAGCAGGACTCAGGGGCTCCAGGGGGAGGGGAAACGGGAACCCTTATCTGTGGTGCTGAGGACTAGGACTCTAGTTTGGTGTCAGGATCTGGGACAGGTTCTGGCATGGTGTCAGGCTCCGGAAAAGGCTCTGGGACAGGTTTTGGCATGGCATGGCATTGGCATCGGGATCTGGGACAGGCTCTAGTTTGGTGTCAAGATGTGGTACAAATTCTGGCATAGTCTCAGGCTCTGGGACAGTCTTCAGCATGATGTCAGGATCTGGGACAGGTTCTAGTGAAGTGTCAGGATCTGGGACTAGTTTGGTGTCAGGATCTAGGACAGGATCTAGTTTGGTATCAGAATGTGGGACAGGTTCTGGTGTGGTGTCAGGATCTGGGGTAATCTCTGGTATGGTGTCAGGATCTGGGACAGGCTCTAGTTTGGTGACAGGATGTGGGACAGGTTCTGGTGTGGTGTCAGGATCTGGGGCAATCTCTGGCATGGTGTCAGGATCTGGGACAGGTTCTGGCATGGTGTCAGGATCTGGGACAGGCTCTAGTTTGGTGTCAGTATCTGGGACAGGTTCTGGCGTGGTCTCAGGATCTGGGACAGGCTCTGGTATGGTGTCAGGATCTGGGACAGGCTCTGGTATGGTGTCAGGATCTGGGACAGGCTCTGGCATGATGTCAGGAACCGATACTTGACCCAGGATACTTTGATTTAGCATCTTTGAGTCCCGGGATCAGTGACCATGATGAGGCGAGACTCAGAAGTGGCAGCCATCTTGGATGCTGACACTGTACTGGTGGCCCTCTTGGGTGCTGACACTGTACTGGTGGCCCTCTTGGGTGCTGACACTGTACTGGTGGCGTCTTGGGTGTTGATACTATACCGGCGGCCATCTTGGATGCTGACATTAGGCTGGACTGGGGAGCAGCAGGCAGGATTACAGGTGAGGCGATCATTAATTGTGGTGTGGTGGATTTTTGCTGATTACTGCCATGGGTGAAGGAGTACCCAATACCCTGAAAGATAAAGTCCAAACACTCACAAAGTGACCCTTGAGGACTATCACAGATTAAGGTTGTCTTTAGTAGTTCATTGAGTCCGTGGCAGAAGAAATTGATCAGTGCAAAGTCTGGGAGTTCTAAATGATATGACCTGTTCAAAGCTATGTTCAAACATAATCTTTGACGTAGAAGGACAAGGCGTACTACAGGGTCCATGGCGGTCAGTCGTACTGCAACAAAAGGTGCAGGCAAAGCAAAGATGAGAGCTGGATCTACATGCAGTTTAAAGGTTTAAAATAAACCAAACAATGGGTACAAACAGGAACATGAAACCAAACACAATCTACAAACATTCAATTACTGACCATAATGACATAAACAGACAGCCTTTTATACACAAGGCAAACAATGACACACTGGGGCAATTAACAGTGGTAACCAACGAAACTAACGAAGGTGTGGCACAGACAGAGCACACAGAGGTGAACAAAAACACAGGGAAACCAGGACAATGACATGTGTCTTTTGTATTGACTTTAAACTTTATATTTCTATATTTTTTTCCCGTTCAGTGTTATTATAGAAAAATTTATATTGTAAAACTTAAAACAGGGCGACATGGTGGCTCAGTGGTTAGCACTGTCGCCTAACAGCAAGAAGGTCGCTGGTTTGAGTCCCGGCTGGGTCAGTTGGCATTTCTGTGTGGAGTTTGCATGCTCTCCCCGTGTTCGTGTGGGTTTCCTCCGGGTGCTCCGGTTTCCCCCACAGTCCAAAGACATGCGCTATAGATGAACTGAATAAACTAAATTGGCCGTAGTGTATGTGTGTGAATGAGTCTGTATGGGTGTTTCCCAGTACTAGGTTGCAGCTGGAAGGGCATCTGCTGTGTAAAACATATAAGTTGGATAAGTTGGCAGTACATTCCGCTATGGCGACTCCTGATGAATAGAGGGACTAAGCCGAAGGAAAATGAATGAATGAATGAAAACTAAAAGCATTAAACAAGCTTTCCTTACTATATAACTTTTAATCTTTATTTCTGCTAGTTGTCAATAACTTGATATTTAAAAATAAAATCTATGCAGACATTTAAAAAATGTCATTTATATCAATGACAAAAATGAAAACATACAAATTGATTAAAAACAATAATAAAAATAAATAACTGTTTAATGTTAAATGGTTTACTTTGTTTTAATGACTAGTTAGATGTGAATTATCCCTTACACCTATGATTAATGTTCTGAATGCACTGCAAAGCATTAAAAGCTTTTTTGATTGACACTTCACACACTTCTAAATCAGTGAAAAAACTTTTTTGTCCTTTCAGTTAGCGCATCTAGCAGTGAAGAGTATGAAGATGTGACACCGACACTGGATTATGACTACAATTCCACATTCGACTACTATTTGTACAGTAAGTTACAATAAAAGTCTCGAGTACTGATGAGTAAATGTAAGCTCTTCTGAGGCCATTTTTAATACAATTTGAAATTGAGAACCTATGATGAGATACACAGATGGATGGTTTGACAAACAATGTTGGATGGAGGCAAATTATACCACAGAGCTGAGGAATGATTCTGGCTGATGAATATCATATATGCACATATTTTCATGAGTACTCAGCTAAAGTAGTTTCATATCACTTCGACAAATTATTTCTGTTCTTTTAAACATTCTTACAACAAATTATTTTCACATTTTGCCCTCGAAAAATGTGGGAAATTATCTATAAGCATGTATTTTATTTCTCCCACTCTCCAACACAATTACACACATACAGAACAAAACAAAAAAAAGATTTGAAATAAAACAACGGAACTTTACCTTAGGTAATTTTAGTAAAAGCAGAATAATCCTCTCAATATCACCTCAGTGACTGTGCATTATTTTATAAAAAAAATCAATGGCTTGTTCTTCCTTACATGTATGAACTTTATTTTATTTATTTTTTCTTTCATAAGCAATAGATATGTAAATAACCTTTAAATACTTTTATATTTAAAATATTTCTATTCAGATCCTTATTATTATTTTTTTTGTTACACTTCTTTCATTTTGCATTGAGATGTAATTAATTAATTACCAAGAAAAATTCATTGTGTGTTTATGCAGTAAATCAAGCACTTTCTGATTCTGATTGAATACTGTCTGGTTTCATTTTTGTGATTGAGCCAATCCTGATGGATAAAATGCATAAGGTTACCAAATGACCAAAAAATGTCATAAATGATATGTGTATTAGTATTAAATACATTAATATGAATTTTTTTTTTCAGATGGCACCGAAACATCAAATGTTAACTATGAGGTTTTTGTGGTTCTCCACGATACAAAAAATCAAGGGAATACGGTACAGTGGTTTGAACTCAATATTAATCTTTTCTCTCATTTTTCTAAATGCCTAATGAGCCGCTTTCTTCTGTCTTTTGTGCTTGTGATAACTGATATGAATAAAAGTTAATTGACTGTGACTGTCACCACATAATAGTGAGAAAATGAATCATTAATCTAAATAAACACATAAAAGGAAGGACGACAGACACCAAGGTTTACTAAAACAAAAAATAGGTTTGTATAAACCTAACAAGATCTCTTGAACAAGCAAGTGTTTGATGGCTCTGTTTTAGCAAAAATGCTGCAGGCCAAATAGAAAATCAAGTAGCGAACAGTCCTGACAGAAAACTGCTGTCTTTTTAGGTTTTAACGCCAGCACACAGACACTATGTGATATTAGCAGGATTGATGGCGATGAAGATGTGCCAGCAAACATAATAACGACATCAACAATGGACCTAACAACGGTGAGACGAAGCAGTCAGTTGCAATCTTTGAAAGTGTGTGTTCCGCTTTGTTTCACTGGCTAGTTGACTGATAACAGCTCACATGTGTGCTTTGAATAGTTTTTGCACTACTTAGTTTGTCCACCAAGTGTCAACATTGAACCAAGCTTTTGTTCACAGTCAGGGTTAAACAGGGTTGCCAAGTTTGCGGCACAAGCTTTTTTTTTTTTTTCGTGGGTTAAGGGTTTGACATATTGCATCAATTATATTAAGATGGTTGCATTAAAATAATTTATATATTCTACCAATGATAAAAACTGTGCTAGAATGTTAAAGCAATAATATTGATCTTAAAATAGTTTAATTTTTTTTTAAAACTGCTTTTATTCTAGCTGAAGTAAAACAAATAAGACTTTCTCCAGAAGAAAATATTATAGGAAATACTGAGAAAAATCCCTTGCTCTGTTAAGCATCATTTATATTATCATCAAATATTTGAAAACAATAAAAAAAAAACCTCACAGGATTCATTCTAAAATACGCTGGGTTATTTCAACCCAAATTTGCGTCAAATATGGACAAACCCAACCGCTGGGTTTGTCCATATTTTATCCAAATTTGTGTTGAAATAACCCAGCATTTTTAGAGTGCGAGGTAGAATATGTATTTGACATATGTGCGGTGGCATATTTTGCATTTTGGTATTATTGTGCTAGTTTGGTTGTGAAAATCTGGCAACCCTGGTCAGAAAAGAAAATGGAGGAGTGGGGAAAAAACATACACACTACTAAGAAGGCAAGTCAATAAATGGTCATGCTGATGAGTGCTACAATGTTTACAAATTTATTTTAAACAAGTTCAAAGATATATTTTTAACATTCATACATTTTAAAGAGAAAAGGTGCTGGCAATGGACGGATTGTGTGGATCTATTGTGTTCACAAACACTATCAATTTATTTTGAAAGGTTGTGTATTTGACTGCGCACATTCCAAAAAATTCTTGTAATCACTGTTTAAGTAATAACAGGTTTAATATTTATTATGGTAGCGTTTCTTTTACCACAGCTAAAATAAATAAATAAATAAATAAATAAATAAAAACTGTGACTTAGAGAAAGAAAATGATGAGAAAAGTCAGAACTGTGTGATGTAAACTGTCTAAAACTGTGTAAACTGTAAAACTATTGAGAAACCCAAACTTCTTTTATGTTTAAAGGACAAAAAAAATCTAAATTCAGGGATTATATTTTGCAATTCTTGCAAAAAAGTTATATATAAACAGATTTATTTTTTGCATTTGTTAAATCTTACACTGTAAAAAATGCTGGGTTCCACACAATTCATTCATGTTGTCCCAACACAAATCGATTAAGTTAACTTAACAAATTTAAGTGGATTGAACATAAAACAATTTAGTTGTCCCCCAAAAAATACATAGATGCAGAACAAAAAAGATTTGAAAAAAAACAACAACAACAAAGCTTACTTAAAGCGGAATATGCTTATTCATTCAATATCACCCCAGCTGTTCATTTTTTTCTAATATTTCAATGGTGTGTTGTGATTTCAGTCACAGTCACAGATACCTTTATATTTAAAGTTATAAAATATCTCAAGAATTGATTTGTTTTAGCTCATTTTATATAAGTAGTTTGGACAAGCAGCAAAAAAATATTTTTTTAGTGTAAGTTTATAGGCTTTTTTGCAATTAAGAGTATTTTACAAAACTATTTTATATATGTATTATATTTTATTATACTTAAACGATTTGACAAAATACTGTTTGACAGCTTGCAATTTTTTATTTATAACTTGCATTTCTAAGGAAAAAAGTTTTAAGTTTATATCTCACAATTATGACTTTTTATTATTAATCAGAATCATTTTTTCACAACTGATAAATATATATTTATATATTTATATCTTGCTCTGTTTGTAAATTTGTCAATCTGACACCTTGCTATTCTAAGAAAAAAAACTCAGCATTACATATTGATGTGTGAAAAGATATTGAAAAGTGTGTTTAGTTTTAAATTCTGTGGTGGAAACAAGCATCCAGTTTATATCTTGTGAACAAAACGAATACTGCAAAACCAATTAAGAGTGTGTAAAGTACACTACACGAACAGTTTAACAGAAATGATTTGTTCACATACAAACATTTAAAGTGGATCAAAACTTTTCATCAAAGACGTTCTAAAACTATTCAAAGGTACCCAATCTTGTCTTAAAAACTCTTTTCATCCACTTCAAATGTTGACTACTGTATGCAAGTCTATATAGTCATAGCTATAATATACATGACGCTACAGCATACGCTCTTACAACATCATAATAGTCAAGAAAGGTTCTTTTTTCATTGTGAGAACAATTACTTATCGTGTTGCATGTCATATCTTGTGTTTGCCTTTACAGTTTAAAGGAGAGACCAGAACATCCTGTCATTGTCTGCACACAGTGACATCAATATTGACTTTCCACTCAATTAAAGAAAAAAACAACAACTTTCTACTAAAAATATATGTGTTGCTGAATGTATTTTTATCTGAAACATATCAAATAATATCAAGCTGTTAAAAATGCTTTATTTGGTCTATCAATTATCCAAGTAGGGCTGCACGATATTGAAAAAACCTGACATTGCGATATTTTGTTGTTCTGCGATATATACTGCGATATGAATATAAGTTCACAAGATGACTCTATTTGGAAAGAATTCATAATTTTACATTGATTGTGATGAATTACAATTATAAGCAAATTACAAGCATAAATTAATTCAAAATTAAAATTTAAAATAAAACAAAAATATAAATGAAATAAACTGTGCTTTATGATTTTCTGGAGAATCTAACAGTATTAAGGTACACAAATTAACTAATCAAAAGTAAAATAACACTTTATACTGTAGTCAACATTTGAAGTGGATCAAACCTTTCATTAACGTTGCCCTAAAACAATTCAACAACATCCTTTCATGTTCAAGGACAAATTTGAAAAAACGTTTGCTTTTCTGCCTCAAATGCTGACTATACTATAGTCTTCATTTTAAAAATAATTAAATACAATTGATCTTTGTTTATTGTTTGTTAACAAATTTTATAATTTAGAGTTAATTCACTTGAAATCATACATAATTTTAGACCTTAAAAAAAACTTTCACGCTTTTAGGGTTAAACTTTGTTGAACTGTGTTTTCTGGTTGATTACAATCTCAACTTGACATTGCAGATCCTGCGATGTGACTACTGCACATTCGCACATTGCGATATCGATGCTGAAACGATATATTGTGCAGCCCTAGTATAATATAACATTATAATAAACATTAACTGAGGAGCGTTTCTAAATGATGTAACCTTTGTTTTCACACTTTTCATGCTTTTGCAAAAAGAAATAAAGCACATCCTTTTTAATAACTGCTTTCAGATTGACATGTCTGCAACTTTATACTCTGTGTATTTTTATTTTTAACTCTATGCTTTTGATGACTTGCAATTACATGCTTATAGTTTGAAATTTTAATATTTAAATGTGTAATATGGGGGAAAAAGCCAGGATTTTGAGATATAAAACACAGAATTCTAAGTAAAAAGGAAAACAATTGAGATATTTAGATGTAGAACTCAGAAATGGCAAAAAAATAAAATAATAAAACTGAGCAAACTGTTTTAAACATGTATTCTTTCTTTACGTGTTCAATAATAACAATAATAATAAAATTAGCTTTTTTTTGACAAATGTAACTGTTTTAATGCTTTCATGCAATTGCAAGATGAATTAAATAAAGCAAATGTTTTTAATAATTGCTTTCATAACTATGCATTAAAATATCTGCAACTAATGGCACTAATGTAATAATTGTAAGATGAATAATAAGTTAGGATAAACAGTGAAGTATTTTGTAACTATATTAGTAATGTGAGATATTCATTTAAAAAATATATAAATTGAAATTATTTATTACTACGTGCAGTTTAATAAGCAAATCTAAATGTTCGACCCCTGACCTTTTAACAGATGAGTTTGTAGTCAGACAAGCTGCTTTAATTAGCATGCATGATCAATAACACCGGTCTCATTTACTGAGAGAGAAGTCCCAGGACTCCAGCAACATCCTCATTAAGCATCAGTCAGCCTGCGGCGCACACATGCACAAACACCACTGACAGTTTCCTCAGCAATTCACTCTCAATGTCCACCTTGCATCTCAGGTCAATAACTGACCTGGGAACAGGACATCAATCAAACTGCAGTAGAAACTGAAATGAAATGTCATCCAGATGTGTTAAAAGAGGTCTGTGTTCTTAATCACTAAACCATGTGTTTGGGGAAAAAAACAGCTGCAAACTGACTACGCAAAAAGATAAAAATATCCATTTTAAAATGTTTTGCAATTTTATAGTTTTTAATTAACACAAAGTTGCTATTTGATTTTTAAATTATATGTCCATTTAACCTTCCTGTAATTAAATATCATCAGGACACACTTTTTTTAACAATGATGTTTAGTAAAATATTAAATTTATTGAAGGATTAAATTCTCACTAGCCTATAATTAAATATAAAGTTGAGTAAATAAATGTTATCTAAGCCTTCTGGATATTCTAAATGTAAGATTATATTGTACATGATAAAAAGTGATTTTTCGAAGATTCTTTTCATACGGCAAAGATTATTCTTTTCTTTTTTTTTTACACTGAATTTACACTGAAAATTCAACATGCTACTTTGTATTTGTCTTACACAGCTAATAGAAAAAAATTGTCATTTCATTCGTGCAGGCTCTTGCACGCACACATTGATTGCATGACATTGCAGCCGGCCATTATCAATGAAAAAGAACCAAACAAACATGCATTGACAAGTTGCTGCTTGATTGAAATGCTCAGTTGTACAGAAGTCAATAAATAATGGTTTAAAATTATATCACAAACTCAACAGCCCAAGAATGCACAGCAGAGAGTAGACCAAAGACAGTAGAGGACTTTAGCTTTCTTTGCACGAAAGGCGCATTTATTTAGCTGACAACAAACAATACAGCCTACCTTTGCTAAAAAAAAAGAAAAGGAAAAAAACACTTTTCTGACCTAAATCAAAAAAAATATTTTTGCTGCTTGTTCCAACTACTTATTTAAAATGAGCTAAATCAACACAATTCTTTAGTTTTTTGGGGGACAATTTAATTGTTTTATGTTCAATCCACTTAAATTTGTAAAAACAATTAAGTTAACGTAATCTATTTGTGTTGGGACAACATGAAGGCATTGTGTGGAACCCAGCATTTTTTACAGTGTTCAAACAGTCAACCAGTCAAAATTAAATCGCAAAATCTATTCAAACAAAAAATATTGTCTCGTTTTAAGTAATGTCAAAATTGGGTGAGTTTTTCTTTAAAACAAGCAAAATAATCTGCTAACGGGGTAAGCAAAATAATCTTATGCCAAAGTGAAAACAAGTTTATTTTGCTTGCCCCATTGTCAGATTTTTTTGCTTGTTTTAAGGAAAAACTCATTTAAATTTGACTAATCATTTCTGAAAAAAGACAATATTTTTGGCTTGTCTAGAAAAAGCTTCTTAATTTAAGTATTTTAATTTAGACTAGAAGCAAGACAAAAACTCTCAACTAAGAAATGCATTTTTTCTGCAGTGTATGCAGCCAAGATATTATATAGCCTACATTTACGGTTTCATTTATAGACACTTCGGATTGACCACTAGGACTTCAACCAGAATGTTTTGAATTTATTTATTCTTAAAAAAGTTTAATATTTATTTACTGAATGTTCTTTCGTCGTAAAATAAAGATTATGAATGGAACTAAGTTAACAGAAATCAACAAATCATTATTTTGACAAGTGAATGCACTCAAAAAGAGGAAAACTAAGAGTAAAAAGCCTGTTAATTGACAATGAAAACTTGTATTCACTCATTTTGATGGCTAAATATCAAGTTGCAAAGTGCTAAGCAGCTCCTCTAATAAATTTGTTTAACTGTTTGCTGTTGGGGATGTTTTCACTCAGTGGGGTGATTTTGATTCTTAATTTGGACACAACTTTCTCTGTGTTTCAGCAAATGGAACGCTTTTTGGTGACAAAATTTTAAATTATTTTGACACATATTTGGGGAAAATGCTTTGGAATTTTTCAAAAATTAAACAATACACTCTGGGCAAATTTACTGCCCTGTCATTATGTTGGTGGCTGTTTTTTCCCATTGACTTCCATTATAATGACACACTATACCCCATATAGAAGGCAGAATCTAAGCTTTTTTTTGCACTGCAACTGATGATCAACAGTAAAAATGAAACATTTTACCTCTTCCCAACAGGGAAAATGCATGATTATTATATGCAGTCATGGCTTTGCAATCAAAAAATATCATTATAATGAAAGTCATGGGGCAAAAACAGCCACGAACATAACGAAAGGGTTAAAAAAACAACTGTTTAATTTACTGATGGGTGCGGCCACTCATAGCTTTACCGGAAGCAATTCAGTGTGATTTGCTGAATATAGAAATTTAGTAATTTCTACACCACAGCTCTTTTCATAAAAATAGTTGAAGAACAAAAAAACAGAACGGCTCTCGGATGCCCCCTGAGGTGTGTGAAATCTCTCCATTCATGCGTGAGCTGATGGATGAGAGGCGTGATCTCATTGTATATTCAGTTGAGGAGATTCAGTGGAGACCACAGAGCTCACGAGCACAGACACAGACCGCACACAGACCGAGCTCAGATGCTCTCTGGATAAAGGATGAAATCAGTGTTAAAGAGCTGCTGGCTGGGGGTTCTCAGCTCTGGATGCAGCAGATGATTGTGAAGCACACACTGCTGCGCGCCGCGGAGCTATGGTGTTTGTTCCCAGTGCGCGAGGTTATTATCAGCTCTGATTGAAGATGCCGAGGTTCCAGCTTTCAAACAGCACCAGTGTGCCAAATCACAATTATGAATGGAGCTACGAATACTACGACGATGAAGAGCCTGTGTCATTTGAAGGACTAAAAGCACATCGATGTAAGTCTTTTATTTGTTTTGTTTGCTGCTGCATTAAGTGGGCTATATTAGAGCTTGGTGTGTTATATAGTGTTTTCTCAATCTTTTTGGTGACTGAGATACTAAAAAAAATGCATATTTAGAGACAGATTGGTGTTTAGTGGGTAATTAATATAATAAAAGTTTATAGATATAAAAATGTTTTGTTAACATATATACACTACATATAATCTTTTAATACAGGCTACATCATTATTTACAGGACATCTTTTTACTAATTTCAGAAGTAAAAAAAATGTATTGCATATGTTGTGTGTAAATATACACCCCCTGAGGTATAAATAATTTCAGGTTTGACTATATATCTTTCTACTAATTTTGGAGGTTTAAAAATGTATTGTATGCATATGTTGTGTGTATATTATTGTATAAGTCAAGTCAAGTCAAGTTTATTTATATAGCGCTTTTCACAATGTAGATTGTGTCAAAGCAGCTTAACATAGTTCTAGTAAAGTCCAGATTTCAGAGTTGAAGTTCAGTGTAGTTTAGTTCAGTGTGGTTTAAATTTCACTGCTGAAAGTTCAAACACTGTAGAGCAAATCCACCGAAGCACATCTCCACAAGTCCCGATCCGAGCAAGCCAGCGGCGACAGTGGCGAGGAAAAAAAAACTTTACCAATTGACGAAGTGAAGAGAAAAAAAAACCTCGAGAGAAACTAGGCTCTGTTAGGCACGACCATTTTTCATCTGGCCAAACTTCCTGTTCAGAGCTGCAGTCTAGGCGCTGGAGGCTGAAGAAGCTGGACGTCCATCGTGGAGAAGCTGCAGGTGTGAGTAGGGCACCGGCAGGCAGTCAGGTTGGCCCGCAGGATCAATGTGGGGACTCATTTATCACAGTGGTCATTCAGGAATCAGTCTCATGCACTCCATTTCTCCATGACGACCACAGCATCAGCTCGGGATACGACCTGGTCCAGGATTATGGATACCTTGGGATCATCTCTTCACAGGTCTTGGATCGCATCAATGGCGCTGCATAGTCTCTAGGGACCTCGGAATGAGTATCCCCAGGTGGAAATAGAGAATAAAGAAAATAATTAGCGTAGCTGCTGTTCATAGTGTATTTAAACGAGATGCAAAAATGGAGTGTTATAGATGAAAATACCACTTAAATAAACAAACATGTAAAGCATATGAGAGTTTCTAACACTATGTCTGGTGTATTGAGGAGTGTGTCCTACAGGTGATGTCGAGCAAGCTCACCCGCGTGGAGCACATTCATGCATCATACCGTTATGCTATGCATTGAGTACATGCTTTACTAAAAAGATAGGTCTTTAATCTAGTTTTGAACTGAGTGTGTCTGAGCCTCGGACATTATCAGGAAGGCTATTCCAGAGTTTAGGAGCCATAAATGAGAAGGCTTGACCAACTTTATTCGACTTTGCTATGCTAGGTACTACCAGAAGCCCTGAGTTTTGAGATCTTAAAGAGCGGGTTGGATTGTAGCGAGACAGAAGGTTGGTTTGATAAACAGGAGCTAGATTATTTAAAGCTTTATAGGTAAGAAGCAATATTTTATATTCAATACGGAACTTAACAGGCAGCCAGTGTAAGGAGGATAAAATTGGGGTGATATGATCATATTTTCTAGACCTGGTAAGAACTCTGGCAGCTGCATTTTGTACTAGCTGAAGTTTATTAATAGAGGATGCTGGGCAACCAGCGAACAGAGCATTACAGTAATCCAAGCATGAACTAGCTTTTCTGCATCTGAGATGGATAGCATACTTCGTAACTTAGCGATATTTCTCAGATGAAAGAAGTTTTTTGTGACATGGTAGATATAAATTATTTATACCCCAGGGGTATTAAAAAAAAAAAATAAATAAAAAAAATATATATATATATATATATATATATATATATATATATATCAATGTACACATGTATACAAAATTACATTATGGTTGTAATTTCTAATTGTGTTATATGTGATTACAGAATTTTATTGATTATATTATATATTTTATTATTTAAATAATAATAACTGCATATTAATATGAATCCAATATTAGTACTAATATTTTGTAATAATTCCTTAATCTCTTTTAAAGTAATCTGAGATTTATCAATATTAAAATATTAATTTTACTAATATAAATATTAAATTACTTTAAAGTAATTTTGGGGTAATGCGACTAAAGGGAGCAAACAGAAAAGGGCTGAATTTCAAATTCCAGCATTTATTAGCATTTTACATTTCTTTCCTCTTGCAGATTCCATTGTGATCGGCTTCTGGGTGGGTCTTGCCGTTTTTGTTATCTTTATGTTTTTTGTTCTGACTCTGCTGACCAAAACAGGAGCCCCACACCCGGAGTAAGTATTTCTTTCCCCCACAATAAACTGTAAGCTTTGTGTGTCAGGCTTGGATGCAAGGACAGAACAGAACAAACAGAAGCAGAGGCAGAGTAAACTCCCGATGGAGTCATTTCTCTCTCTCACATCTGCACCACAAGCACGACATACTAGACCGAGTCAGCTTTTCTGTTTCCCACTGCCTGCACTTTGGCCAGCTTGTAGCCTCATTATCCTTTGCCTCAGAGAGCTGTGTGTGTGTGCGTGTGTTTGCTGCCTCCCTCTCTCATTAGCTCTCTGCTAGGTCAGTGTCGTAACGCATTCTCAGACCAACAAAGATTCTTTTCAGCAAACTTTGATTAAACCGGCAACGTTCTGAAACTCGACCCAATTAGCATGAATTGGACAACTATAACCTTGATACATACAGTATAAAACCGTTTTATCTCATGCAGTTTTAATCAAATCTATTCTCTCGTCCGATCCATGTTTATTAATATCCACAAATGCACCATTATGCATGTACACACACAGACTTGGCAATTATCTCTGTCTGTGTCCTGGTAGCAAACCGCAATTTATTTAAAAGCAAATTACAGTTTGTTTTCACTGCACAGCGAAATCCAATGGCCAACACTTCTAACGGCAGCCTAGTTTTCCCAGGTGGCCTCTTATCCAGGTATTGACCAGACTCAACCCTGCTTAGTTTTTTTGAGCAGTATTTCCATTTCAGATTCACAGTCCTGATTTACCGGGTTTTGCTGTTTGACAGGGACTCGTTGACCTGCATGAAAATTGTTGGCTGACTGTTGGCAAAAAACGAAGTGCATGTTGCAGAAACAGCTTCTGATAAACATTTGCATTCACTCACTTTTCAGCTCAACTCCTGCTGCATTTACTTGTTCTATTCTTATTCCTTTATATTATCTTTGTTTTGTCCAATCACTGTCATTCTATTGTACTGTGAAAGGTTCTGTCATGAAAACATATTCCTCATATGTGACCCCCGACCACAAAACCAGTCACAAGTGTATTTTTTTATTTATTAAGATTTTGGTATCACATTACTTGAAGGGGAGTTCATAAGACATGTCATGAATGTGAAAGAGAACAACTGTCATCAAGTGTCATTTGCTCAATTATGACATTTTAAATGCAAAGAAGACATTGTTTGTTATGAGACCTTGACATAAACAAATACATCACAACCTGTTTTTGTCTTTTGGTAATGTCAAGCTGTCATGACAGACAACAAAACTTGTCATAAATCTGTCATAAACATGATTGTCATGAAGCCATTATTGTTAAAATTGTTTTACCTCAACTGTGGTGGTACAAGCTGAATTTGTCCTTAACATGCCATTAAGTATTAACAATAACTATAGAACACACAAGACATGTCACTCCTATAGTTTTGAATGGGGAAAAGTGTAACGGTCAATATGGCGAATAAAGCCCCGCCTACTAGCACAGGAGCCAATCATTGATCGCTATAGACTGACGTTTCTCCCAGGGAAAAGCTCGGACCAGACGTGTGCTTTTACGACAGTTTGGTGGTCAACAAACGCATTGGAATCTCAGCAAATACTTGCTTCACAGACATAAGAAATATATCCAAATTAAGCTTGAAATCTGTACTTTTAAATGGACCAAATACACTTGAAAACCAAAGTTTTTTGGTTTTGTAATCTGTATGAAACGAGGTACAGTCCATCCTGTCAAACGCACATCACATGACAGCAACTACTCAAACACCCACAAACTTGTAAACAAAGAGTCACTGTCATTTCTAGAGGAGATTCGCTATCAAGACCAAGTTGTGGATTACTTCAGAAGAGCAGCGCGATCAGACGAAGCATTATTCAGAGGATGATAATGTGTAACACGGACATAAATGAGGTTGGTGTCGTGATCTCGTTCCTTTCGAGTGCGCATGTGCATTAGCTTGGGCAACCTGAAAATATGCCTATTTTGTTTGATTCGAACGTTTAGAAATGAAACTTATGAGACAGCTGTTGTTTAATTTGATTGGTGGTTCCAAATATGTAATGTAATCGTAAGCTTGGCAAACAGTTTTGGAGAATATGATGTTTCCCCATTCAGACAGAATGCCCGAGCATACTGCCCGAGAGGCGTTTCAAAGATGGTCGCCAAGTGAAATGACTTGCCTTAAAGGGATTTTGGTATTAATGATGCTCTTAATAATTATTTGACAGAGTGATGACACTTTTAATGAGACATTTTAATGACAAATACAGTTTTTTCTCCAGTTAAAAGTGATCAGAAAAATATTCATGACCCAATCATAATGGCATCATGACAATCATGTTTATGACAGATTTATGACAAGTTATGTTTTGATGTACAGTGCATCCGGAAAGTATTCATAGCGCTTCACTTTTCCCACATTTTTTTATGTTGCAGCCTTATTCCAAAATGGATTAAACTAATTTATTTCCTCAAAATTCTACACACAATACCCCATAATGACAATGTGAAAAAAGATTTTTTGAAATTGTTGCAAATTTATTAAAAATAAAAACCTTAAAAAAAAATCACATGTAAGTATTCACAGCCTTTGCTGTGAAGCTCTAAATTGAGCTCTGTTTCCACTGATCTTGAGATGTTTCAGCAGCTTAATTGGAGTTCACTTGTGGTAAATTCAGTTGATTGGACATTATTTGAAAAGGCATACACCTGTCTATATAAGGTCCCATGGTTGACAGTGCATGTCAAAGCACAAACCAAGCATGAAGACAAAGAAATTGTCTGTAGACCTCCGAGACAGGATTGTCTCGAGGCACAAGGCTGGAGAAGGTTACAGAAAAATTTCTGCTGCTCTGAAAGTTCCAGTGAGCACAGTGGCCTCCATCATCCATAAGTGGAAGATGTTTGGAACCACCAGGACTCTTCCTAGAGCTGGCCGGCCATCTAAGCTGATTGATCAGGGGAGAAGGGCCTTAGTCAGGGAGGTGATTAATAACCCGATGGTCACTCTGTCTGAGCTCCAGCATTCTTCTGTGGAGAGAGGAGAATCTTACAGAAGGACAACCATCTGTGCAGCAATCCACCAATCAGGCCTGTATGGTAGAGTGGCCAGACGGAAGCCACTCCTTAGTAAAGGGCACATAGCAGCCCATCTGGAATTTACCAAAAGGCATCTGAAACAAAATTCCCTGGTCTAATTAGACTAAAATTGAACTCTTTGGAGTGAATGCCAGGCGTTACATTTGGAGAAAACCAGGCACCGCTCATCACCAGGCTAATACCATCCCTACAGTGAAGCATGGTGGTGGCAGCATCATGCTGTGGGGATGTTTTTCAGCAGCAGGAACTGGAAGACTAGTCAGGATAGAGTGAAAGATGAATGCAGCAATGTACAGAGTACATCCTGACTGAAAACCTGCTTCAGAGTGCTCTTGACCTCAGACTGGGGCGACGGTTCATCTTCCAGCAGCACAATGACCCAAAGCATACTGCCAAAATATCAATGGAGTGGTTTCACAACAACTCGGTGAATGTCCTTGAGTGGCCCAGCCACAGCCCAGACCTAAATCCTATTGAACATCTCTGGAGAGATCTGAAAATGGCTGTACACAGTCGCTTCCCATCCAGCCTGATAGAGCTTGAGAGGTACTGCGAAGAGGAATGGGCAAAAATTCCCAAAGACAGGTGTGCCAAGCTTGTGGCATCATATTCAAAAAGACTTGAGGCTGTAATTGCTGCCAAAGGTGCATCAACAAAGTATTGAGCAAAGGCTGTGAATACTTATGTACATGATATTTTTCAGGTTTTTAATTTTTTATAAATTTGCAACAAAAAAATCTTTTTTCGCATTGTCATTATGGGGTATTGCGTGTAGAATTTTGAGGAAATAAATTAGTTTAATCCATATTGGAATAAGGCTGTAACATAAAAAAATGTGGAAAAAGTGAAGTGCTATGAATACTTTCCGGACGCACTGTATTTGTTTATGTCATCTTTGCATTTAAAATGACATAACAGCAAATGACACTAATAGTTGTCACAATCACGCATAAAATCTCATTCACATTCATGATGTGTGTCATGTCATGATTATAAAGGTTTCATGACAGTCTTATAAACACCCCTTCAAGTAAAGTGTTGCTGAGATTTCTAAAAGCTGAATAAATAATCTTTTTTTAGGATATTTTTCCAAGATTGAGCTATGAGTTGGATATCTTGGAACATGATTTTTACTTAATACTCAAATAATTTTTGGCCTAAAAGAAATATATGTGTATGTATAGTTTTGACCCATACAATGTATTTTTGGCAATTGACACAAACATACCTGTGCAACATAGGTTTTGTCATCCAGGGTCACATGTAAACATGTCTGACAAAAATGCTCGCTCTGATTCAGAAAACACCACAAGACCATGACACTTCTCCTCCACGTTTCACTGATTTCTGAACAGACTTAGGTTTCAGTTTCCCCCCACTTCAAATAGGACTTAGCAGTGACCATGAAATTTAAGAAACTATTCTCTAATTATAATCTCCACTGTATATACACATGACATAAAACATAACCAATGTATAACCAACCAATCGATTCCCGATGGAGAAAACCAAGTCACATCCTACAATTAAATGTATTCATTAACAAACGAGGAATAAAATTAGCAATTCATCATGAATGAGCACCACAAGAGCTACCAATGCCAACTTTCAGAGAATGTTGAACAGCAAATAGTTAAGAAAAATGAAAAGCATAGATGAAAAATTCCATTTTTAAGAGGTCACGGAATGTCTTTTTAGCTGTATCTCGAATATTGTCAGGGATTCTGTGTTTCAAATAAGATGAGAAAAAAAATGAAAGAAAATGTTTTAGATGCCTGAGCAGTGCATCACTAGCTATGTTTACATTCAAAGATGTGAATTACATTTATGTGCAACACTGGACTATCACATTTGCCAATAAAGCACATTTTGCATCCAATGAGTCAAAGTGAACAAAATCGTCACTTCCTGATGAACTAGAAATAATCAAAAATAAAAATGGAAATTGGTGTGTTAGGAGAAGCCACTGTAGGCCCTATTTCTTATATAATAAATTGCGCCTCAGAGGACAAAGACAAAAAGACAGCGAATTAACAACTTTTGGAGGTACGAGACCACTCGTTGGATGTGCAACCGAAGGTAATACGGTTCTAGAAGGTAATAATACCAAACCACTTTGATGAAGAACTTTGGCTAATGTTCTTAGAATTATACATTTTTTTTAGAACAATCAATAATGCTATTCCACCGCACCCATTCTAGTTATCACATGGTCTGTGAAACAAAATCATGACTTTTTTTAAGCGCATGCTTGAATTCATTCGGTAAATGTGTTTCCATAATAGTTTATGCACAGTTTATTTCATTAGTACATCCTACTCAGTTGTGTGCATACATTTTCTATGCACATTTTTGAAATGTATGTACAACAAAAAAAGCATTTGTATGCGATATTCCAAAATGTGCATAAAATAGGTGGATGGTAACTACAGAGAAGCTCTTTGAGAAGCTGCTTCACTCAGACTTTAAGTCCATTACTGTTTGATGTGGTTTTTGGACAAGGATAAAATACTTAAGCATGCTAAGTTATGAAAAGGCTTTTTAATAAATATATATATATATATAAATACTGAAATAAATCAAATACACACATATAAACAAACTCAATTGATCCAATTTCTGTATGAGCTAACCATAATTCACCTAAAAGCAACTTGCTATGTCCAATAATGCCCTCTTTCTTCATTCAAATCTATTGGACAAATAATTTAAAGGGCGTTTATTGTTTATTGCATATAATTACACTCAGTTATAATAGTCAAGCACTATTAGTCCCCAGGCTCTTTTCAAACAGAGCAGTGAGGAAGCTGAGGGGCTGGACTGACAGTCTGTTTAGTGCTCTTTTAATTAAACTGCTCTGTAGTTGTGTGTCATCCATTAACAGAGCATAGCAGAAACCTCTCACGCTCCAGATCGTTGAAAAGAGGAATACGTGCTCACACAAGCACACAGATTGGTGATAGAATATAAGATGAGGGTGCACCCACGCTTCACAAGCATCCTTGGATGTTTTTAAAAAAAAAGAGAATAAACCTTCTGAAGAGGCTTGTGCTGCATCCCAGTTCACTACTACAATACTATCAGTCCTAAATTGTATTCGAAAAAAGAATGAGTATGTCCCAAATTGTAGTACATTTAAGTAAGTATTCCAAGGATCAAACAGGTTAAAGATTTAATTCAAAGTGCAGATCTGTGCACATTCTAATGACTAGTATTGCCCAAAACACAATGCACACTGGATGTGACTTACACTACCTGACAAAAGTCTTGTCGTCTATCCCAGTTGTAAGAGCAACAAATAATAACTTGACTTAGTTGATCATTTGGAAAAGTGTCAGAAGGTAAATTTTTTAGATGAATCATCTGTTGAACTGCATCCCAATCATCACAAATACTGCAGAAGACCTATTGGAACCCGCATGGACCCAAGATTCTCACAGAAATCAGTAAAAAAAAAAAACATGGTTTGGGTTACATTCAGTATGGAGGCGTGCGAGAGATCTGCAGAGTGGATGGCAACATCAACAGTCTGAGGTATCAAAACATTTGTGCTGCTCATTACATTACAACCCACAGAAGAGGGCAAATTCTTCAGCAGGACAGCTCTCCTTCTCATACTTCAGCCTCCACATGAAAGTTCCTGAAATCAAAGAAGGTCAAGGTGCTCCAGGATTGGCCAGCCCAGTCACCGGACATGAACATTATTGAGCATGTCTGGGATAAGATGAAGGAGGAGGCATTGAAGATGAATCCAAAGAATCTGGATGAACTCTGGGAGTCCTGCAAGAATGCTTTCTTTGCCATTCCAGATGACTTTATTAATACGTTATTTGAGTCATTGAGAGATGTATGGATGCAGTCGTCCAAGCTCATGGGAGTCATACACAATATTAATTATTTTTCCACCGCACCATGACTTTATATCTATACTGTACATTATTTCTGTTAAGTGACAAGACTTTTGTCTAAGCAAAGTCAGACCGTACTGTCCTAATTAAATAATTAAAAATCAAGGCATGATCATATTTTATTTTGGTAACATAAGCGTAATCTAGAGGCCTTTGCCTTTCATATAAGCCACTTCTGATGCCAAATGATCAACTAGAAGTCAAGTTATTATTTGTTGTTTCTAAAACTTGAATAGGCGACAAGACTTTTGTCAGGTAGTGTATATTGGAACTACAAAAAAGTGGAACGACAAACATGGAAAGGCGTCAGTAAAGTGGTTTGAATGATTAATAATTAATTAATAACCTGATGAAAAATATTGTATGTTATCCACATTACATTTTATTTGCAGCAATTAAGAGTATACAACTTTATAAACTTTAACAACATAGGTTTATGATTTAAAGGGGACGTATTATGCCCCTTTTTTACAAGAAATAAGTCAAATAAGTGTCACACTCACCAAAAATAATAACAAAACAATAGAGATAATATGCAAGTGTCTCTTTATTGACTGGAGGTCTAAAAATAATAGTGCAAAAGAGTCCAAACAGTGAATATAAGTGACCAATAGATGTGTCAGAATTGTGGGCTGATAGCGTCCAGAGGTCAGCCGAAACCAGACAAACAGATCAGGTAATCCAGAGAAAGCCCACGAGAGTTTTGACAAGATACAGAGTAACATGAACAAACAATAATGAACTGACAATAAAACAAAGGACCGCCGCTCAGATATAGCCGTGGTAATTAGCCACAGCTGGGTGGCTGATCAGAACAGCTGATCGACATAGCAATAACCACGTGACCACAACAACACTGACACGCCACAACAACACACATGGAGAAAGCGAAACATAACCACGTGACAACAACACAGACAATAAAAGAAGTGCGCACACACCTACAACCGTGACAATAAGTCTCTGATGTCCCTAGAGTGTGAATGTAAAGTTTCAGCTCAAAGTACCCAACAAATGATTTTTATAACTCTTTGAAACTGCCCCTTTTGGGCTTTAATACAAATTGTGCAGGTTTAATCTATTTAATGCCTCTTAGTCACTGAAATTATCTTCGGCAGGTACAGTGCAAAAACTCTTAGGGCAAACAGCTGCTTCTCACTCAGGGCAGTCTATGCTAATGACGGAGAGATCGTCACAGATAGGTGGGACTTTTCAACATGTACAAAGGGAGAATGTCAATCAATGGGTTTCTGCACACCGTTTTTAGGAAGGAAATTAAATTTACACTTTTACTAGAGCTGTCAAAATTAGCGCGTTAACGCATGCGATTAATTTGAAATATATATATATATATATATATATATATATATATATATA
>CAIGQV010001633.1:19079638-19099988 GCA_903798115.1 Danio jaintianensis | reverse complement strand
GCAATTAACGTGGTTGCAGTTTTTTTTATTTCCTGTTGTGGTCGACGTGTGTTCAATGTGCAAAGAAATATGGATAAGACCAAGGAAGGACTTTTAGACGAAAGTTTCAGTATAAAACAATTAACGTCGCGTCACCAGGCTATCCAGTGTTTCGTCCAGAGTTTCATGTAATTTTGGGTGTTTCATTTATAATTTTTCAACTTTAACCACAGTTCGGCAGTTTCACTTTCATTCAGCAACATATTGTTCATGCCCTGAGATAAACTGAGGTTTTGATGCGAGTATTAAGTATAAGGACTGGTGGAAGAGTGTTGTTTTAATGAAATTTGATACCGTACGCTAAATGGAAAGAAGAAACCTCCTGCATTCCTCTGCCTTTAAGTTCATTCCATGCGCCCTCAAATGTTTCATTAAGTTTGACGCGTTTCCCCCCTTACAAGGAACTTTTTATAAAGCATCTGCTGCACGTTGCTGTGTCAGAATTCTTGCTTTTAAATTATAGCCATACTTTAGAACGCTTAGTTTAAGCAAATTTGATGAATCTGAAGGGAGTCGCTCACCGGATGCACTGTACTCCGCGTGTTGCCTACATGCGTGCATTCCCTAGCAACAAGAACAAACACCTAACATCGCCGACGATGTCCGTATCCCTTAAAGTTGTTTAGAATGAAATGTTTAAAGATGGTGTGACCAAAGTCCCTGTAAGAATTCTATAGTCTTTGGTGTGACAACGCGTACCTATGTGTGCCTTTGATGCACCCCTTGATGCTTCTTACGTCCTTGTCGCAGCACCAGTGGCACCAAAATTCATAGGCTGATTCGGTCCGGTGCATACGGGTTTCGGTACCCAACCCTACTTGTGAGAGACTGTTCTCACTCTTAGGTCACATAATTCAAAAGAAAAGGGCTGTCTCAGCAGCTGGCTGAATGTAAAGGAGGACTAAGCAAAATTGTTTCTACTTTATAATTAATGTTCTCAACTCTTAGCAATACAACTTTACAATGAGTACAATTGTTTGTATTCATTACTTTAATACAATTTTCCAATTTCCATATTTGCAATGCCTGTATTTTGGAAGTTTATTGCAGTCCACTTAGAATCCAACATGGATTTTTGTATTTTATTAGCATTGATTGTTTTGAAATTCAAGTGGCACTTACATGCCTGTGTTTTTATTTCTGTAAAAGATATGGCTTTCAAGCCAACAGTTTCAGGATCTTGATGGTTTATTGCAGGTATGTTGTTTACATGAAAAAATGTGTGTTACAAGTTAAACAAAAATTCTAATAATTTCATATTTTGAATTTAAATAGTTTCTTTGTCTTGAGTTTTACATTAATTTACATTTTACATTTGAATAGCCAAAATTACAAGATTCAGTCTTTTAATTGCAAAAAAATAAAATAAAATGTGCGATTAATTAGTTAATTTTTTTAATTGATTGACAGCACTAGTTTTTACCATTAGGGGCTGGCTATATTCGCACACTGTTGTGTCTTTAAACCACTTATAAAAGTGATTTTTGCATAATAGGTCCCCTTTAATAAAATGACATGTCTTTTTTTACACTTTAAGAAATTAGTTATAAAAGAAATGTGAAGAATGTGACAAGATGATTGACAGGGCATGAATCAAGCAACCGAACACTCCATTATTGACAAAGTAGTTTGTCCAAAACTACTTTGTTACATGCACAAACGTATGCACATTTCCTTCACAAAAACACTACATACTGTTAGGGTGTAGTTTAAATAGGTGAATTGGAACACAGCATTGAAGTTCAATATGCCTGTTTTAATCCCACAGGGCAGCCGAGCCTTACGAGAAGCGGATGCGCCTGACCAACTGTGCTGACGGTTTAGGCCACCAACGAGAAACAGACGGCCGAACGGGTCTCTCTCGCCCATTGCTGGAGGAGTCGCGCTCTCTTTTTCACTGTTACATTAATGAAGAAGAGCGAGAAGGAGGCAGAGCTGCCACTGATGCTGGCGGTCTCCCTCATGGACGTTCAGGTATTGGCAACTCCAGAGGCCAAGTGGAAGAGGTTGGCCTAGTCGTCCAAAACATGGTCCTTGAGAGCAGGGCAGAACGGGAGGCAGCGCTCCTGGCACATTTTAACATTCCCAACTTTGTGAACTCAGAACTGAACTCCGCACTGGGGGATGAAGATTTACTACTGGGCGATCCACCAATTATAATGGAGGAGGCCCGTCCACGCTGTACTCATCATATCATTGATTAAAACAAATCATTGATGCCTTTAATCACTCATTACAGCTCCATCACTCATGTTCTCTTAAAGTGAAGTGTGATGCACAATCATCAAGGCTGAGCTACTTTCTGACATCTATAGACTACAGTGAGGCCATGATGTCAGTTTGAAAGATCAAAAACATTTTGCGAATGTGTTCTTGACAGCTTGTTGAAAGACTGGTGGGAAGCCTACTGTATGGTTGGAAGGAGTCAGAAACAAAGACACATTTAGAGAAAAAAAACAAAAACAAAGTCCATGCAAGGACAGTTCTAGGAAGGCATTACAGCAATGTCTTACAATGTCATTACTATTGAGAGAATGATTTAAAAAATATAAATCTCTTCAAGTACGATTGGAAGATGCTTTATGTAGCTTTGTACTTATGTAGCCTAATGGCAAAAATTGCAGCAATTTGGTATTGCACTGCCTGGTTCTCTGGGCTTGTTTTTGTGAGTAAATGCCAGAGTAGAAAATAGCTCTCTGTCTGCACCTGTCAGCTGAATCAGTGGCTATCTGCTGGAAATCTGCAGCATACATGCATACTAACTCTCTGTGGTTGTTTGAACACAGCTGGCTGAGCTGCTGGAGCATTTCAGCACTATATTTCTGTCTCTTGTTTTATTGAACGCCTATATGCCAATAAAATTCAGTGCAAAGCTTCCTGTGGTGACATCGGCAAAAATGTTTGCATAACAAATCCCTAAACCTCAAACAATACCTAAAATCGGCAAGCTTGGTATTACTTTTATCTGAATTTCCATTTTCAGCTGACATATTAAGCGGGTGACTTTTTGACTTGGATCAGAGAGTTGCTACCTAGCAACCACTCAGAAAACCTTAGTGACTAACTCAGGTGACTTTAAAAAAAAAAAAAAAAAATTTATTAGAATGCACCATTTATCTCTTCATAAAAATTATGTTGTACTTTATATGGTATCACATGCAGTGTTTTAACATTTGAAAATGCAGGATGTTAAAATTATTATTACTACCATTAACTAATTATTGACAAGACAAAAACAAGCACGCTAAAAACTTGCCTGAGGACAAATTCTAATAGACGTGACTTCTGAAGTATACTAAATGACATAATTATACACTGAAGCTGGCAGACAGATAATTAATCATTTAGATAGGTGACAGTTAAGGTCAGTTCTGAACAGACATTAAATCTCACACTAGCTGCAGCTTAGAATATTATCAGTTCTGCGATTGAGTCATCAAAAGCCTAATTTATTTGCGATTATGCAAGCTTCATTTTTGAAAGGCAACAATTTTCCTTTTATCGAGTACATTTCCCCTTTTATACTCCCTGACCTCTCTGCAAACATATCCCATGAGCCCAATTAAATTATATATTGCCAGGACCCTTGGTGTTTATAAACAGTGCTGTATGCTGATCAGCTCTTAATAATCATCACGCAACCCAGCAGCTCCATCTCTAGCCACTTACACAAGTTATGTTCTTTTAGTAGCTCATTATCATTCCAATGGTGTCCTCTGAGCCCAGCATTAAGGCAAGCAATAAATCGTGACGTCTGCGGTATTGTTGTGTAAATGTTCTTTTGGGCTGAGCTTTGGAGATCAGCACTTAATGTGGGTGGTGCATCAACAATACTTTTACTTCTGTTTGCTCAAGAGGATGTTGTAAAACCAATGAAGCAGAAAGAATAACAAATTGTGCAAATATTAATTAACTTTAATACAAAATGCTAGTTACTAACACCAAATGCATTGTATTTGATGTTGCTTACCCTGCATGTTTCTCAACAATAATTAAATATTCTATACAAAAAAAAAAGAATATTATAAATACACCCCTCCCCCATCATCAATGATTCCAGTTTTTTTCAGGATCGGAGGGGCAGGTATGTGTGTGTGTTAGTGGATGTGTGTTCTGGGATGGGTATGACTACCCCCTGTCTCTGAAGCTCTCGGAGGACGTCCAGTATTGAGTCCAGCTCCATTCTGAAGGCCTCCAGCTCTTTGGCTCTTCCTTGAGCGAGTTTCCTCCAGCGCTCCACCTCACCCTGCTGCTCCTGTTCCACCACCCGCCGTGTGTCTGCAATTACCTGCATAACAACACCATCTAACATCAGTGTTCTCAATCACAGCGCAGTGCACAGGCTGTCAATCACAATGATGTCCAGATCCATTGTAAACAACTATGTACTGCACAGGAACACATAACTAGATGACTAACATCAGTCTTTCAGCAAAGTAATGCCAAACAATGATGCCACTGCACATCAAGAAATCACATTAAGAAATCTATCTATCTATCTATCTATCTATCTACCTGTCTGTCTGTCTGTCTGTCTGTCTGTCTGTCTATCTATCTATCCTTTTTTTTCCCAATAAACACAAAAGAAAATATTTAGAAAAACGTCATATACCGTTAGCCATTGACATATATTAGGGAAAAATTGCTATAAAGAAATCTTCTTTTCCACTTATTAGAAGAAAGTCAAATATCTATGTTTAGAATACATATTATTAGTATAAATGAGTATAAATATGTTTACAATTTTCATTTTTTTATTTTGCTTTTAACTGACATTGAGATTTTTTTTGTCTTTGCTTTTTCAGCTGCTTTTCTGCTCATAATTTACTCACTCAAGTGTTATACACTTTTATGAATTTCTTTCTACTATTAAACACAAAACAAGATTTTCTAAAGAATGTTAGAAAAATGCAGCCATTGACATCCATAGTAGTAACAAAAATATCTGTTTTTATCAATATTCTTCAGTATCAATATTCCTTTGTTTTTAACAGAAGAAAGAACATCATACTTTTTCCACCTGCCTCTCTGAAAAATGGTTGTAAGCCTGTGTCTATTGCATGCAAAGCGCCTGATTGCCATTCACTGATAAAAAGTATTCATGTTCCATCTCTGCCACTCTGGATTAAGGAAATGTCTTTATGTATAGCAATGGAAAGACTAACTTATTCAATCAAACAAAAAAATGCACATATTTTACAAGATTTAGAACTTCTTCCTTTGTTTTTTTTAGATGAGAATGAACTGACTGTGGAGTAACACCAAATAATGTGATCATACTCAAGTGTTTAATGATGGTAGTACGTGAATTATGTTTGTTATGACTAGGGCCAGACAGATCTGCGCACATGTTTTGCTATTTCTACGCAGACTTTTGTAAAAAAAAAAAAAAAAAATGCGGATTTATGCGGAATGATTTTGGGAGTATCATAACTAAAAACTTAATATATGATTTTTTTTTTTTTTTAATCTTTTATTTAATGTTTAAAATGCAAATGCATTTTATGCAAATGCTAATGTAATAGATCCACTTAATTGGTAAACAAAGCAAGTCTCATATAATATATCTACTAAAAGACAGAAAATATTACTTTACAAACTGTATTGTAAATAAATCATATGAACATTTTCATATTTGTCAATAATATTACTGCAATTAATTAAAAAAACTTAATAAATATATATTTACACAAGTAAATTTATAGACTCAATGATGGGCTAAAAATCTGCAGATTTCTGTGCGCGCAGATTGCGTGTGGGCCTAGTTATGATTTATTTTAATATATTTTTCACTTTCATTGGAATGTATGTCTGTTGAACTCATTGTCTTAATGTATTTTACAAAATTGCCCTTTTTATTTTATTTTATTATTATTTCTTTTGCATATGTGCATATATCTTTATGACTCTGTCTGGGTGGGTGTTCTTTGGTTACTAATACAGAACAAATGTTACGCATTCTTTCCTTAATGTTTTGAAACAATAAAAAGTATCTGCAGCAGAAAGAACATCATAAAAGGTTAGAACCACTTGAGTATGAGTAAACAATGAGGATTTTTTTATTTTTGGGTGACCTATCCTATTTATAATTTTAAACAAATCTTCCTGGCTCAATACTTTCGAACAGTATAGCGTATATAGGAGAATGTGTGGGTGTTTCACCTGCTGAAGTTGTTTCTCTCGTTGACTGTATCTGAACTCCATGGACTGAATCTTCTGCTCTAGGCTAGTGAAGTGCTTTAGTTCAGGACTGTGGGCTTCTTTGGCCTCTTTCAGCTCCTCCAAAAGCTTAGACAGCTATTGATACACAAAAAACAAAACAAAAAAAAGCAGAAAGGAAGTGAAAAACCTTGTGTTTACAGAAACTGAAATCACTTAACCTCACTAAAGTCACCTGATTCTGCAGGGTCTCCTCTCTGAGCTTAGTCACAGCCAGAGCTTCTTTGGTTGCCTGCAGCTCCTTTACTTGCCCTTGTAAATGTTGCACTATGATCTGAATAGTGAAATAACATGGATTCAGACTTCAAAGTGATTCAAGATGTGGTCAAATTAAATCAGTTCTTTCCTAGGGAAATAAACCAATGGTTTTGGTGTTTGTACTGTCAAGGTGAGAAGTACTGTGCTACCAATTGGCACAGACTACTTTATATGGCTGTGTGCTACCAATTGATGCACACAGCCATATAAACAGACACGTTGAACAGTTCATTAGTTGAAGTGCAGACCTCTTGTGTGTTGAGTTGACTGGTGAGTTCAGCCACTCTGGAGGAGGAATGCTCAAGGGCATGACGAGCCAGAAGATGCTCAATCTCTTTACGATGCTCAGCCTTGACCGAAGCGAGCTGCTCAGCATTCTGCTCTTCAATCCTGAAACATTATTGTATAAATGAATGAAATATAGAAATGATGTAAATCCTACAGTTCTTCACAGTTCATTTGGCATGTTTAATTATATAACAAACATTTATAATATAAATATTTATAATAAACAATATATATATTGTGCCATTTTTAAAACTGATTATACCATGAATTACAGATTTTCCTCATATAATAATAATAATATATTTAGTGAATAATTATATTCTACACAATTATAGCATTTTTTTGACATTATATAATATACATTAATAATTTTGATATAGGGCGGCGAGGTGGCGCAGTGGGTAGCGCTGTCGCCTCACAGCAAGAAGGCCGCTGGTTCGAGCCCCGGCTGGGTCAGTTGGCATTTCTGTGTGGAGTTTGCATGTGAAGTGAAGTGAAGTGAAGTTAAGTGAAGTGTAGTGTGGCCAAGTATGGTGTCCCATACTTGGAATTTGTGCTCTGCATTTAACCCATCCAAGTGCACACACACAGTTAGTGAACACACACATACCGTGAACACACACCCGGAGCAGTTGGGGGAACGGTGCCTTGCTCAAGGGACTCACCTCAGTCGTGGTATTGAGGGTGGTGGAGAGTGCTGGTCATTCACTCCCCCCACCCCCAATTCCCGCTGGTACCGAGTATCGAACCAGCAACCTTCGGATCACGAGTCCAACACTCTAACCACCAGGCCACGACTGCCCCGAGTTTGCATGTTCTCCCCATGTTCTCGTGGGTTTCCTCTGGGTGCTCCGGTTTCCCTCACAAGTCCAAAGACATGTGCTATAGGTGAATTAGGTGTGTATGTGGGGAATTGTAGTGTGTATGTGTGTGAATGGGAGTGTATGGGTGGTTCCCAGTGATGGGTTGCAGCTGGAAGGGCATCCGCTGCGTAAAACATATACTGGATAAGTTGGCGGTTCATTCCGCTATGGCGACCCCAGATTAATAAAGGGACTAAGCCGAAAAGAAAATGAATGAATGAATGAATTTTGATATATAATAATATAATAACAAATATGTATAATAAATATGTATAATAAATATATATATATTATGACATTTTGATTTTCCTCTTATATAATAATAATATATTTAGTGAATAATATTCTACACATAACTATAGCAAATTGTTTGACACTATATAATCTAATATACATAATAACAAATACTTTGTTTAGATTTTTAAATTATGTAAAAATGAAATGAAATATATAAATGATGTAAATCCTACAGTTCTTCACAGTTCAATTTCGTTTGATTACATATGAATTTGTATCTATATTTCCCTCTTATATAATAATAATATATTTAGTGAATAATTATATTCTACCCATAAGTACAGCAATTTTTTGACATTATATAATATACATTTATAATTTTTATATATAATAATAATAACAACAAAGATTTATAATAAAAAATAGATATGACATTTTTAAACTGATTATATCATGAATTACAGATTTTTCTCTTATATAATAATATATTTAGTGAATAATTATATTATACACCTAATTATAGCAAATTGTTTGACAATATTTATTTACATTCATAATTTTGATACATAATAATATAATACAAATATAAAAAAAAATATATATATATATATTATGACATTTTTTAAACGGATTATATCATGAATTACAGATTTGTAAGTTATATAGAAAATAAAAGCTTTTTTTTTAGGACATTTTACCTTTTTGCCACTGCAACAATAGTTTGCACATTAAGCAAGGGACAATCAACGGGGCTTGTCATGCGTTAGCGGATTTTAAATGCACGACGCAGAGACAAAATTCCTCCACATTTGCTTAAATGCCACCACGAAGTGCATTTAAAATGCTTTAGCGCACGGCAAGCCGTTTATTATACTGCTTATTCCGTGGTCATTTGTCAATTCAAAGACAAGTTAAAACTAGTTTTGCTCTTTGCAGCGCAATATTTGACAGATTTTTTTTTTTCTTCTAGTTCCCTCTTTGAATCAGTCGCAGGCAGACAAAAGAGAAAACGTGAGCAAGAGAGATTGTGTGTGTCTGTGTGTGCGCATGTCAATGACATGGGCATACATAATAGCTCATAGTAACGTGTGTTAGCTACCTATCCACTACTGGCTCTATCCAATTACCAGTAGCTTAATGTAATGAATAGAATTTTATTTAAATTAAGATTAGTTTTAAAATCAAGGTTAAGTCATTAACAAGCCCAAATGCTGAACTGTATGAATTGTTGGGATTGCCATGGTTTGACTTTCTGTAGCAGGGCTTCATAGTTTTTACCATAGGTTTACCTGAGAAGCTGATTCTGTGCATGCATGACCGCAGCCTGCAATGAAGCTTTCTCCTGTTCTCTCTGTACTTCCAGCTCCTCTAATTTAGTCCTCAAACTATCGTTCTCCAGCTGCACCTCAGAGATGTGTGATCCTGAGAACGCTCCGGGATGGTAGTCCTTCTCATCTTGGGTCGGAGGGAAAGTTTCCACGGTGGGTTTTTTGGTCTCTTTGGCTGTGCCCAAATGTCGCTTGGGCTCATTGTTGGCCCGATCGTGGCCAGGACCTGACAGCATGGTCCTCCTCTCCCTCTGCAGACGATCTACAGTGCGGCTCAGCTCCTGAATGCTGCGGCTCTTGCAGTTCAGCTCTTGGGTCAGTCTCTCGATGCGGGCTGCTTGTGCTGCCTCTACGTGGAGCTGGTGCCGTGAGGGGCTGCGGGCAGGCTTGTCTTTTTGTGTTGAAGCCTGGGCCTGGCGGAGCTGTTCTTGCAGAGACTCCACCTCTGCCTGGAAGCCGCTCACTTGCTTCTGATGGACCTCCTTTACTTCCTCCAGCTCTGCTTTTAATGCCCAAGCGTGGGATTCAGACAGCTCTGAAGAGATGGCAGGATAGCTGTGGCTTTTCTCAGACAAACGCTGCTCCAAATCTGAGATCTGCTGTTCATACTGGAGCTGAAGAAGAGGAAAATGCATATTATATGCAAACATAATTGATGTAGCTGAAAATTCCATTTGCATAAATATAGCTTAAAGCATAGGTCTCAAACTCGATTCCTGGAGGGCGGCAACAGTTTTAGCTCCAAACATCTCCAACTCACATCTGCTTAATAGTCTCTAGTAGTCTTGTACACCATGATTAGTTGGATCAGCTGTGTTTGATTAGGGTTGGAGCAAAACTGTGCAGAGCTGCGGCCCTCCAGGAATCGAGTTTGAGACCACTGGCTTAAAGGGACAGTTCCCTTAAAAATTATATTTGATCACCCTCAAGTGGTTCGAAACCCTGTTTAAGTTTCTTTTTTCTGTTGGACGCAAAAGAAGATAATTTGGTGATTGTTAGAAACTGTTAGCTATTGACTTCCATAGTATGAAAAACAAATACTACGGAAGTCAATGGTTACAGAACGATTTCAAAATAACTTATTTTGTGTTCAACAGAAGAAAGAAGCTCATACAGGTTTGGAACAAGTGGAGGGTTAGTAAATGGTGACATGATTTTCATTTTTGGGGGAGCTAAATATTACTTGAGTCTTTTTTTTTGATTATCAATTATGTTGACTCGACAAAACTATTAGATTAAAACCTATTTGAGATTATTTTTATGAGACAAATCTTAACAAAACCTCCACGTTTTCAGGCTACAACCACCAAACTTGGAACAGAACTTCAAGATGTTCTGGCTAGGTATCCTATTTCTTGTCTAACTGAATGGACTTACATTTCTTGTAAAAGAAACACAAATTAAAGGGAATTTTATAAATAGACATTAAATACAGATAATTTAATGTACATCCAGCCAGTTCAAAACCTTCACAGCATCATTACTATCTATCTAGTAATCACATGCCAACCCTAGCATCTAGCCTAGAACATGCAAGTACATGCTAGCAATATGCTAAAATATGGTCATGAAATATTAAACATGATAATTAAAGTTAATCAATTTCTCTGATTTCTCTTAGTAAAAACATCCAACTTCAAACAATTTATTCTGACCTTTGAAGTTTACTCACATAGTTAAAATAAAATATAAAAGTTTTTATAAGTAGCCATTTCAATGAATCCAACTCAAGAGTCTAAATAATACAGTCTATAGCAAACTTAAAGTGAAACTTAATGAAACCATTTCAGCCTTGTTGAACTTACTTTTAAGCTTATACTTTTGAAGACTGACCAAATATAGAGCATCTATTCAACATTACTTGGAATTAGCATCTCTTTCTAAATGTAAGTCATGTAGAACACAGCAGGGTTTAGAAATGAATGAAAGGATGCCACTCAGACAGCATATTACAAGCCCTGTGCACTTAAGACTATAAATAGAAACCTTATTTTCTCAGCAAACTTATTTTCTGGAAACAGATTGATCCAGCTGTGACCTCTGGTAAATAACATGCTTAGAAAAACAGGCAAATAGTTTGAATTGCTTTTCCCCATACTAAATAAGAACAGAAACACTGTGAACAGTGAAACCAGGTCTGTCAGGTTCCAGCAGTACAAACTAGTTTAATAATTGGATTTTTAGTCCTTTTATGCAAATTTCTGAATATGTAATCTCTGTATATGAAATGAGTACTTTGATTCTGTGATACTGTTGTTCCATTGTTCGGAGGCTGCGTTTGGCTGCTTCATCACGGCCCTCCAGCTCTGCCTCCAGTCGATGGACACGTCTCTCTAATAAAGCCGCTGTCTGAGAGGACTGAGCAGGAGGACGGACATCCAGTCGATCTTCTTCAGTCCCGGTAGATGCAGCCGCCAAAATCAGGGCTGGCAGGGAGTTTGGATGCCTGCGTTTCAAGAGTTCTTCCTTCTGTTTGAGCTGAGAGAGGAAATAAGAACATGAGTGATAGATGCACTGCAAAAAAGTGCTTTACTTAGTTTTTTTTTGTCTTGTTTCTAGTCCAAATATCCAAAAATTCTTAAATCAAGAAGCATTTTCTAGACAAGCAAAAAATATTATCTTGTTTTCCGAAATAATTAGCCAAAATTAAGTGAGCTTTTTGTAAAACAAGTAAAATAATCTGCCAATGGGGTAAGAAAAATAATCTTGTTTTTCGTTTTTTTTGACATAAGATTATTTAGCTTTTTTTTTTTTTTAGGAAAAAGATCATCTCCCCCACAGCGGAATGAACCGCCAACTTATCCAGCATATGTTTTATGCAGCGGATGCCCTTCCAGCTGCAAACCATTACTGGGAAACATCCATACACACTCATTCACACACATACACTATGGACAATTTAGCTTACCCAATTCACCTATAGCACCCAGAGGAAATCCACGCGAACACGGGGAGAACATGCAAACTCCACACAGAAACGCCAACTGACCCAGCCGAGGCTCGAACCAGCGACCTTCTTGCTGTGAGGTGATTGTGCTACCCACTGCGCCACCATGCTGCTGCCTAAAAGTAAGCCTAAAACTAAGTAGCTAAATAAATAAATAAAAGCATAATGAAACAAAACAAAAAGAAATCATAGGTTAAAAAAAAGAAGACAAATAAAATAAAATTTTTAATTATATGTTTTTTAAGGGGGGCAGCACGGTGGCGCAAGTGGGTGTCACAATCGCCTCACAACAAAAAGGTCCCTGGTTCGAGCCCCGGCTGGGTCAGTTGGCATTTCTGTGTGGAGTTTGCATGTTCTCCCCGTGTTCGCGTGGGTTTCCTCCGGGTGCTCCGGTTTCCCCCACAAGTCCAAAAACATGCGCTACAGGTGAATTGGGTAAGCTGAATTGTCCGAAGTGTATGTATGTAAATGAGTGTGTATGGGTGTTTCCCAGTGATGGGTTGCAGCTGGAAGGGCATCTGCTGTGTAAAACATATGCAGGATAAGTTGGCGGTTCATTCCGCTGTGGCGACCCCTGATTAATAAAGGCACTAAGCCGAAAAGAAAATTAATGAATGAATGTTTTTTAAGGAGAGGGAAAACTATAAATCAGCAAAGATTTGCGCTGTGTTCTAAACAAAATTAAGTAGAGGATCCCAATTTTTATAAAATCTGTCAATGGAGCCTCTTAATGTAAACTTATTTTTTTCTATACATAGAAAAGACAAGAAATCTTCTAGCCATGAGAGAGTGGGAGGAGGTTTAGGAGACCTCCAGTGTAGTAGGATCCGCCTCTGAGCTATAATGTTAACATTCATTTTTGGAAAATCATCCAAGATTGCTGGGATGCCAAAAATAGCAATCAACGGGCATGGTTCAAGAGAAATGCTAAAAATTGTAGATGAAGTGTCAAAAAAAGGAATGCCAAAAATCCTTCAATCTTGGGCAAGAAAAAAAAACATATGGCTTTGATCAGCAGGAGCCAAAGAGCACCTTTTACAGATAACATCCACACCTGAAAATATCTTACCAAGTTTAACAGTTGTAAGATGAATTCAATTCAATTTTTGGACTAGAAACAAGACACAAAATCTAAGTATGAAAAGCCTTTTTGCAGTGTGGAAAAGAATTTAAAAAGCTTTTATTTCTGATGCATGCACAAATCAATATTAGAAGTCAGTTCATGGCTATTTTTGTTTTTGCCCATATACTGGTAGTAAAAACAGACTAGCATCAGGTTTTTAAATAAATAGACAAAAACCTATAAACATACATAAATGCAGCATAAACATAATTTTACCTCAAAGAAGTAAGTACATGGATTTAATTTGTGTCGCATTTCTATTAATCTGGCTTTTTCCGAGTGGATAGGATCGAGCTGCCACTATAATAGTTTCATGAATGCAGAGTCATGTACAGACCATGGTCAGGATTTTCATTAAATAATACAGTTCATTTCAGAGTTCATTTCAGTTTGTGTTTCCCAGTGCCCTACTGAATACCTCCAAACACATGAAATATATGGCATGATGTTTTGCATGGGACTGTGATGCAACTAGGGCTGCACAATATATCACTTTAGCATCAATATCACAGTGTGATAATTTGCAATAGTCACATTGTGGGATATGCAATGTTAAGTCTGGATTATAATTTATCAATTGTATGGGTTTTTGAGGCCTGTGACTGTGTGAGGATTTTAAACGCAGGCATCAGCCATAAGAAATTGTACTGGTTTTAACTTTAATAACCATTAATTTTATTGAATCATTTACAAAACAAAAACTACGTAGTATTATTTTGCATTTGATTATTCAATTACTGTATCTAAATACTCCTCAGGGAACAAATGAAACAATGTTTATTCCATTTGTATCTTTTTCTTTTTTGCATTTATCTATGCTTGCAGAATGTTTATTATATTTTATGCAAATGAACCCCCATAAAGAACTATCCCAATCAACCTAAAATAATAACTTTCCAAATAGATCTATTCAAGTCATCTGGTAAATAGTCATATCACAATTTTAGGGTTCCCACTCTTTCATGGACACCAAATTCAAGGACTTTTTAAATCACTAAGAATTTTAAATCGAGCACCTTTGTAATTCACACCCCCAGCATATATCGCTATGAAAGTCCTTCCTGTACTTAACATTTACACTTAAAATGTCATAATGATGATGTTTTGAATGTGTCATGAAATCCCCCTCTTTTAGTTCAAGTCTATCTCAGAATTTTTCCAAAAAATGCTCCATGATGGGTGTGGAGTACTGCGAGCAGAGGGAGGAGTGGTTGTGGACGGCAGAGCAGGGGAAAAACTTGGAGCGAACAACTGTCAGTTGTCAAAATCAGACAAAAAAAAAAAAAAAAAAAAAATCAGACACAATACGTGAGGAAACCTATGATTTTATAGTTTACAAAGTTCAAATGCAAAGAAATACACATTAAATAATTTAATGCCCTGCTACATATACAATAGGTTATTCGTAATTTAAATCATTATAAAGATAATCATGTTTATATTAACACTAGGGGTGGCGCGGTGGCGCAGTGGGTAGTGCTGTCGCCTCACAGCAAGAAGGTCGCTGGTTCGAGCCTCAGTCAGTTGTCATTTCTGTGTGGAGTTTGCATGTTCTCCCCGTGTTCTTCCCGCTAAATTGTCCATAGTGTATGTGTGTGAATGAGTGTGTATTGGTGTTTCCCAGTGATGGGTTGCAGCTGTAAGGGCATCCGCTGTGTAAAACATATGCTGGATAAGTTGGCGGTTCATTCCGCTGTGGCGACCCCTGAATAATAAAGGGACTAAGCCGAAAAGAAAATGAATGAATGAATGAATATAAACACTATAAATGAGGAGGACTTCTCTACTCCTGAATCCCTGGGTCTGAATGCAGACACAGTGGATAGCAGTGCAGCAGGTCTCCCTATCTATTTCAACCATTAGCCCTGCCGGTAATCTGGAGATTTTAAACATGGGCGAACATAGCAGCACAGATATAGATGTGTCTGAATGGTAACGAACATAACTGATAAAAGACAAAGTCCGCCATTCTCCAATTCTCGTGCAGCTCTCCTGACAAAAATGCTTGCTACACACAAACAGCTTTGCTGTATCGGCCCTGACATCATCACGGGGAAAACCATGCAACACACCCCGTGGATCATAGAAAAACACATACAACCCTTCATGAATGGCTAAATACTGCAAGCCGTGCGTCGCCGCGGTCTCACAGCTTGGCAGGTCTGTCATCGGAAAGCATGTGCTGTCATGAATAATTAACAAGCAGGGTTTTCTCATAGGATAAGGAAACTCTGAACTTTAATACAATTAGCTGAATTCAATACTGGTAATATTCAAATGCGGTTTCTGAAGTATTGATAAAATGTATTATTTATGTATAAGGGTCATGTATAAGACTTAAACTTAAGTTTTTTAAATTAAGAATTTCTTAATTTTTTTGTTCAGTTTTTGAAAGCAGCACAGTACAATTGTTGAAATAATACCATAAACTTTCAATGGACCTATGTTTGTTTTTAAGTTCCTTGTGTCTGAAATTCAAGTACTTTCAAGAAACGTGGGAACCCTGCAATATATATATCAGATTTTTCCAATATTATGCAGCCCTACTATTCACTGTCATAATATAAATGAGCATGAGCAGGATAACAAATTAAATACTCCTTTTGCATTCTGTAAAAAAACAAAAAAACAAGGGCATATAGCATTAGAACAACACCAGGATTAGCAAATAATGACAGAATATTTTAGTTTTGATTGAACTTTTTGGAGAACTGAAGGGTTTGTGAAATGTTGCAAGCCAGACTTGAACCTACATGAACAACATCTCAAAGAGAATAAAGTATGCACAGCTATTAGTTTATTCATCCAGATGCACATCAGTCAAATAAAAAAAGTATAAAATTAAGAGGAGGTGGCAAAACTCATTTTACAGACAGATGGCCTGCTGCTCACAGACATGGCTGAATAATTCTGGCTCTCAGGAAATCGAGCTCAAAAAAAGAACGTGGCTTGAATAAGCTGTACATCCAGCAACAATGCTATGCAGAGAGAGAGAGAGAGAGAGAGAGAGAGAGAGAGAGAGAGAGAGAGAAAGAGAAAGCATGTCATTGTGACTGACCTGTCGCTCCAGGTCTTGGATTCTTTTTGCTTCATTAGCTCTTTCTTTAGCCTTTCTTTGTTGTTCATTGGCCCTTCTGCTAACCTCCATTTTTAGCTTTTCCACCTGCTCGGTGAGCTTTTGAGTCTCAGCGGTGGCGGCATGGAGTCTGGCTGCATCTTTGTCCAGTAGTTCCTGGTTCTCGGCATACCACTGCAGTCTCTTCTTCAGCTCTGTGACCTCCTCTCGATGTTTGTCATGGAGCAGTTTCAATTCAAAACCTTTATCACCTGACAGATGAAGCCACATGGTTATTGCTGCTAAGATTAGAACTGGGCCAAAAAAAACGGGATGTTTCAATTAAAAGGCAAAGCAAGGCAAGTTTATTTATATAGCACATTTAATATATACAACAACGAATAAAAATGAATAAAAACAGATGTGTTAAAGAGCCCCTATTATGGGTTTTTGAAAATGACCTTCCATGTAGTGTGTAACACAGCTCTAAATGAAGTGAAATATCCAGCTAAGGCTTAAATCTGAAAGTGCGCAGTGTTGAAAAAAAACTATTGATTCATCTATAAAAGAGTCGACTCATAGTGCTTCAAATGAATCGTCTTGATAACGAGTCTTTAGCTGTGCCGGCGTGACGTTGATACGGAACTTAAGCCCCGCCCATTTGTTACGCACGCAATCCCGGGTAAATTGAAACCTCCGGCCCCGCCCATAAACAGAGTGACAAGAAAAAAAAGAACACTGTAGGAGACCCCGGTTGAATCATGTCACGAAGACGCTGTGCTCAGCTGGATATTATTGGAAGTGTGAGGGAAAATTTGTGTTATTTTCCCTACCCAAAGATGAGGCTGTGAAGAGTCAGTGGTTGAAGTTTATTTTTGCAAAAATACCTCATTATAGCCCAGGCCTTGTGCTGTGTTTTCTGACGAGTGCTTCAGCAATCTACACGCTTACAACGGGGGATTCGTTTGTTCAGAAGGATCAGAAAAGACTATTGATGTATGGGACTTTGCAGAGCTTGGAGGGTTTTTCGAAAAAAATGAATCGCTGAACGAATCATATGGGAGTCATTGGGATAATTAGGTAAAAATAAATGCATATTATAAGACAATGAAAGAGTTTTTTGACCTTGCATGCATATCAGCCTGTTGTTGGAGACCCCCAAAACCAAAATATGATCCTTTTTAATGCATAATAGGGGCTCTTTAAAACTGGTTTTAAAGGAATGAAAAAAAGAAAGACATCATAGTGCGATCTTTCTGTAGCACAGCGCTCATTCAGTAAAGGCACAGTTAAACAGATATTTATGTTTTAAGTCTTGATTTGAATGTGCCTAATGTTGGAGCCCATCTGATTATTTCTGGAAGCTGATTCCAGCAGCAGGAGGCGCAGTAGCTGAAGGTGGATTCACCCTGCTTTGACTGAACTCTTAGAATTTCTAATTTACTTGATCCTAATGATCTGAGTGACCTGTTAGTTTTGTATTCAGTGAGCATATATACGTAATGTATTGAGTTCTTAGGCCATTTAGTGATTTATAGACAAGCAATAATACTTTAAAATCTATTCTGAAGGTAACTGGGAGCCAGTGTAAAGACCTGAAGACAGGTGTGATATGCTCTGTGATAAAAGCACAATATGTAAGATTTATTTTATTCAAATCTCTCAAAACCACTAGAACTGTGTTAAATATCTTGCTGACTTATGTACCTACATTATCCCAAATGTTTCGAAGAATGTTCAAATTCAAAGAGATCAGCAACTTTAACAATTCAATTCAATTCATGTTTATTTATATAGCGCTTTTACAATTTTGTCAAAGCAGCTTAACATTGAAGTTCTAGTAAATTGAAAATGTGTCAGTCCAGTGACACGGACTCACATTTTTAGTTTGGTTTTATAGAAAACACTTGATAATAAGTTTACATGATAAGATATAACATGATAATAAGTTTTACCTCAGCCATGAACATGATTTCCGCAGAAGTAGGATGTAACGTAGATGACAACTCTCATCATTTCACAAAAAAAAAAAAGTGTTTATTTGTTGTGAATACATGCCCTCTAGTGTCAAAAATTACATACTGTGCCTTTAAATACTTTTTTTAAATAGTGGTAGATTCGTAGATTTGGTAGAGCCGTGAATTGATATATTCTGTAATCCAGAGGTCTCTAAGCATGAGATGCAAGTACCAGAATAAGAGCTCGTCAGGTGAAAAGCAGTAGGGCTGGGCGATATATAATATTCTCAGCGGACAGATTTTTGTATATAGTTTGTGTGTTGACATATCCATGCAGTGCAGTACTGCTCATATACATTAGAGGAGCAAAGAAACAGATGAGCAAGAAGAAATAGTCTAAGAGACATCCAATAGACATCTAAACATAGACGACTTGGCTAAAACAAGGGTAAATGAAATTAATTGAATGAAATATCAGTGAAAAACCAAGAATAGTTAAGCCCAAAACTAGGCTATCAAATATGTCATGAATAACTGTGTATCTAATCTGTGTATTTGATGATTGGTCTGGTTTGGGCTATTAAGTTTTAACTCACAGCCCAAATTTATCCTTGCTTTAGCAAAGCTATCTATGTTTAAAAGGTCTATTAAACACAAAATGTCTTGGTGGGAAGAGTTTGAGGAGTCAATAAAATAACATAAAAGAGGCTGACAGACACCTTTATGTGGCACATACACTAATGCTGGGTTCACTTATAGCTATAAACGCCCCACTTTTTGATCAGGAAGACAATTTTGATTAAAATCAGTGACTGGGAGACTTGAATGTTTTATTGATGGACTATTATGTACATTTGATTGGTAAAATGCACCCCGTGGCATTTCTAGTGTTATACATTACACAGAATCTAATTGAGAATCAAATAAAGTTTGTGAATCGGAATCAAATTGGGACATCTGAATTAATACCTAGCTCTATTAAAGATGACAATTATAAGGTGAAAACAGACTGTAACGCTTATATATCGGAAGCGCTCACCTGATGTACACACAGCCTGAACTTTAGCAAGATCCCTCTCTTTCCTCATCATCTCCAGATCCACATGCAGAGCTTGTTTCTCCTGCTTTAGCCTGCGGATCTCCTCCTGCAGCCGTTCTTCCTTTTTCTTAACACACAGACCTTGGATCTCAAATTCTGTCTATGCAGGCAGTTAGCTGGGTTTTGGAGAAGAGCTACTGTTCACTTACCTGTGCAGCTTGTACCTGACTTGTCAACTCTGCAATGCTGAAGCTTTGGTCAGCAATGCTTCTCTCTCTGATGGATCTTTGAATGTTGTTTGTGTTCATCCGGTCCCTGGGGAATGAATATTCAGTGCTTTTGTATCAGCTGCTGCAGAGAACAGCATGAGTAGTACAAACCTGCTGTGATATGTATTATGACACATTGAGAGCACTGACCTAGTGAAGGAGAGCTCAGTGAGAAGTCTCTGGTTCTCCATGAACAAAGCCTCCTCGTTCTGTTTGCTTTGAGCTTGGAGTGCTTTCATTTGCAGATACAGCTTCTCGTTCTCCTGTTAAAAGCATCGGAAATAAGTTTCAGACATGTTGTGCTCCGGGAGTATTTGCAGCATATGAATACTAATGACTCAAATGCAAATATGTTCAGAGCGGGCATTAGAAATGAAAAGTAGTTCCAGATAAAAATTAATTGGATTTGGTTTTATGCAAAAGGCATGAGTAGGTTGGTAATTACAGGAAATGTATAAAGTAATTACAAACGTTATTACAAATTCAGAGTCATAAGTGTCATTTTAAAAGAACTCTGTTTAATTACGAATGTATTATTATGCTGAAATGGTTGAAAATTATCTAAAAAAATAAGATATATATCTTAAAAAATATGACAATATGTACTATGTATAAGATTCTATCTATCTATCTATCTATCTATCTATCTATCTATCTATCTATCTATCTATCTATCTATCTATCTATCTATCTATCTATCTATCTATCTATCTATCTATCTATCTAT
>CAIGQV010001633.1:19047739-19079628 GCA_903798115.1 Danio jaintianensis | reverse complement strand
TATCTATCTATCTATCTATCTATCTATCTATCTATCTATCTATCTATTCCACCCTTATTCTTTATTCCACTAAAGCTGTAAACAAGTATTTACAATTCTCACTTCAAGACCAAGCCTGTGACAAATTTTGCTCAGCCAACTATAAAATAACCATTGTTTTATAATTTCCTTGGAATATTTACAGCCATAAAGAAGTTTTTTGTCAAAACTAAAGCCCCATCCTTCAATAATTCATTCAAGCAATGTTAATAGTGGCCCTTACATTGAACATTCAGCAAAAACACGAAAAACTGTTTTGTGACTAGTACAAATATAGTAAGAGGCCAAAACATTCAGATTATTTAGGAAACAAAACCATTTGTAGCTAACACACAATGCCATATTCCCCATTGGAGATCGCCTGAAGGTTTTTCCTCTCCATTTTGATCTTTGAGTGAGACTCACCTGATGGTAACCCTGAATCAGAGTCTCTTGTTCCTTCATCTCCTTCTCTATGAGCTTGAGCTTCTCTTCGGTGATGGGGTCTGAAGCCTCACCAAAACTCCACTTCCGTCTGTTACTGGCCTCTTCGGCATGGTGCAACTATGAATACAGCATTTAAGAGTAGATGACTGGTGACTATCTGCTTAGACTTTAGATCAAACATTATTAGGTCCATTAACAAAAAAGTAATGTAAGGTTTTTTTGTATAATAGTGTATTTAAAGCTTTTCTTTGACACTGACGTTGTTATATTTTATGTAACTATTGCATAAGCCTTTCCACAGAGTGGGCAGAGACGTTCTGTCCTCCTCTCAAGTCAATTTTGAATAGCTTTAGTATGTTCACTTTATTAAGGCAGCTCATTTAAATGGATTCTTTTAATGAAATGCTTGCAAAACAAAAACTACCTTGAATAATAATGTGTTTGTGCAACAACTGCTTTTTGTAGCACCACGAAATTAAATCTTTAGTTAGAGGTAAACATGGATGCTTATAAGAGCCATGTCAAAATGGCAGGTACTTATCATGAAAATAAATGATTGACTAAGATTAATGGAATAGTTTAAGCAAAAATTCTGTCAACATTTACTCACCCTTCACTTTTTCAAAAGCTGTTTGAGTTTCTTTCTTCTGTTGAACACAAAATAAGATATTTTGAAGAAATGATTCCCATTGACTTCCATAGTATTTTTGTTCCTACTATGGAAGTCAATGAGTATCATCAACAAGCATTTTTCCAAATATCTAATTTTGTGATGATCATAAGAAAATGGTGAGGTAAAATGGTGTATTTGTTTGGTGAACTATCCCTTTAAATGTCAAACAAAAAAGAAAAAAATGGTTTTCTAATATTCTCCAGATTCGGAGAAACAATTTCATGACTTCTTTGAAGTTTGGTAAGCTGGCAAAAAACATTTAGAGCAATGTCAACTTAAAAGTGAACACAGAGCTTGTTGGGATCTCTGAGCTGATTCAGAAAATCTCCCAAGACAGTCAAATATGAAGCACTCACACAATACACTGCTACATTATAAAGGGTACTTCTGTAGCTCAAACATTAGAGCGATGCACTGGCAAAGCCAATGTTTTGAGTTTGAGCCCCAGGAAATGCACTTAAATGCATCCACTGATTAAATACAACTTTGCATAAAACCATGAGCCTTTTAAATCTTAATAGAAATGTCACCTGCTTAAAGTTGAAGTGCACAATGATTATAGTTATCTCAAATAATCATGAGTATGTGGTCATTTTATGATTCAGCCTGTAAAGAGCGGGTTGAGTCATCATCAATGTGACCTTAACCCAGGTTGCTTCAGGCTGGAAAAATGGGCCATGGAAATAGGTATTCTTGAATCCAGCTGTCCTTGGAATATGTTTATGGAACAATACTATGTATGAGCAACGAACACAAATTCAGCCTTGGCCGTGTGGTGCAAAACATTCTGCTGTAAATTGTTAAATAGAATAAAATTTACTACAAAATTTGATAAATTGTTAAACCAAATAAAACATCCTTTCCACCACTTCCCTTGGTTTATGCTCATTTTCTGTTATATACAGAGTTTAATGATTTTTTTTTTCCATTTGCCAGTGCAACAAAAGGCTTGTTCAAATTTAATCTAAGCATTGGTTTAAAAAACAAAATCTTTAAATCCTTCAAATAAAAACCTGAAATAAAAACCTTACAAAACCCACCTGTGCTGAGGTCACCTTTCATCATCGCTATGAGTATCAAACAGCTTCCTATATCTATGCATAGGCATTTGTTTAGAAAAACACATCAGCCATAAATTTTATGAATGCCTAACCAAACCTTCACCTACAGATTGTCTTCTTTTTTTTTACCAAACACTCATGTAGTAATTCATAAAACATATAATTTAGCATATAGTGATACTTGAGAAAAGCTGTAAGGCAGCTGAAGGTTTTCTATTGATTTTTATAATAAGTACCTCATACGTGCTTTACGGCTGAATAAACAGGGTATGAAAATAGATGAACTTGAGTGTATTCTATGTCCTCAGTCAGTAGTAATTCATCATGAAGAGGTAGATGTAGAGCAGGTCAGCTTCTCTGAACGTTTTACATGGTACGAACACACAAAATGAGTCATTGGTGATTTAGAGCCATAGCGAAACAATCCCCCGAAGAACAAAACCTTTCTTTCAGAAAACGTCTCTGAAAATATCCTTTAATCCCTTAACTGTCACCCCACTTTTTGAGTTCACACTTGACAATGATACATGATACAATTATTATATATAGTATGTCAAGATATTGTTCAGGTGTATATTAAAATTGTACTGAAAAACATCATATCTATGTCATGGTGACATATACTATGACAGTTGATAGTACTTGTAAAAGTGCTTTATAGTGACGTTAAATAAATACAATGAAAATTTGCAGTACATAACACTGCTGCTAGATGGCGCCACTAGCAAGTGCTGCTCAAGTCAAAAGTGATTTCAAAAGTGAAAGTCATCATCCTGCATATTGGTAGCGGACACACACACACATTATAGGACTACATATTTTCATTGTACTATATACAGCACATCCCACAGATGTAAGAAAATAAGGTACAATGATATCACTAAATGATATCCTAAATGAAGCAGTAATAAAGCAACACTGAATTCCTCACAAAAATGTATGCCATGATCATATGAATTTAAGACTTGCTGCTCTGATTTAAGAGCTTTTGTTTTAAAGCCTTAAAGGGATAGTTCACCCTAAACTCCAAATTCTGTCATCATTTACTCTCCCTTCACTTGTTCCAAACCTGTTTGAATTTCTTTCTTCTGTTGAGCACAAAATAAGATACTTTGAAAAATGTTTGAAACCTGTAACCATTGACTTCCATAGTATTTGTTTTACCTATTACGGAAGTCAATGGTTACAGGCTTTCAACTTTCTTCAAAATATCTTCTTTTGTATTCCGTTTGGAACCACTCAAGGGTGAGTACATAGCGAGAGAGAGAGTTTCGAATTTATTGCCATATCAGCTTCTCTGGCAATTTCATGGCAAATCCAGATCAAATGTTTTATAAAAATGAAAAACTTTTCTATAATAATAAAAAAAAATTATAACAATAAAAAGAACATCAACAGCAATAGATAAATAAATAATAATAGTATATAAGAGAAAAATCTTTTTTAAGGTTTAATTTTGATACAAATTTTACAATTTTGGAAGGATTCACATTTACAAATATTTCATTTAAAGTCTCTCCAGATAAAAAACGTTGTCTGATAACATAAAAAATAGGGCATTCCACAACTATATGTTAAACAGTTTGGTTTCTGTCGCAATATTAACATTTTGGGGGATTTTCTCCTTTGAGTAAACGTCCATGAGTAAGTCTCGTCTGTCCGATACGGCATCTAGTGTAAACAATCTCATCATGTCTTGAGTTTAAAAAAAAAAGTTAGATTTTCTTCCTATTACTAGCTGGGTTTCAAAAAGTTTATTTTCTGAGCACTAATCCCATTCTGCTTGCCATTTGTTAAGAATATAACCTTTTATTAGTGGCTTTATATCGGAAGGTGGGATTTTGCATGAGTAAATTTTTATTTTTGGGTGATCTATACCTTTATAATTCACGAAAAAGCTATTTTTGATTTTTAAAAAACGTGCGGAAACCCTGTCACATTAAGAAAAAAGACAAAAAGAAAAGAAAAGACATTTAAACAGGTTTGAAATGATTAAAATGTGAGGGTGAGTAAATGAGATAACTATTACTTTCACAGCTGAACGAGGGGTCACCTTGCTCTGTAACACATAGTTCTCCTGTCTCAGGGCCGTCAGCTCTTGCTTGTGCTGCTCTCGTAACTGGTCTTCCCTCAGACTGAGCTCTCTCTCTCTTTTAGCAAGCTGCAAACGGAGACGCTCCAGCGATGTGAGCTCCTGCTGAAAGGCCGGACCACCATCCATCTTCTCTTGCATCCCCTCATGCTGACAGACAAACAGAACAGGAGTTTAATGAGCTGGACAATTTGATCCATTGATCAGTTTCAGTCTCAGTTAACTCACCGCTGTCATTGCTTCAGATGCGATCTTGTTTGCTTGGAGAGGGCTTTCGTCCTGGAGACCGCCGGCTTCAACCTGATGCTGTAGGAACGCAGCAAAGGACTGCACGGATTCCACCAGTTCACTGCTTAGCTTTAAACTCGTGTCCAAACCTGTACAAAAAGGTTCTATTTTACTGTAACATATTTTTTATTTGCAATTTAAATAACACTCTAATGAAACAATAATTATCTTATTTTTCTCTTTTGGTAAATACTTCTGTTTGTGAACCGTGATAGAACATTGTACGGTGGCTGAGAGAGCTTAACGCGCTGCAATTTAAGAAACCACATGCAATTACAAGGGCGGCACGATGGCTCAGTGATAAGCACTGTTGCCTCACAGCAAGAAGGCTGCTGGTTCGAGTCCCGGCTGGGCCAGTTGGCATTTTTGTGTGGAGTTTGCATGTTCTCCCCGTGTTCATGTGGGTTTCCTCCAGGTGCTCCGGGTTCCCCCACAGTCCAAAGACATGCGCTATAAGTGAATTGGATGAACTAAAAAAATATTTTTTTTATATTTTTGTGTGTGTGTGTGTGTGTGTGTATGTGTTTTTGTGACATGTCAGGACACAAATCTATATAATGACATATATATATATATATATATATATGACAGGTATTACAAAAAGGAGGTGAAATATGAGGACATTGCTTGACGTCCTCACAGCTGTACACTGTTTCCTGTGATGGTTGGGTTTAGGGGTAGGGTGGGGTTAGGGAAATACAAAATACGGTTTGTGCTGTATAAAATCAATGGAAACCTATGTAATGTACCCACTTTTCACAAAAACAAACATGTGTGTGTGCGTGCGTGTGTGTGTGAATGAGAGAGTGTATGGGTGTTTCCCAGTACTGGGTTGCGGTTGAAAGGGAATGTGCTGTGTAAAACATGCTGGAATAGTTGGCAGTTCATTCTGCTGAGGCGACCCCTGATAAATAAGGGACTAAGCAAAAAGGAAAATGAATGAAATGAATTTTTTATATTTATTATATATTTTGTCTGATTTTAATGGCCTGAATTGTCTCTATGAATGAATGCAATTACAAAAAACACCAGCAAATTAATTGAAGATCTTAATTTGGTTCAACAGCGTACATGTTGCAAATCCTCACAACGCAAACACGAAAATGCGCTGCAAATTCTCACAATTCAACAAATGAAGAAAACACGCTGCATTTTCTCATAAATAGCACGGAACACAATGGATTTAAGTGGATCCAAAAACGTGATGGACCCGGCTGGGATTTGCTTATTGTGCCATGGCTATTGCTCAGTGAAGTTGTAGGTGATCTTTGAAAGATGAGGTTTCTTTTGTTAATTTTAACATCCTGATTACACGATTCACTTGTCTTTTGTATATCATTAGTCTAAATAACCATAACCTAAATAGACAGGTCCGTCACGTTTTTGGGTCCCCATGAAACATTTCCATTGTGTTCCGTGCTATTTGCATGTGTTTTGAGAAAATGCAGGTGTTTTCTTTATTTGTTGAGTTGTGAGAATTTTCAACATGTATGCTGTTAAACCGATGAGGATCTTTTCATAATTTGCTGGTGTTTTTTTTGTAATTACATGTGTTTTCCTAAATTGCAGCATGTTATGCTCTCTCGACCACTCTATGATTGCCATATTAAATTTGGCAAATTTTATTTAAAATTTATTAGAATCAAAATTATATGTGAATAAAATATATATTAATAAATTAAATAAATTATAAATGAAAATTATATTTTTCTCGTTTGTCACAAATACTTATATTTGTGAACTGTAGTTGAATGGATTGACATAAAATTTTATTCGAATGAAAATTTAATCTGAATGAAAGATATATTAATAAATTAAATTATAAATGAAAGTGATCCTCTTTTGGTAAATACTTACACAGTGAACTGTGATTGAACTGACTGACATATGACAATTCCTTAGAATCAAAATGATATCTGAATGAAAGATATATTAATACATTAAATACATTATAAATGAAAATGATCCTCTTTTGGTAAATACTTATATTTGTGAACTGTGATTAAACTGATTGACATATAAACATTTATTAGAATCAAAATTATATCTAATTGACAGATATATTAATCAATTAAATAAATTATTAATTACAATATTTAAAAATACTTTTCTCTGTTTTAATCTTGCAGAGAAAAATGACATTACTTGAAGTTTTTGTGGAAGTACCTTTGATTGTCTGTGTTTGGTTGAGATTTTGAGCTTTTTTTAAAGTCTGGTTGTGAGTTCTCCTCTGTGTTGGAGGAGATGGAGGTTTAGCTGCTTGACTTGCTCTGCTGGGTGCAGGCGCTCTGTGTAATGGCCTGCTCTCAGGTTTTTTAACCCTTGCTGATGGAACCGGAGCTTTTCTAGAGGAAGCAGATGTAAATGCATTGCTTCTGGCAGGAACCTGAGACACACAAGTTGATAATGCATTATTCATAAATGTGATTATCACAACCATGTGAATGAATAAGATAAATTATGTCTCATTTACTTTGCAGAGTATGCGACTCTATCCTTCCATTGTCATTTCTCAAACCGACATAAATAACAGGATCTAATTTACTGAGGAAATTCATGACTGTGATGATAGCAGTCTCTAACCTGGCGTTTCTTGGGTTTTATAAGTGGAGGTTCCTGAGAGGAGATGTCCTGCTCCTGCATCAGTCTTCTGATCTCCTCAGATATGCTCTTCTGAGTGAACTTAAAGGAATCTGGATGGTCTCCTCCTGTAAGGCTAGGTGTATTACATCCTCCATAGCCTTCATTAGCTGAACTGAAAGGGCTCTCATCTGAAGATATCCTTAATGGACTTTGATTGTTGCTGTCTCGGGGCACAGTCTCACTGTAAGAGAAATACGTCTTCTAGAGCTGCTGTAATGAGAACATATGACTCATATTCTGGGAAGGTGAAGGTGAACTCACATTATGGGCTGCAGAGAGAAGCCACGGGTGAATTCGCTGTCTGGTCCGATGGGCCGCATCAGTTCCTCAGCAGTGGGTAAATCTGCGTTACATAAATGAAATTCTGGTGACGAGAATTCCAGATTCACATTTTCACTTGCAAGCTTTAGATTTGATATGCGTGGCTGTGTGTCTCTGGGCTTTGGCAGTGATCGATAAGCTGTCTCTCACACTGAAGTACTGCTCAGATCGAATACAATGTGTCTTAGCAAACGCAGAGCCATTTAACACAGATTTGGATCACCGCCACCCATGGTGAATTTGCAACCAAGCTTTTGTTTAGGGGTCATTTGATCTTAAAGAGATAGTTAATCCAAAAATGAACATTTTCTCACAGTTTACTCACGCTCAAGTGGTTCTAAATGTTTATGATTATCTTTCTTCTGTTGAACACAAAACAAGATATTCTGAAGAACGCTAAAAAATCAGAAGTAATCTAAAGTAGAAACAAAAAAATATGATGTAAGTGTTTTTATTCCACCCAACATTCTTCAGGAAATCTTCCTTTGTGTTCAACACAAGAAAGAAATTCAGACAGGTTTGGAAACAAGTGTAAATGATGACACAATTCATTCATTCATTCATTTTATTTTCGGCTTAGTCCCTTTATTAATCTGGGGTCGTCACAGCGGAATGAACCGGCAACTTATCCAGCATATGTTTTATGCAGCGGATGCCCATCCAGCTGCAACCCATCACTGGGAAACACCCATACACCCCCATTCACACACACATACACTACAGACAATTTAGCTTATCCAATTCACCTATAGCGCATGTCTTTGGACTTGTGGGGGTAACCGGAGCACCCGGAGGAAACCCATGCGAACACGGGGAGAACCTGCAAACTCCACACAGAAATGCCAACTGACCCAGCCGAGGCTCGAACCAGTGACCTTCTTGCTGTGAGGCGACAGCGCTACCCACTGCACCACCCATGACACAATTGTATAAATTAATCAAAATAAATAAATTATAAATGCAAATGATCTTTTTCTCTTTTGGTAAATATTTATATTGTGAAATGTGATTGAATACTGATTGCCCTATAAAACATATTAGAATCTAAAAGATATCTGAATGAAAGATATATTAATAAATTAAATAAATTATAAATTATCCTCTTTTTCTCTTTTGGTAAATACTTTTAAAAACTAAACAATTTTAAATATTTGGGTGAACTGTCCCTTTAAAGAACTAACACAATGGACAGATGCAAAGATTGGTTTTTAGCCTGTGTATAAACAAATAAAAAAAATAAAAAATAAAAAATCAGACATACAGCATTATAATGCCGCATATGCAAAATCAACTGTACAGTAATTTACTTTGATGAACAGGATGAATATTTAGCAGCCATTACTCCACTAATCTTTCCAACAACTTAAACTGATGCTAAAAACCCCCACTTTTGATATTTTTTATGCACAAAATAAAAGAAAAGATAAATAAATAAGGGCAGATCTTCTATTTTTTGCCATTTGTTAAAGTTAGTGCTACATATTTACAGCCTACAAAAAGTAAAAAATAATAAAAAAAGAAATAACTTGTGCATTTATGAAGCGTGCTTCACACAGGTGAGTGGACCTGACAAACCACCTGTAGAAACTCTCTCTCTCTCCCTTACTCTAGCACTAAATTCTCTGAGCACAAATAGCTCCTGTGTATAATTAGCACTTCTTGCGTGTATTGCCTCTTCTTGTTGAATCTCTGAATGCCTCCTCACTTGTAAGTCGCTTTAGACAAAAGCGTCTGCTAAATCACTAAAAGTAAAAGTTATTAAATATCAAAAATAAATATCCAATAATCAACCGATACCCATTTAAAAAGAACTAAACTTCACTTGATTTGCCAAATGAGGCACGTGCAACGGGAATTCACAAGAAACATCTGAGACGACGGTTTACCCCACAAGTCCAAAGACATGCGGTATAGGTGAATTGGGTAAGCTAAATTGTCAGTAGTGTATGAGTGTGAATGGGTGTGTATGGATGTTTCCCAGAGATGGGTTGTGGCTGGAAGGGCATCCGCTGCGTAAAACATATGCTGGATAAGTTGGCGGTTCATTCCGCTGTGGCGACCCCAGATTAATAAAGGGACTAAGCCGAAAAGAAAATGAATGAATGAATATCGTACAATAAAAAAAAAAAAGACATCGTGACAAATTGAGCTGTTTAGAGTCAGCTAACAGGACTTCTGCAAACAAAGAACTTAGTAAACACCTCACGTTCTTCACTTTAATGTTTAACTGGAAGCATTTGCAGGGGAAAAGCTGCAAATCAAAAGGTCTGGAGTGCAGGCATGCCCACAATGACTGGCAGAAACCAGCCATGTGCCGAGTCTGACCTGACTCTGCGGTGGAAGCAGGCTGGAGTGTAGAGAGAGAAAGAGGAGTCCTGCCAGCCTCTACTTGTCCGTCTTCACACACTCCTGCTGAGCCGCTGATCTGCCTGTACGCCTCCTGCAGTGCCTCCATCTCACTCCCTCCGCTCTGACCATACGACTGCACTTCAAACATATAGAGGAGAGAAGGTGTAACATTAACTGCCTGATGTTTACCTTCACAACATGAAGTCAGAATTATTAGCCCTCCTGAATTATTAGACCCCCTGTACTGTATATTTATTTCCTCAATTTCTGTTTAACAGAAAGAATATTTTTTTCAACACAATTTCTAAGAACTGATTTCTTTGATCTTTGCCATGACGACAGAACATATTTGACTAGATATTTTTCAAGATACTAGTATTCAGCTTAAAGTGCAATTTAAAGGCTTAACCAAGTTAATTAGGCAAGTCATTGTATAACAGTAGTTTGCCGGCAGCTATCTCTCTGCAACTTCCACATGGTCACCCACTGAAGCTTAGCAGGGTTGCGCCCGGTCAGTACCTGGATGGGAGACCACATGAGAAAGCCAGGTTGCTGCTGGAAGTGGTGTTAGCGATACCAGCAGGGGACGCTCAACCTGCGGCCTGTGTGGGTCCTAACGCCCCAGTATAGTGAAGAGGACTCTATACTGCTCAGTGAGCGCCATCTTTCGGATGACTCTCTAAAATCCCAGGATGTTCTTCGAAAGAGTAGGGGTTTAACCCCAGCATCCTGGCCAAATTTGCCCACTGGCCTCTGTCCATCATGGCCTCCTAACCATCCCCATATCATAATTGACTTCATCACTCTGTCACCTCTCCACCAATCAGCTGGTGTGTGGTCTGGCGCAATATGGCTGCCGTCGCGTCATTCAGATGGATGCTGCACACTGGTGGTGGATGAGAAGTTTCGCCCCAAAAATGTGTAAAGCGCCTTGAGTGTCCAGAAAAGCGCTATATAAAATGTAAGGAATTATTATTATTATTATTGTTATTATTGTTCTGTAGGCAATCGAAAAAAAAGATTGTTTAAGGGGGCTAATAATATTGACCCTTTAAATGTTTCTTTTTTATTAATTAAAAAAAAAAAAAAGTTATTATTCTAGCCGAAATAAAACAAATAAGATTTTATCCACAAGAAAAAATATTATTGTAAATACTGTGAAAAATTCCTTGCTGTTAAACATCATTTGGGAAAAATTTGAAAAAGAATTACAGGAGGGCTAATAATTTTGACTTCAACTGTAGGTTTAAACAAACAAACTGCTTCTCATACCTGCAGTTTCCAGTGCTGGTGTCTCTGTTTGTTTGCTTTCTGGTCGTTTCTCTCTTGCAACTGCCAAACTGGGAACTGCAGGAGCCAATGCTCCATCCGTGGAATTTAGAGAGTCGTGTAATGACACTGGGACACAAGAAGAGCATTTCAGCTTTATCTAAACATTTGCAGCATTATACATGGAAATTTGGGGTGTTGTATACCTTTGGCCAGCATCCCGTGTCTTTCAGGTTTCTAAAACAAAGAAGAACAAAAACTGTGGTTTAAATTAGCAGCTATTTGATTTTGCAACAAAAATCCAACGTTATTAAGTTGTGATGTGAACAAAAAATATATATTAATATATAAATAAACTAGCAAATAAATCATTTAGAAAAACTAACACTTTAAAAAATATTGCTAAAATTTACTTTTACTTACACAGGGTATGTACAGGAAGCAGAGAGGGAAACTCAATACCTTTTAAGACCTTTTTAAAACTCTTTTCATACATTTTAAGACTTCATCGCCACTTTCAACCGGTAACATTGGCGACATTTTAATTTGCAGTATATTTACTAAATACAGATTGTAAGAAAGTAATCCATCAATAATGTTTTAGTTTAGAAACAAAAGACATTTATGTAGAGAGGTGTTCCAGGAATGTGGCTATTAACAACAGTCAACCACATAATAGTTGAAAAAAAAAAGTGGATTTAATGATTAAGACAGCAATTTTGTCACAAATAAAAAGATTAAAAATCAGATTCTACTTTAATTCTTCAGTGCTCACTAAACGTAATACTTAATATTAACTGTATATCTCTCAGCCTATCTCCAGTAATAAAAAAAATGCAGATTGTCTCCATGCACTGCAAAATAACCAGTTATTAAATTCAGGCAGGGCTCTTATTACAGGCTTAAAGTGCATTAAAGATTTATATTCACCTTCTCCTGAGGCTCCTCGTCACTTTTGTCACTCGCCTCTTCCTCAAAATCTTCACTATAAGCAGGAGAAGCTGAAAGAGAAGCAACATACAAGTGTTTTATTCTTTTTGAAAGCAATTTTTTATTCTTTTTAGTCTTCAGAAAGCAATAACAAAACACAGCTCTTTCAAAATCGTATTCTCTCTGCTCTGCCCTTACCAGCAGTGTCTTTATTCATTCTCTGTTCCTCCTCAATTGCCGAATCCATCTCTTCTCTCCTGAAAGGAACATAGACAAACTGCATTTATAGAAGGATAATATGCAAATGCTCCTTCACAAACAGCATCTTTGGAATTGATTATTTCAGCTTTTTCTCATTTTTTTCAGGTACCTCAATGGGCTGGTTGGGGCGGATGGCTCCTGTTCTTGATTTATTCTGGAGTAGTCAATGGAGGACGAGGATACTTTCTTCAGATTAGATAAAAATCTGGCATCATCATCATCATCATCATCATCATCATCCTCATCCAACGTATCCAGGCCTCGAGCCCCGGCACTAGGTATCACCAAAGAATCTGTAAAAAAGCAATTACAGATGGTGCCCGTCAAGCAAACAGAGTGCTGGTGGATGTTATGAGTTCAGAGAGAGGATGGATTCATAACCTTCAGGCTCAAGACTGTCTCTGCTAAAGATTACGTGGTCTCTGTTCCCTTCATCCTCCAAAAAAATCTCCTTAGGGTGCTCTTCATCCACTTCTTTGATGGACGGAGTCTTTTTCAGAGACTTCAAGAATGACCTTCCAGTTGACGACATCCCTGCATATCAAAGAAACATGTTTCAAGTATTAATTAGGCCATTTTTATACACAAGACAGCAGAAAAGATATAGTCTGTTTTTTTTTCCATTCCAATTAAAGCAAATCATCAAGAGCAGATTTTTCATTCCGAGAGCAAATAAATAAAAATTAAATAAATAAATAGAAGGAATTCAGCAATATGTGCATGTTTGAGAATTTCTAAATGATAATTCACATCAAGGAATACAGAAAAATCGATACATAGTTCTTTAAATAACATCTTCAAAAATGACAACAATTCCTACTCTTCAGACAAAAGGGCTGTTTAATTTTTTTTTTTCTCCCAGCTTATGGATGTTTTGTTGATGGGGGATTTTAAAGCAGCAGAAAACTTCATAATAATAATAATTCTTCAGCAGATAACAGATAATCATATCTCCTTCCTTATAATAATAACAACAATAATAATAATATAACAATCAATATATCGACTTGTCGCACACACAGATATGACCTCAATCATTTTTGGTGATGCAATATATATCACCCATACATAAAAACCAAATCTAGCAACATTTTAGCTGATTGCGCATCTCATTCAAACTCTATTGGAGGTGTCAGTGTCAGCATGAAAAAACAAAACAAAAAAAACAAACATAGTATTTACTAAATTACTATAGTATATTTTTATGTGGGCGCCTAACAACTGAAAACAGATCTGGTAGCAGATGTGGCCTGTTAAGGCTCATGTGACCCTTTAAAAGGTTTCACATTCTGATACCAATGCCTAATTACTAAATAGCTAGAATTATTATCACTATATTAAATATTCTTGAGAATAAAATATTACGTGTTCTTTGAAAGAGTGTACTTGCATTATGATGCTAATATATTATCATTCTGGCACCTTAATTTTTTAAGTTGAATCAAATGAACTTTTCTAGTCATCTCAACTTACATCAATCAAACTGATTAAAAAACATTAAGTTAAACTTCGTAAAATGCAGTTGAAACCTGATTAACTAATTAAAAGAAGTTAAACATAAAAATATCTGTTGTCAAGACTTTTTGTCATATGTTTTAAAGAGTACGAGTGGCATAAAATGGTCTTAAAATGACAAAAATATCATTTAATCGCAACACATTTTGATGCAATATATCGTACAACAAAAATGAGATATCGTGACAGTCCTAATAACAAGTGTTAGTTTTCCACCCCAAAAAAAAAAAAATAATGCTGTTATTTAACTCTCTCTCACGACATTCAGAATATAGGTTCAAAAGAACACTGAAGAATTTTTTTAACTGATATTGTGGTCTTTGGTGACTCATTAAATCTAAGTCAAAAATCCATTTTAGAAGTCAAAAAGACTTATACAGGCAACACAAAATGAATCTACGTGACTCCTGTTTGGACATAAGCTCACAAAAGACACTGTTTGTTTACAATAGAGAGGGAGCATGAGTGTGTTATTGGTCATAAAAAATGGAAGATGTGCTTATCCTGGATATTGCAACCAATACAAAAAACATATTTGTGCCTTTATACACATAACGCAACAGGAATCTTGCACTCCAGACTGTTGCGAATGTGTTCAAGACTGTAAATTGCATTTAATACTGTAATACACAGACTGATCAATGCTTGTCAATGTATCATCAGGAGCCACATGTATAAATACTGTTTTGCTTTTATGCTTGTTTTTTTCCTCCCTCGCTGATTGTAGATGGCTTTTGTAAATGGTTAATGGCAAATTTTCTTTTCTGAGTGACCTACCACTTTAAATCCACCGTTTTGTTTATATATTATTATACCGGTCCTCTGTGTGGAACATTATCATTCTGAGCTGCACACATTCAATTAACTAGAGATCAGAGAAACTAACTGGCACAGCACATTTTCTTCAAAACGGGCAATATACCAAGCATTTGTTTACAGCAAAAAATGTACTGAAAACATTGCCGCTGTAATCACATATTACCACAACAACAACTCTGGTCTGTTGCATTAAATCTGGCATATAATTATGAATTAATGTAAAATAATGCAGATTTTTTGGCAACTAAAATGCTAGCACAAGAGTTTATTCTTTTTAATTGTCTTCATATAAAGCGATGGAAAATATTTAAATAACATTTGGTAGTTTTACTGTTTATAGTTTATTGTTCTGTAAACTACTGATCACATTTATTCTGAATTTAAAACAGAAATGCTGTCAATTAGAACACAAAGTAATAAAAATAATTGTAATCAAAATGTAATGTAATTTTAAATTACAACAAAACCATAAAACCATTGTCAATTTCTGGAAATCAGTTTTTGTTAAATACGTTAAAAGACCTGTTATCAGAAAATGCGACATTTTACTCAAACACGCCTTACATCCAGAGAAATTGAGAATTTAATTGGTCTCTTAAAGGCACAGTATGTAATATTGCCACTAGAGGGCATGTATTCACAACAAACAAAAGGTGCATTTTAATGACTTCTATTATGCCACAGTAAAATGCTTCCAGTTCTTCTGCAGTTTTCCCATATTTTGTTAATGTAAAAAACATTTTAGGGTTCTTTTATAATGCTACTCTGTGCAGTCTAATGAAACGCACAACATATTAAGGCATATTTGGTGTTTCCCTGTTTACTATAAAACCAAACCAGAAATAGGGTACACTGTATTTAAATACAGTTTATTTACGGTTGTGAATTGCATTATGGGACCTTGATCTCTGCTTTGTTGACTTTTGATGTTGAAAATTCAACTCTACATTTTACTTAAGTGACTTTTATCGACAATTTAGTAGTTTGAAATAATACAATAAATATTAAATAATATATAGAGAAATAAGCCTGTAAAATAACAGAAAATTTAGTTCATTACAAGGTTTTTGTACCGCAATACACAACACCAACCCAGACAACATATCACTTTAAACTATTAAAAAATGTTAATGTCACTTTTTTTTTTTTTACCTTTCAAGGTTAAAAGATTTGGAAGAAAGATCAAGGTCCCATAATGCAATTCAAAAGCATAAATAATGGGGGGAAAAAAAAACCAAACAAACATGAGTCACAAAATACAAATTTTTTTTTTTTTTACAGTGTAGTATATCCAGAGAAATTGAGAATTTAAGTGGTCTCTTAAAGGCACAGTATGTAATTTTTGCCACAAGAGGGCACGTATTCACAACAAACAAAGGCGTATTTTAATGGCTTTAATTATGTCACAGTCAACTTCTGGTTCTTTGGTTCAGTTTTACCACATACAACATTTTAAGGTTCTGTTATAATGCTACTCTGTGCAGTCTAATAAAACGCACAACATATTAAAGCATGTTTGATGTTTCCCTGTTTACTATAAAACCAAACCAAGGGTGTTGCACAGTGTACCTAGTTAAAATTGCTTATTTCTCTGGATTTGAACAACAATTACAGCTTTAGGAATAATATTAGTACATACGTCAGGAAAATATATAACACAGTTCTAGTGGTTTTTGAATATTTCGATTAAAATGTTTTTTTTTTTTTACATAATGCATCCTTAATTTCAATATCGGTATCAATAATATCAATCAAATAATATTAAAAATAAAAATAAATTATCGTGTGCTGAATCTTTACCATCTTCATCATTAGCAGACAACTCATTAGAATCAGTGTGAATGGGGCTCTTCTGTTCTGGAGCACTGGAGGAGTTTTCAGAAGCTGGACTTGAGTCTTCCTCCGAGACCCTTCGCTCCTCTACACAGTCACTATGGTCAGTTGACTGCATCTTCTCATTTACTTCTTCATGTTCCGAAGAATTAGGACTCTCCTGTTTACTTGTGTTTTGGGATGGCCTCCCATTGGCCAGCTCACTCACCCTATCAAGAGCTTTGCTACGAGGTTTAGGGGTGGGTTTACTAGGGACTACAGTGTATAAAGGTGATGGACAAAGAAAGAAACAGCATGAAACTTAAAGTCTTAAAAATTCATACAGAGCTCAGCAAAAGAAATAGACAACTAATCTATCGTATTTTGTAAAAAGGGCCACAACTGACTATAAACTGGATTGGGTCAACACTGGATTTTTTACTGGACAGAAAACATAAAGAGAAAATACTGAGTTGGTACATAAGTCCCATTTTATCATTTCATTTCATTCAGAATTAAAGAAGAATAGGTTGCTGTCAGTCCTAAATACATTATAACAGTGTCTTTTTTTACTCCTCAACAAATGTTTCAAATGTAAGAATTCTTAAAAATAGCCCAGTGGTTCTCCGACCATCCCTAGTTTGAATCCCGGCACGTTGACCTTTCCTGATCCTATCCCCCCCCGTCTCTCTCCCACTTCACTTCCTGTCAAAACTACTGTCCTGTCAAATAAAGGCAAAAATGGCAAAAAAATAAAATAAAATAATAATAATAATAATAAATAAATAAGTAAATGAATTTAAAAAAAATAAAAAAACAAAACGTATTTGTTACAAATTTACTGAAACTACACTCAAAAATATTTGAGTTGAAATAACACAATTCTTACATTTTTTTTTGGGACAACTTAATTGTTTTATGTTCATTCATTCATTCATTTTCTTTTTGGCTTAGTCCCTTTATTAACCAGGGGTTGCCACAACGGAATGAACCGCCAACTTATCCAGCATATGTTTTACGCAGCGGATGCCCTTCCAGCTGCAGCCCATCACTGGGAAACACCCACACACTCTCATTCACACACACACACTACGGACAATTTAGCTTACAAAATTCACCTATAGCGCATGTCTTTGGACTTGTGGGGGAAACCGAAGCACCTGGAGGAAACCCATGCGAACACGGGGAGAACTTGCAAACTCCACACAGAAATGCCAACTGACCCAGCCGAGGCTTGAACCAGCGACCTTCTTGCTGTGAGGCGACAGCGCTACCCACTGCGCCACCATGCCGCCCTGTTTTATGTTCAATCCACTTCAATTTATAAAAACGATTATGTTAACTTAATTGATTTGTGTTGGGATGACATGAAGGAATTGTGTGCAACCCAGCATTTTTTACAGAGCAGTGGCGTGAGGGAAATATGCTACTAATACTCACCATGGTTATTTTAGCAAAACTAAAACTAAAAAACTATTGGTCAAACATAACTTTCGTTAACTGAAATACATTTTTTTAATAAAATCACAATGAATGAAAAACTAAACAAATTAAATTAACAACAATCATTGGAAAATAAACTGATATAATAGTTAATAGAATGGTATAATAGTTAACAGAAATAATAATAATAGTTTTCAGAATTAATAAGCCTTTAGATGGCTCTTTTACAGCCAAACACATCAGTCAAGTGCAAGATTATATATTACAGAAACATCTTCTCTATATAAACATAAATTGTGTCCTATCTTTTCTAAATTTGCCAAAAAAAAAAAATAGAAAACTAGGCATGTTTAACTAGATACATGATCTTTAATATGAAGAAGCTTGTCTTAATTCTTCATGATATTTACATTTATTTGTTTAAATTGTAATTGTCTGCTCAAACAATTGTTTTATTTTTAATACTGAGAGGTTTGCACTAGAGTTACTGTAAGCTAAACTTTGCTTTGCACTAGATGTGTTCTGTTAAATCTGATAAACTATAATTATTAAAATTAAAAATATATTAACTAAACAGAAATGTGTTCACAAAATAAAATCTAAACTAAAACGTACAGGACAATTAATGAAACAAACACAAAATAAACAAAATAACAAATAAAACTAAAATGAAATTTACAGCGAATTTTAAAAAAGTATCGATAAAATGAATTTAAAACTGCAAAACTATAATAACCTTGTTACGTCTCTCCCATTTAGCATTAATTAAAATGTGTGCATGTTTTGCCATCTGAACATTAATTGCATTATGAACATCGCTTTGAAATGGTCACAGCACATTCCAGATGATAATAAAATGTGACTTATACTCCAGGAAAAAAATGGCTGGGTAACACTTCAGAATAATGGTCCATTGATTAGTTAATGCATTTATTAAACAAGTATGAATAATCTTGTAAAGCATTTATTGATCATAGGACAAAATTAACTAATGCATTGTTAAAATCCAAAACTGTGCTTCTTAACATTAGTTAATGCGTTGTGAGTAAAAAAAAAAACTAACATTATTTAACTTATAAAATAACATTAACTAATGTTAACGAAGATGAATAAATACAGTAATAAATGTATTACTAATTGTTTGTTCATGTTAGTAAATATATTAATTAACATTAACTAACGGACCATTATTTAAAGGTGCAGTATGTAAATTTGACACCCAGTGGTTAAACTAGATATTGCATTCCTGAATCAAAACAAACACAAGCGCAGGTTGCCAGATTGACGACACCAACAGCGAGACTATGGAGCCTAAAGGCTGATTTAAACCGTGTTCTAAATAAAAGCAACGGCACGCGATAGAAGGAATATTTTCCATATTAAAAGGAGTTTTTGTTCTAACCAAGACCTCGATTGATATATTAGAAACGGCTTCTATTTCTCACAGGTGAACAACAGGATAAACTGATCACCTCAGGTACACCTCATGTGCTTTATTCAGTGTTAAATGCTAATGTTAAAGAGGTTTAATATGTATTATTATGAACCTTACCATTTCGTGAGTGAGTGCATATTCTGTGCTTCTGAATTGCTGTATTTAAATTTCTGTTGTGTTTAGTCTGGTGCAAACAGCCAAATTGCTTACACTGCACATCCCGTCAAGTAGCGTGTTGTTAGGACACGGGGTTACAATGTAACCTGCTCACCCAATGTTTACACTCGTAATATTTATATGTGGAGCTGTGTATCTGCGTCTCATTTCGGAGTCTGCTACTTTCCACCGGAGGTCGCATTTCGGTCACGGACGCATGATTTGAAAGTCTTCATGAATGAAATATGTGGTTTTCCAACAAGGCAACCCGGGGTGCTGAATTATAATTGGGTAAGCTGGCATTGAGCAGGTTAAAAAAAAAAAACATAAACTAGACAGCGTTCCGGCACGGAAAGTCCATTTTCAAAGTAGAATATCTGACTTCAGCATTGTTTTTCAAATAAACAAGAATGTTCACTTGGCATGTTTCTTAAATATCTACAAACATATTGAGGTATTTTTATGCTTTAGAACAGTCAAAAACTTACATACAGCACCTTTAAAAGTGTTTCCAATGGCTGAGGTGTAAAAATGAGAAACCAAAAAAACACAGGTTTACACACATTTTCACAAAAAATACCCAAGTGCTACTGTGGTAAAAGTGAAGCGTGTAGTTCTGTAATGTTGCACTTCTTCAGGAAACCAACGTTTTAAAACACTGATTATCCGCAAATCTATTCAGAACAGAAAACACACACTAAACCTTTAGGGTACATGACTGAATAATGACTGAGATGTACCCAGAGTAAGGCTTTCTCTCTGTCTGGAGTCCACCCAGGGGTCCACGGCTTGGGACTTTTTAATTTTAGCGAAACGACGTTTAGTGGAGTTTTCTGCAAGAGTGATGAGAAAAGAGAAAAGCAGAATAAAAAGAGAGTGACAGAGCACCAAGACGGAGAAATTACTAAAGCTTGATGGATAAATGTGAAATTGGACAAATTACATATTAAGTGGTTGCTGCAGGGCAGACGTTCTCAATCCATAGAAATGCGGAATAGTAATAACAGTAAATGACACATCTCTTTGAACAGCACTTCAGAAGTTCAAAGAACAGTAGACAAAAACCTCCATTCTTGGAAATGGAAATATTACAATTGGTCAGACACAATACTTGTACACACACAATGTTCTGCAAAGAAAAGAGATTTCACAAAACACAGAGTCAACAAATGATTAACGACAATCTTTCTTTGTATGAAGCTATTTTTGATGAATAAAAAAAATACTGCACAGATAATTACTACTGTTCAGAAATGTGGGGTTGGTCATATTTTTTATGTTTTTAAATCTCTTAAAAAGAAATCTCTTACACTCATTAAATTTGGTTTTATTTAATCAAAATTACTGTGAAAAAGCTGTATTATGATAATGTATTATCATAATGCAAAATAATAAAATTTTAACAAATTATATATGTTGCCATTTCAACATTTGTTTTACATCTCTAATTACAATTCATTAATATGCTGATTTGGCACTCAAGAAATATTTTATTGGCAATTATTAAAATGGCTGCTTAATATTATGTGTAATACTAATGAATTAGTTTGCTGATTTATACAATTTATTTAACATTATACATTACTTTATTGCCACTTGTACAGTTTACATGCTTCTTGAATATAAGTATTAAATTCTTCATATAAAATATAAAAAGAATCCAGCTGCGTGAATTCATCAGACAGATGATGCTGGCAAGATATTGAGTGTTAAAGGGGACCTATTATGCAAAAAGCCCTTTTATAAGGGGTTTAAAGACAGTTGTCTGGTAACAGTATGTGAATATTACCACCTTCTATGGTAATGGTAAAAAATGTATACATTTAAAATTTTTCATAAAAGCAATCTGAAAAAACACTTTGATTGACATTCTCCCTTTGTACATGTCATAAGAGGGGGAAAGTCCCACCCATCTGTGACGATCTCTCCCTCATTAGCATAGGACTTAAGTCTTGTTTTTGAATCTGCCAGTCACCAAAATGGCACAATTAGATCAAAGCCTAAAAGAGGACATTTCAAAGAGTTATAAAACATGGTCTGTGGTGTATTTTGAGTTGAAACTTCACATACATAATCTAGGGACATCAGAGACTTATTTTACATCTGGTAAAAAGGGGCATAATAGGTCCCCTTTAAAATATTTGGACTACTTCACATGCTTCTTAAATTCAGAGGTTCTTGTGAAACAGAAAACATCTTTTCTCAGGTCTACAGAGTGACTTGGAAAAGCAGTTTATTAAATTTTGTTGTCAAAACTTCTGCAGTATAACTTAATGTGTTTATGGACTAAACACAGGAATTATGGCAGAACAATGTACAATTAGTTCAGATATCTTGCTATTGTGCCACACTGCGTTACTGCTCTATATTATGATAAATGCACTGTTGACGTCCAATGTTATGTAAAGTTATTTTTAAAAGTAATATATTACAATCTTAAGTCATTTTAAAGCACGCACACACATACATATACATACACTTTACCTTTAACTTTACCCAACACTGGTAATGTCCGATAGACATTCCATTATATTCAGTGTGAAGTATAAACAGTCATTTAAGATAAATTGCTTCATGATTCTTAATCGTAAGTCACTTTGGATAAAAGCATTTACTAAATGACAATGCAAAGTCAGTTTCACTCAAGCAAAGGCACTGGGAAACACAATTCCCCAAAAGCAAAGCAAGTACTTAGTAGAGTTTAATGAGAAAATGTCAACTCCTCAACAGCAGAAGTAATTATCCTGTCTAGACGATTAATACGAGGTAAAAAAGAAAAGAAAAAGAAAAACATGCTTAATCACATCGTATCCAACATGCATCAGTTAGCTATATCTAGGATAATCTACTGAATAAGAACATCAGAGACAACAATTCAACTATCACAATCTTGTATATTCAGAAAAACTATTTTTGATCAAATAATGTGCTGATCAGCTACAGATCTGGATCATGAATGTGATTTAAAAATAAAGGCAGAGAAAATATGGCTGCATTTCAAGCGATCACTGATGACGCATCTGATCTCAATGCTGATCTGATTTTGTGAACATTTATTTTGGCTAATACTTTGTGTTTGCTGCCCTCAAGTGGGCAAATACCTAAACTACGATAATTACCCAAAAATGAAAATTCTGTTATTAATTACTCACACTTACAAGTCCAGGATTGCCACTCTAAGCCACGTCAAATTCTCTGACTTTGCCTGATTTTCACTGAATAAAAAGCTGAACTTCCATGACCTATTCAACTTATTTTTTAACAGAACTGTAGTGTAACTATCACTTCCAGTTTCAATAACTTCCATTCCTTTTATGCAAAACAAAACAACTTATTTACTATTTAATAACATTCTGTGAAACAACAAAATAAAAAACATGGTTCAGAAAAATTACATTTTAATAAAACGACAAAGAAAAATCAATGACGCTTCATGACCAAAAAATACATAAAACTTCCTGCTGGAATAGACTTTTAATATTCCATGATAAATTCCATTAAACTAAGCCTTTTATAGACTGTCTTGATATCTACTTTTTTGTTTAACATTTCGGTTGTAAAACAGTAGTCATATGTTAAAGGTCCCGTGAAGTACTTTGAAACGTGCATTTTTTATTCGATGTTTGACAATCTCAACTGAAAAATTAAGAGAGGGTGGGACATAGACTAGCCCCTCCCCTTTTAAAAAACTGCCAATAGCGTTTCATTTTTAATCAGTTTTGCCGGTGAGAGTGGTTGAGATCATGCGCATCAAATAAAAAGCAAATGAGCAGCGTCTTGAAGGGGGTGGGGCATGTCAGATACTAGAGAGTATTTGATTGGCCAAGATTTGATGAGAAACTGAAGTATGAGGTGACGCAGAAAAAAATCATTGATCCATTTAGGTGGAAACGACAAACTTTGACTGTTTATATCAGTTTTATATTTTCTAAATGCATATTTTGTCTTGGAGCACACTAGCTAATAGATATCCTTAAAATGAACAGATTGAAAATAATTACAATTTTGAAAGTTTAGTTACTTCAATCTCGATTGTTCACCTCAGTAATTTTAACACCGATGAGCATTGTTACAAGTCTGAAACACACCGGCCTAAAAATGATACTTTTAAAGTTTCAAACTTATTCCAGCAAACAGAGCGCCGTGCAGCCAAGCAATGGATAAGTTTCAAATGTCCCCCTCAGTGTCTATGGTGGTTTCAGCACTGGAGGATAAACCATCTTGCTGATGTGATTGAGACCCTCCAGCATTTTAACCTCGTAAACGTTTGCGTTTCAAACCTAGACCAAAGATAGAGATTTAAGCCAAGCTGTCTTTTTGATGCAGGCTACACCAGCACTCACCTGCTCCCTCTTCACTGTCATCATCATTATCATCATCTTGCCACCATGGCACAGACGCTGAGACCTTCTTCACTGGCCTGACCGGTGCTTTTCCCAAGCTGTCAAGGACACTGGGATGTTTGGAGCTGGTGCCCAGATCAACAGAGTCATCAGAAACCGACTGAAAAATAGCACAAATAAACAAAAACATGACGTTTGCCTGTTGTGCTGGGTTTAACAACAGCATCCGGGCATTAAAAGGAGAAACAGACAACAAAGACCACAGACTGTTAAGCAGCTGAAGACTTCTTTTACGTCAGAAGAAAATATTTTGCATGCAAATCTTTATAATAAAAATAATACCTTTTATTTATAGGTGCTTTTCAAAGCACTCAAGGACACCTTACAGTATATAGCAATCACATCGTAAAAACCCAAGCAGTAAAAAGCAACAGACAGCATATTAAACCAGCAAATCATTAAAAGCAATCCTGAACAAAAACGTTTTTATCTGACATTTAAAATTGGAGATAGTGTCCAACCGGCGAATGTGCAAAGGCAGGGAGTTCCATCACTTTGGTGCTGCACAGCTAAAAGCCCTGCCACCAAATTAATTTAGAAATGAAGTTTGGAACAGATAAAAATTCAGCAGAAGATGATCTCAGTGAGCGCAAAGAAGTGCACAAATGAAGAAGATCAGACAGATAGTGAGGTGCCAAACTATGAGGATACTAACTAAATTGATCAGTTAGTATCCTCAATTCCTTAAAAAATTAAAGACTGGTAATAAAAGAGACGTTGATGTGACTCTGTGATAAATTTGCTGAATAATCCTGGAACGTGTTGCTGCCATAGAAATCACGATTTCTATACATTTTCATTATGCAATTTATTCTGTCAATGAAAACATTGGAAATATATATATATATTTGCACTGTCAATTAAATAAATATTTTGGGGAACTAACAAATCACAGATATTCTTGATTTTATTCCATTTTTTAAAAACATCCTAAAATTTATGATGTATTCAATTCAATTCAATTCAATTCAATTCATCTTTATTTCTATAGCGCTTTTACAATGTAGATTGTGTCAAAGCAGCTTCACATAGAAGATTATAGTGAATTGGAATGGTGTCCGTTCAGTTTTTAGAGTTTAAGTTCAGTTCAGTTCAGTGTGGTTTAATTTTCACTGCTGAGAGTCCAAACACTGAAGAGCAAATCCATCGATGCGCAGCTCTACAGGTCCCGAACCATGCAAGCCAGTGGCGACATATTGAACAATTCTGAATTGAAAAGGATTATTAAAAAATGAGCTAAACAAAACTCAACATTTGATGAAACAGGAGGGCAAGAAGGACAAACTTCTCAAAGGCTTTTCATATAAAATTCCAGAAAAATTATAAACGGTAAACAAAAGACTGTCAAGAGTAACGTTACCTCTTTCAAGAACTGCTCAAACTGTTGATCCAGCTCCTCTTTGGTCAGTCTATGAGCCATAATTCACTAACACAGTAAGACAAACATATCAGATTTAGACCAATAAGTTCCTGTAACCTTACATTATATAAGTTAACGTTCAGAAAAGACTGCTTATTTAAAAGTTTAAAAAAACATTTGAAACCTAAAAGAAACATCGTGTGGGAGAGGCACAAATAAGTCTGCATGTGCTGCATTATAAACAGACTGATGTTTGGTTTATTGAAGAAAAGTACACGGGATGATGTTTATGTTGTTGTTCTGTGATTGGGCTTCGTTATTAGCTCGCTAACTCGTCATGGCAACAGAAAGAAACGTTCAACCTGTTAGTTAAAGTGAAAGTAAACCAATAAGCTACTAACTCACCAATACAGAAACCGCTGGTAAATGTAACGTTATATGCAGCAAATTCTTTAATATTCACATTATTATTAGTTGGTTTCCCGCTACTATAAGCGGGGGGGTTACTGAAAGCTTATTGGTCTTATTACATCACTTGGCTCCGTAGATTTGATTGGGCGGCTCAGTTCCGTATTTGTGGGTTGCCAGGTTGGAGAAATGCACTCATTTCTAAAACATATCGTGTAAATGAGTGGTGCTTGTAAGAGCCGTTGGTTTTTCCAAGTAAAGACACTTTTCAAAACACAGTTTCTTCAATTATTATTATAAAAAAGAAATGGTGCTATTTTCACATGCTTTCAAATAAAAAACCTAGGTGTTTTATATGTATTTCCCCCTGCAATACATAATTTAATTTCTAAATGCCACAATCCAATAATGTTTAGACCTATATTCGGGCCTAACACAAACATTACCAGCCAATTAGATTTTTTTATAACATTTTATATTAATTACATAATTTAAAAATATTTATTTATTTATTAAAAGTCAAAACACTGTATGTTCATTATTTCAATAAAAATAGGAAGAACGTCATTTTTGTTATTATTATTCATGCATTTTATTATTTAAAAATCAGTAAGATTTTATTGTTTTTATTTTTTATTGATTAAACTTTTATTATATGTATTCTATTGTTTAAATTAATTAAATAAATATCACTTTACTACTACTGAACTGTAAGGTATTTCTTAATAATTTTAACTTAAGTTTAATAATGAATTTATATAATCATATATAAATCGGTGGCGCAGTGGGTAGCAGGTTCGCCTCACAGCAAGAAGGTCGCTGGTTCGAGCCTCGGCTGGGTCAGTTGATGTTTCTGCATGGAGTTTGCATTTTCTCCCCGTGTTCGCATGGATTTCCTTCAGGTGCTCTGGTTTCCCCCACAGTCCAAAGACTATAGGTGAATTGGGTAAGCTAAATTGGCCATAGTGTATGTGTATGAATGGGAGTGTATGGATGTTTCCCAGTGATGGGTTGCAGCTGGAAGGGCATCCGCTGCGTAAAACATATGCTGGATAAGTTGGCGGTCCATTCCGCTGTGGCGACCCCAGATTAATAAAGGGACTAAGCCGAAAATGAATGAATGAATGAATAAATATTGTTATTGTTACCACATATGGTTCCTTGTGCAATAAATGGGTAATTCATGCCAAAGCCCCTTTCAAGCTAGCCTACATACCAGTATTTCCCAACCCTGTTCCTGGAAGCACGTATTTTGGATGTCTCCCTTATGTTTAGCGCTGGTGTGCCTCCAGGAACAGGGTTGGGAAATACTGAAATACACTATGCAAACTTTCTTCTGACACAGCACTGACCATAAGTTACCCTGAGGCGCAGTATTGCTCCATAAATCAGTTACTTTTACCTATACAATTTTAGCATACAAATCTATAGATACAACATTTGCACATAACAAAAGATAGCAGTCTCACTTAACTGCCACCATCTGATAAAATTAATCATATGATGTATGAAGGTATAGTTAACCCAAAAACGACAATTCTTTCATCGTTTAGCCTATTCAGCTTCAAGGGGTTAAGTTAAGTTCTTAACTTTTATTTATTTAAGGTTTACTCTGCTAATCCAATTAGAACCACTTGTTTGGTAAACAAAGCTGGTCTCTTGTATAATACATCCACTAAAACACATAGAAAGTATTACTTTACAAATTGTATTGTACATAAATCTTCTAAACATTTAACATCATATTATTAAATAATATTGTTTTAATTAATTAAAAAACTGAATAAATATATATTTATACACATTTACAGAAGAAAATAGATTTAATGGTGGGTCAAAAATCTGCAGATTTCTGCAGACCTACCAATACCATAAATATATGTATATAAAAAATACTAGATGTGAATAGTAACCAGTTTCCAACATTCTTCAAAATATATTATTTTGTCTTTAACAAAAAAGAACAAAGAAACTCATTTGGTTTGAAACAAGTAGAGTAAATGATGACATAATTAGTATTGTTGAACTATCTCTTTAACTATATTGTAAAAGCCATCTATAGCACATTATTTAGCTTGTCATTTGTGTAGCATTAGCCTCCTGATGGGTGCCTGAGCGGGACAATCAGCAAAAACACCGCCGGGAAAACTGAAAAAAGGGTCATCTGAAAGCATGGGTTGTGCTCGTCTTGGTCTAGATTACTCTAAATGAATTTTAATCGTGACCTGGGTGTCATCAGATCTCCATCTGACTCTGTCTCAATGAGATAAGTGAATGAGTGATTAGGACGCGGATTCTTCCATCTGCCCTCGTTTCTCATGTAAATGCACCAAACACACTTATATGCCTTAATGAAGCCTGTGTCCTCTGCTGTCCGCTTGACATTGGCACACCGGACAGGATAACCCTGCTCATCCGCCCTCGATGCAATTCATATTCATGCACAGGCCTGTTAATATTTTGGTGGGGTGGGCTTTTCGTGAGGGAGGGGCTCCATTACAGATAATTGGAGTGACCTTCAGTTGTATTTCAGCGTCATACGGTACACTGACTTTGAATGTCCTCTGACAAACTTATACATTTAAAAGCCACACGCAATGCATTTCATCAGGCTCCGCTTTTTTAGAGATTGCGAAGGATGTGAGTTTAATTTGTGAGGGAACTTTAAATAAACGCACTGGATTGATAAAAGCAATTTTTTCCACAAGCTTTTATGTAGTGGGGTTCTTCTCGTACATTAAATTTGAAATTTGTCTCACTGAGATATTATTTCAGTATAAAATATTTTGTGAGTGATCGTAAATAAGAGCAGAATATGATCACATCTTGTTTTTGGTCACCATATTGTCATGCTTTCTCAGAAAGGCACAGGATCGCAGGAGTTTATCAAAACACAAAGATTTATTACAAACAGAACACTCCCAACTGGTACACAGGAATCACATAGTGATTCCATATAGTGTGAATATAACATAAGAGAGACATCCTCATATAGTGTGAATATAATTTATTGTGATCATTTATGATGACTTAAGTATGTTCAATTTTATAATTGATTGATTGTTTTATATATTATTTTAAATAATTAACATATGTATTGTTAGCAATATTGTGCCTTTTATCAAAAGATGTTTAGGTATAATTTTTCTTTTTCACCACTGTATGAATGTAATTTATGATAATGAATAATAAGGTTAACACTATTTTAAGGTGTCTTTGTTACACGTTCTGCACTGTAAAAAATGCTGGAACAACATGAAGTAATTAAGTTAACTTTAAGTAGATTGAACATAAAACAATTAAGTTGTCCCCCCAAATACACTCAAGAATTGTGTTGTTTGAGCTCATTTTAAATTAGTTTGAACAAACAACAAATGTAATTTTTGAGTGTGTGTACAATAATAATGATCAAAATTATGCATAATTACATGCAACTAAGCTTACCCTAAAACTAATCCCCATTCTAACCCATAACCAGGGATGGGCAATATTTATGATACATGTATTTCAAATATGTATTTCAAATATAACATAGTATTCAGATTGGAGCTTTCTCGGTTATTTGCCTAGGCTTGAGATCAGAACAGAAAATTGATTAAGAAGCTGGTCAGTACTTGGAGTATGGATGTAAGTTATGGACACAAAGAAAATAACAGACAAATGGCTTTGGGATTTGGAAGCAAGTCAACAATCATTGAAAATAGTATACTGCACAATGCTAAGACCAGTAATATTTAATGGCAGTATAGTGTACAATTTGGCATCAGCATCTTTGCTTAAGAAATGAGATGGAATAAAATATCAGTCCAAAAACAGGAATATGGAGTCTACAGCACATAATCATTCTCAGTCTCAGTGCTGCAGGTGGAAATGCAGAGGAACTTTAGAAATATAAAAGACCTAAAGATTGTGTACTGGTGTTAACCCAAGGAGGTAAACTGGGACTCTTCCAGTTAAAGAAGAACTGAAAACATCTTGGAAAAATGAGTATACAGTACAAATAATAGTAGTTTTGGATTGATTGCTGATGTGATGCCAAGAAAATAATACAAATAAGTCCTACAGTGGCGATTCCTACAATACTTGATAGGCTGTTTCAAATGCCAGTAGATGATCTGCAGATGCAGTGTACAGTTAATGAAGAGATGTCAAAGTGGCACAATAAAGTATATGAGACACAAATATTTAATAATACTCCAGTCTATACAGGCTGATCAAAAACTCCAGAATCATGTTACACAGCAGCAGGATGTATATGAAGAGTTTATTTGCAAAAAGAGATAACTCCATTTTTCGAGATATCATGTTTTATGTTGAGCATTGAAGAGTACAATTGCAAAAATGCATGATTTATGGAAAATACTGAAACTGAAGATTTTAGTAGTTTTCAGAAATCATGTTTTTACATTAGGTATTGAAGATCTCTTTTGCAAAAAATCTATACATTTATTGAACAAAAAAATTAAATAACCTCTTCATATATCACCCTTTTAAAATATAAGACTGTTAAGAGATTGTTGCAGTTTCACTGGCCATGCAATGGACGGAAACACAATGAAGAGATAGTACTATATTTCAACTCATTATCTGCATTACATGGGTTTTACAGTGATTAAAGAGATCATCTTCAAAACAGGACTTTCTGTATGAAATCTGTACAAAATATATGCTAAAATGAAAGACTGAGTCAGTTTAATGGTGAAGGGATTGAACAAATATGCCTATTGATGGAATGTTTGCGAAGAAATTTCATGCTCCCTTGTAAAAGTATTTTGTAGTATTTTCAAAATACAAAATACAGCATTTTTTAGTATTGTGGCTGCTGTATTTTGTAGTTTATTTTGATACATGTAAAATTGAGGTATTTGGTATTTTATTTTAAAATACATTTCAATACATTGCCCATCCCGGCCATGTAAATACATAATTAATTAATATAACTTAGTGAAAAATAATAGTTATACTAACAAGCACTCTTAATATAAATTATGTAGCCCTTATAATTTTAAATATATTATTTTTCCTTCCTAATTTTGAAAAATATTACAAATAATAATTTACACTGTCAGTTTTTTGCTCTCCTTCAAATTTTTTCTAAGTGTGATAGAAACATATGGTTCTCTTTAAATGTGTCTCAGACAGAGTGAGAAGTGGTGAAGAAAAATGATCCAGCACGTGTGAGAAGAGATGAAGTCCATTAGACACTAAGGCTGGCAATCTCTCAGACATCATCTCCTTCACTTGTGCTCTTCTCCTGGTCGATCAATTACTACTGCCTCCTGAAACACTTTGGCGAGGGACATTCGAGCCTGGCAGCCCTGCTTCATCATCAGCTTTCTGGGCTCGTTGCCTTAGGCCCATTTCTCCCACTGAGAGGCGGAAAAGAAGCGGTTTATGATGCTGTGAGTGGAGACTTTGGCTATTGAGACGTGTGTGTGTGTGTGTGTGTGTGTGTGTGTGTGTGTGTGTGTGCTCCTGACATGGCACTGAGGTCAATGGTGCACACACACATAAAGACACACATAGGCTATACACATACACACTTGTTTGCACAGCTATCCTTGTGAAGACATTTATTGACACTAATGTCCTTCTGTAAAGCTGCTTTAGAAAAACAGTTATTGTGAAAAGCTCTATGAATTTAACTATGTAATATCATGCCCTATAAATCAAAGTCTTAACCTTCACACAGCTCTTTAAAGGGGTGCCAAAAAGTGAGGACTGACCAAAATGTCCTGAATGTCCCAAAACTCCAAAAGTCCCTTGTACAAGTTGTACATTTGTACAACATCATGCAAACAGTGCATAGTCCCCACCATAGTCCTTCGGCTTAGTCCCTTATTTGTCAAGGGGCGCCACAGCAGAATGAATCGCCAACTATTCCGGCGTATGTTTTACGTAGCGGATGCCCTTCCAGCCGCAACCCAGTACTAAGAAACATCTATACACTCTCACATTCACACACACACTTATACACTACGGCCAATTTTTGTTTACCCAATTTTCTTATAACGCATGTTTTTGGACTATTGGGGAAACCAGAGCACCCGGAGGAAACCCACGCGAACCAAGGGAGAACATGCAAACTCCACACAGAAATGCCAACTGGCCCAGCCGGGACTCGAACCTGCGACCTTTCTGCTGTATATATATATATATATATATATATATATATATATATATATA
>CAIGQV010001633.1:19014592-19040298 GCA_903798115.1 Danio jaintianensis | reverse complement strand
GTGGTGTGTAGAGGGGGGCTGGGAGTAGATCTGGTGTGAGGAGCTGGGGGCCAAATGAGGGGGGTAGTGAAAGATTGTCCAGTGTGAAATGTGGAAGGGTTATTGTCCGGGAGAGTCTCTGTATGTTGTCTTGAAGTTGAAGCTGATGAGTTCCTGTTTCCTTGGGTGCGTAATCTGGATGATGTCTGGCTGGGTGCTGTATTTTTCTTAGAAGCTGATTTGGATAATTGAGGATGAGAAAATTCAGTTACGGAGTTAGAGGGTTGATGGTAGGGGGCGTGACATAAGCTGGTGGATCTTGAGGTGTCCGTGGTGGGCGGAGTCTGGGGAGTAATGGTGGAGTACAGCTTTAAGAGTTCGGCTTTGTTGCAGCGTGAAGGTATGGGAATTCCGGCGTCTGAGAGGGTTTTTCGGAGTTCTGGAATGGTGATTTTATTGGAGACATGGGATGACAATCTGGCAAAGGCATAGGAGGAAGCGGGTGAAGGTAGGTGGCGGCTGAATGTAGTTGGCGAGGGTGAAGTTTGGCGGCGTTGAGTAGAAGCCGTGCGTATGGGCCTGCGGCCTCTCACTGGGACCTCGGCTTCTATTTCTCATCTTGTCGGGGTTGTGTGGCGTTGTACCGCTGCTGGTGTGTCGGGGAGAGCAGAGCTCTCGCTGGTAGACTTGCCGGTGTTGTTGTTGTTCATTTCCGATGCTTGAAATGGCGTTGTAGTTTCGTTTGCAGGGCTGGGTAGATTGCTTGAAGAGCTGAGTAGTTTCGCCTGAAAGCTGCGTAGGTTTGCTTGACGGGCTGGATGTTTTTCGTTTTGAATGCTGAGTGGTTTGCTTGAAAGGTTGGGTGATTTCGCTGGAGAAGGCTGAGTAGCTTCGAGCTAGTATTCTTCCGAAATGAAGATAGATCGGTAGAGGAAATCGGTTTATTTATTGTGAGCTTGAATCGATCTGATTGGATTAATACTGATTACCGATGAGTAACCAGTCGTGCTCAATCATATCACGTGCTCCTCTCGAAATTAGTTTGTGAAACTTCACTTAATACACAGATAGTTCCAGTCAGTTTGATCAGAGGTGAATGCTCTATACCCTCAAACAATAGTAACCATAGAAACTCAGTTATGTATCCAATAGCGTACTTCGAAAATTAGAAATGCCCATGGCATACAATTATTAGCCCTCCTGTGATTTATTTTCTTTCTTTTGCAAATATTTCCCAAATTATCTTTAACAGAGCAAGGAATATCCTATAACATTTTTTTCTTCTGGAGAAAGTCTTATTTGTTTTATTTTAGCTAGAATAAAAGCAGTTTTAAATTTTATAAAGACAATTTTAAGGTCAATATTATTAGCCCCCTTAAGCAGTATTTGTTTTTGATTGTCTACAGAACAAACAATTTTTTATACAATGATTTGCCTTATTACCCTAACTTGCCTAGTTAACCTAATTAACCTAGTTAAGCCTTTAAATGTCACTTTAAGCTGAATACAAGTATGTTGAAAAATATCTAGTAAAATATTATGTACTGTCATCATGACAAAGATAAAAGAAAAATCAGTTATTTGAAATGAGTTATTAAAACGATTATGTTTAGAAATGTGTTAAAAAAAATCTTTCCATTAAACAGAAATTGTGGAAAAATATACAGGGGATACAGGGGGGGGATGGGGGGGGCTAATATTTCAGGAGAACTAACAATACTGACTTCAACTGTATACCACTGGTGGTTATTTGCCCCCGCTTTGTGCATTTAAAAACCAAACCATTGATTACCTCTTATGTATTAAATGTGTTTTAAAGCAGTGGTCAGATTTATTGCTGTTCATCATATTTCATGGGTCAAATCCAGTCAAATTTCAATAGCATCTGAATCATGCGAGGTAAAAAAAAATTCCTTGTGTACACAGCTAGTTCCACTCAGAGATGCACTGCTACAGTATTTTGACTGTTATTGTAACTGGGCTCAGCCTTCTAAAATAAAGATCTCAATTGTCCCATGAATCAAAATAGAACTATCTGTTCTACTATCTATTATTTTTATAGAATCTATTTTGTAAAACGTATATTCATTCATTCATTCATTCATTTTCCTTCAGCTTAGTCCCTTATTCATCAGGGGTCGCCACAGCCGAATGAGCCGCCAACTATTCCAGCATATGTTATATGCAGCGGATGCCCTTCCAGCCACAACCCAGTACTGGGAAACACCCATACACTCTCGCATTCACTCACACACTCATACACTACGGCCAATTTAGTTCATCCAATTATAGCGCATGTCTTTAGACTGTGGGGGAAACCGGAGCACCCAGAGGAAACCCACACCAACATGTGAAGAACATGCAAACTCCACACAGAAATGGCAACTGGCCCAGCCGGAACTTGAACCAGCAACCATCTTGCTGTGAGGTGACAGTGCTAACCACTGAGCCACCGTGCCACCATAAAACATATATATTACTTAACTATTTTGAATTTAACAAGATTATCAGCAGGAGTGCCCACAAGACTTCTTTTAGGGCATGTGATGGAGATTGTACATAATGATTAGTTTCACTTCTAAGTTTATCTACATTTAAAACAACCTGAAAGTGCAAAAGGCATCTGCTGTGAGGAAAAGAGGAAGCAATACTGTGATATAAATACTTACGGTATATATTTCTGTGTGTTACTTAGAAATGTTTCGAGAGAGTTATTGTTGAAATCTTAAGTAATAATCGAGAGAGGCTGTTAAATGAAAATTGATTTTATTCATGGTCAGGTTGAGCTTCACAATGTTCGTCCATGTTGCTCCATTTATCAAGTGGATCATAGTACTTTCTCACAAAAGACACTGTTTATGTTCTAATTAATTCCTTAACAGAAAAACAAAAACTGTTATACCTCTATTATATCGCTATTCAATTCATTTTTATTTCTATAGCGCTTTTTACAATGTTTGTGTCAAAGCAGCTTAACATAGATGAAGTTCTAGCAAACTGAAACTGCCTCAGTCCAGTTTTCACAGTTAAAGTTTAGTTTAGTTCAGTTCAGTGTAATTTAAATGTCACTGCTGAAAGCTGAAACACTGAAGAACAACTCTGTGCGCTCTACATACTTTCACAAATATATTTTAGTAAATTAAATTGTAGTCTTAAGAGTAGTCTTTTTTTATTTATACTGCATATATATATATATATATATATATATACACACACATACAGTTGAAGACAAACAGCACTTTAGGAAGGGCTAACAATTTTTATGGAGAAGATTTTTTGACATATTTTTAAACCCATTAATTTTTATACCTAATTTCTAATAAGTAATTTCTAGTTTATTACTAATCTAGTTTATTACAGTTGAAGTCAGAATTATTAGTCCTCCTGAATTATTAGCAACCTGTATATTTGTTCCCACAATTTCTGTTTAATAGAAAAAAAAATTCAACACATTTCTAAACATAAAAGTCCATAACTAATTTCTAATAACTGATTTCTTTTCTCTTTGCCATAATGACAGTACATAATATTTTACTAGATATTTTTCAAGATACTAGTATTGAGCTTAAAGTGCAATGTAAATGCTTAACTAGGTTAATTCGGTTAACTAAGTGGGTTAGGTTAACTAAGTGGGCTAGGTTAACTAAGTGGGCTAACTAAGGTGTCACATGTCTGGTGTGTCTGTGATGTGTTGTGTCATGTGGTGTCCCATGTGTTTGTTCCATGTGCTTCTGTTGACGTCATGTGTTTCCTTTGTTCTATTTTCCCGCCGTTTGTTAATGTTTATTAGTTCCACTTATGTTTCTCCCGTTTGTATTCAGTTCAATTATGTCTTGTGTACTTATACCCCTGTATTTGGTTCAGTTCTTTGTCTGCTATTGTGTTGTTACACCTTGACGTCCTGCTTAAGTTTGATGTTCTTGTCTTAGTAGTAAGTGACTTTTTGTAAACAAATAAGTATTTTTTTTTGATAACTCCAGAGTCTCGAATGTCTGTGTGAGCCGACACTTGTGACATTAGGGTAATTAGGCAAATCATTGTATAACAGTGGTTTGTTCTGTAGACAATTAAAAAAATAATATTGCTTAAGGGGGCTAATAATATTGACCTTAAAATGGTTTAAAAAATGTAGTACTGCTTTTATTCTAGCCTAAATAAAGCAAATAAGACTTTCTCTAAAAGAAAAAATATTATAGGAAATACTGTGAAAAATTCCTTCCTCTGTTAAACATCATTTGGAAAATATTTGAAAAAGAAAAAATATATAATTTTAACTTCAACGGTACATACATTTTATTCCAGCCAAACTAAAAGAAATAAGACTTTCTCCAGAAGAAAATAGAATCGGAAATACTATGAAAAGTTTCCTTGCTCTGTTAATCATCCCTTACAGATTTTTTGCGTGTCACATAGATACGTTTTAATAGATCTCAATATTTTGATGCCATCTCAACTCATCGATGAGAGAGACCCCTAAACGAAAAGTTCTGGGGGGATTATAATGCTCTGATACGTAGATCTCTTCGATTTGATTCTTGTTCAGGTTGAGCTTAACAATGACTCTGTCCATGTTGCTCCGTTCATCATGCGGATCATAATACTTCCTCACTTCATAGGGGAGATCCTCGGAGTGCCGGTAGTGAAGGTTTCCTACAGTGAAGTATTCATACGTGTGTTTGTCCTTCAATGGAGGGAGCAGGTACCCTTCGTTATGAAACACGTGGAACCCGAACTCTCCAGTCACGGGGTCACAGAGAGCCATCATGTTGTTGTCGATGCAGTTATTCACATACCACTTCAGAAGAGCGAGTCCGTGTCGAGGCGGTGGAAATCCAAAGCCAGACTCCTTCAGTTCCTCTTCAGTGTTTAACGTTTTAATGGCCAGCACCAGGATGACTAGCAAAAGACTGAGGTGTTTAATCATTGCTGTTTAGAGTCTGCAGGGAGGAGAAAGCAATTTAATATCAAAGTGTAGCTGGAAAAGATGGCAATAATCCTTACTGTTAATATGAAATCAAAATCACTTTATTGCATTTTCCTGGTCCTATCCACTTGCATATTGAATAAAGACACATTCTTATTAATTCCCTAAGAGAGAGAGAGAAACAGGTCTACATAGATGTCATATAGTCAACATCCATTGTCCATCAAGGATATTATATTTTACTGGACTGCAATATTCCCACCTCTTTAAAGAAATTGTTAAAAAAATTATTTCGTCAAACATATTTCTTGCTTTAACCATAAGCTGTCATGTTGTTAAAAGGGTAAAAACTAAATATTAAAAAACCCAACAATCAATAAAAAACAATAATCAAAAATAAAAACAAAAAAAATCCAGATATTAAAGATCAAAACCGTTTTTATGTTAGAACAAAAATTTATATACGTATAACATATAATTAAATAAAATTTGTTCCAGTTTGATGTGCAGTGTTATTTTAGTATCATGGAAAAATCGTTATTGTATTTAATAATATTTTTAATCCATTTTTATTTTTAGATGTTCTGTTTTATTTAAATTTTAGTTCATATTTTATTATTATTATTTTTTGTCATACATTTGTTCATTTAGCATTTAATTTATCATTCAATTGTTGTTTTAAAAAAAAAAGGTAGCTGGAAAAGATGACAATAGTCTAAAATAATTTATCATTTAATTTAAATTACTAATTTCAATAAAATGTAACTCCTAAAGAAATAAATGAAAATGATATACTGTAGTTCCATTTTATTCAAATTCATTCATTCATTCATTTTCTTTATTTATTAACAGGGGTTGCCACAGCGGAATGAAAACTTATCCAGCATATGTTTTACGCAGCAGATGGCCTTCCAGCTGCAACCCATCACTGGGAAACATCCATACACTCCCATTCACACACACACACTACAAACAATTTAGCTTACCCAATTCACCTATAGTGCATGTTTTTGGACAGTGGGAAACCGGAGCACCCGGAGGAAACCCACGCGAACATGGGGAGAACATGCAAACTCCACACAGAAATGCCAACTGACCCAGCCGGGTCTCCAACCAGCTACCTTCTTGCTGTGAGACGGTCGTGCTGCCCACTGCATCACCGTGACGTCCTTTTTATTCAAATTAGTAATTTAAATTAAATTGGTATTTTTATTACATTTTTTCCATTTCATTTAAAGAAATCTATTTTCTTGACATCTACCATAAGTTAATAAGAAATAAAATAAGTTCACATTACTGCAGATACTGATCAAATAAAAAACACATTAAACTGTCTTATAATTGTTGTAGTATCTATTGTGCAGTTCTATTTTAATAATTTAATACTGTCTCAATTTTTTGTGAATGTAAACCCTGGCTCTTCCTATTTATAGGTCACCAATCTTTTTTTATCAACTTATTTTTACCATGCCAGAAAAACAACAACAACTTGAACCTGCTTTCCCTGTCGGTACTCTTACATACTGTATATAAACATAAAAAAAAGAATATAAACACTTCTATGAAACTCTTTCTGGCAGAATCAAACATCTGCGTTTCATTTACAGTTCTGTAACCTGTGATGATCTTTTTTTAAATCAAGAATAACAGCAAAAATAGCACACTCTATTACGCCGTCTTCGTTGTTAATTTACCTGAATGAGTCAGCAGAACGTGGGTGAGGAACGTCTTGAGGATATTTTGGGAGTTTAACTGCATCCATACAGAGTCCTTTCAGAGTATGTGGACCTTTAGTTTGAGTGCTGAGTTTTTTGGCTTGTTTTTTTCACACTATCTAAGAGGAAGTGGTTAAATACGTGAAGCCTACATGACATGTGTTCTGCCCTGTTGCCTGGTCTCAGTTCCGGATTATAAATGATCAAAATGCATTCATCTTAATCCTAACAGCTCCGATTCAATTCAAAACATGACAGCTGTGAAATTAAAACACATAATATGCAGACTGAAAAGAGAAGAAACACATTTCTTCCTCCCCAGAGAAAAGCAAATGTGGTATGCGATAGCCTACAGGTAATCTTTGAGAATATCTGCAGGTGGAAAGTACAGTTTCTGCTCTCAGATTACGTTCAAAGTTTCTTTGAGGCAGTCAGTTTCCGAAAATCCCCTCAGACTATATTTTCTGCCTTGAAATGGGTTTGAAAAAGACAAGTGTCCGGAAATTTGTGAAGATTATGTTTTCATTTAACACACACAAAAATAAGGGTTCTTTTTTGCAAATGATGGTTCCCTGCAGAACCTTTGACATCCATGAAATCTTTTCAGTGCACAAAAGGTAATGGAAAAATTGCACATAAATAAATTTTCTTAGTAATCACGTTTATAATAAATGTTGTGCAAAATCAAAATGCCACTGAAATTTATGGTGGTTGTTGAACTTTCTTTCTTTTTTTCTGTTTTGTAAACTGTTAAATGATTTGTGGAATGAAGGTAACTAAATACATTAATATATTACTAATAAATGTTTTGTTAATAAACTTCTGAACTAAAATTGACTTAAATTTTCCTTAATGAAATTTTAACCTTGTGTGACTTAAAAAAAAAAAAGTATTTTAAATGTTATTTATTTGGTACATTTTTTTCTATCTTTTAAACATGTTTATTATTTTTTATATTGTTGTATGTTTATTATTTGAATTTAATTTAATTTGGTTACTTAATTCATTATTTTTATTTCTTAAAAACCATTTCTACAACCCACCCTAGTAGTGTTTTGCAGACCCCAAAATCATAAAATCCTACACTGAAAAAAATAAATACATCAGATAGGACTCTAATAACTCTAAAACATTATTTATCAATTAAATTATAAATGTACAAATACACTAGTGTGACTTTTGTCCCTTTTTTTTTTTACCCTCAACAAATGCAATTTTGTCCATTTTGTGGCTTTTAGTCACATTTTTTTGTAAATTTACATGATAACAATATACTTAAACCGAAAAACAAAACAAAACAAACAAAAAACAAACAAAAACAAACTTTGTGTTTTAATTTTTTTTATGTACATACCACAACAGATTCATGCCATTAGCTTTTTGGTTTTGACTAATCTTGTTTAGATGAAGACAATAATGATATTAATAATAAAAACAATCTGCATTCTGAAATTCATAAGTTTGTAGTTTCAGGCCCCCCAAATGCCATTGAAAGTTTGCAAATTAAACATTTTTCATCTTTAGTTTAAAATTTATTTTCTATAAAATACTACAATAAAATGTTTACTGGCTCAAAAATGAGACATTCTACTGGGTGTCTTAATAAATGCTAATTTCACTTTGCAAAAACACTTTGCTATACAATTCTATATTAATGACATATATAGCAAAATCCACCTTTGCTTATTTTCCACCTTATTTCCCAGCAAAGTAACACGCTTATCATGTACCTTCAGGTGAGCAGAGAAAGTGTCATTTTTCATGTAACATAAATGTCTTTTCTCTTCGCCGTTTGCTCAATGCAACTCACAGCATCATAGAAAACCTTCCCGACTTCATTACAAATAAATTTTACTTTTAAATGATCCCAGCATGGCAAACAAGCCCAGCTTTTAGACAGAGGTATGAATAATAAAGAACGAGAGAAAACCAGAGAGCAGGCATTAGCATTTCCTTTCTACAGATTTAACACCAAATAAAGTTCCATTTTTCTGTGTTCATTTATAGTTTTTTTTTTACATTGATGTGCATAAAAGCAAGCTGGGTTAATCTCCCTGGCAACGCGGGCGCTCTGGCTCTCGGCTAGTTTCTTTAATTCCTCTGGTGTGTGTATACACGACTTTAGGGTCACACCGTATTAGTTCCCCCTGCCTCTGGCTGCTATAAGCCATCCCGAGTATAAAGATCAGTTTCTTCCATTCCATGCCAAGTGTGACCTGAAGTTAACCAGCTGAGCTGTGCTGAAACCACTCACTGGAGTACAAACTGCCTTTACTATCAGTTGTTTATTTGTGTGCACTGTCTGAGTTGTTTTAGTGGTCGGATTTGTTAACTCGTTCTCTTCTTCCGATGAGATTTTGCAGCACTCTTTAATTGGTACAAAATGCTGCTTCCAGACTTTTGACTTAGAATTACTCCAGTTCTGGCTTTCATACACTGGTTTCCTGTAGAATTTAGAATTGATTTAAAGGCCCTTTTGATGCTTTTTAAAGCGTTGCATGGCATTTCTTCAAAATACTGTGCATCGCTGAACTTTTAATAGGCCTATTTCACAAATAAGGCGATCGAAAACAAAATAGGGAAGCGTTGTTTCTGATCACCTATCCTCCGCTATGATCGCCATATATTATAATAGACTGTGAACAGGTCAGTTTCCTATCAGTCATCAGATACTGCCCCTTTGCTGAAACATTTTTCAGAAATTTATGAAATGATCTAAATTGGACAGGTTTTATTTATATATCCGATTCATTTTTCATTCTTTCATTTTCCTTCGGCTTAGTCCCTTTATTCATCAGGGGTCGCCACAGCGGAATGAACCGCCAACTTATCCAGCATATGTTTTACACAGCGGATGCCCTTCCAGCTGCAACCCAGTACTGGGAAACATCCATACACACTTATTCACACACATACACTACAGCCAATTTAGTTCATTCAATTCACCTATACTGCATGTCTTTGGACTGTGGGGGAAACCGGAGGACCCGGAGGAAACCCACGCGAACATGGGGAGAACATGCAAACTCCACACAGAAATGCCAACTGACCCAGCCGGGACTCGAACCAGTGACCTTCTTGCTGTGAGGTGACAGTGCTAATCACTGAGCCACCGTGTCGCCCCGATTTATTATAATGAAGGAAATAGTAAGTTAACATGTATATAATACACCTTTATATGTTTATAATGCATCCTTTTTTTAAATAATAATTGATAGGAAACTAAACTGTTCACAGTTTATCTATTATAATGAATGACAATCGTATCGGCGGATGGGCGACCAGAAACAACTCAAGCCTAAATATGGTCTCGATCACCATATTTGTGAAATATGCCCTTCAATTCAAATGATTTTTTATGTTCCTATAACGCATGGTTTCTCAATGCCAGTCCTCACACCAATAATACAATAGTATTAGTACTACAATAATACACTATACACTGTATCTACATTAATTAATTAATTTTAAAAAAGTTAATAAAATGATGATACTATTAGTTATACTACTTTAAAAGTAGAGTAAAAAACAAATCAATTTCCAAATATATGTCCAAAACTGCATGATTAGAGAAATATTAATCAATCATGTTTAATATTAATCAATGATAATCATGTTAATATGTCAATGTTAATCATGTTTAATATTAATCAATATATGTTCAAAACAAATGAGTGTTCATGTTCATAACTGACAATAACAACAACAAAAAAACCCTATTGCTGTGTTCTTAATCATAAAATAATTATAATAATAATGTCAGTGGTTTCCGGTTTTCTTCAAAGTATTGTCTTTTGTGTTCAAAACACAAGGCTTGGAACCACTTGAGGATGACTACATTTCAACCATCCTTTTAATTGGTGCCTACAGCAGGTTATTTTTAAAACCTTGATGTGAACAATTCTCTCTCTCTTTTTTTTTGCATATTGCTAATACTTTTATTTAACATTTGCCAGACGCTTTTTCATTATACATTGACTTTTCATTAATTGACTTGAAAAACTTCAACCATTTTCCTTTGTTTGAACTCGCCTTTTTTGTTCCCCCACTTCGAAAAGTGTGCTGATGTTAGTCCTTCTCCATCATCTGAAACAGCTGAAGGATGATTAGTTAGCGAGAAATATAAAAGTTAGTTCAGACCACAGAAGCTGAAGAGTTTGATGCAGCGGTAATGAAGTGATATTAGCAAGACGTATGTTGTGCACTCAGCCACCTAATATACTTCCAGCCAGCTACACCTTCATCTGAAGAAACCCAACGGAAGACTGAGCAGAGGCCACTTCATGTTGCACTTTTGCGAACGTGTATTTATATCTCTGATTAATTGACAGCCGAGTCCCACCGAGGCACAATAGGAACACAAGCTGGTGGATCTTTTAGTGTCTGTCTGCATTGACTGCGGGGGCTAGAGAGGCAGTAAAAACTCTCTCATAAGCGTGTTTGACACTTCTATCGCAGTGCTGCCAAACGCTCCGGGGTCCGCTTTATATTTTATCCTCTCACTGCAGTGTCAGCCTGCACGAGAAGGCACTTTTTAAATTGCTCTGCACACTCGATTTACACTGTGTTTCTCCCCAATGAAACGGGTCTCCATCAAGCTCACAGCAGACGCCATCTATAATCACTCTTACTTGAAGAGTCACATCTTATGGATCTTGAGAGCATTATAATATTGCACGGGTGTTTATGGAGAGGAAGTGATTGCAGGTGGTTCTTGTAATAATGTGCAATATGTGGATATACAGCAAAAATGCTTTTCTTACTTAGTTTTTGTCTTGTTTCCAGTCCAAATATCTCACAATTCTTAAATCAAGAATCGTTTTCTGGACAAGCAAAAAATATTGTCTTGTTTTCAGGAATAATGAGTCAAAATTAATGGGAGTTTTTCCTTAAAGCAAGCAAAATAATCTGCCAATGGGATAAGCAAAATAATTCTGTTTTCGATGTGAAATAAGCTTATTTTTCAACTCTCACTTATTAAGAAGCAAGACGGCAAACTTCATTGAAGTATACTCAATCTGATCTGTTTAATTGTCCTTCTATTCTTCCTCTTCACTTTCTTTCTACTTGAGCAGAAGCCATCAATCAGAATAAATCGCTTGCAAAAAAAGTCCTCGGGACGACTCATTTTAGAAACACAAAGACAGAAAATGAACTCCGACAACAGGAGGCTGTCTGATTAGTTTGAATGAAGCCAGGTGCACTGCCCAAAAAACAATCACGCAGAAACTTTTAGAGAATCAGAGTAGTAATGACACAAAACATTTCTGTCACACCGCAGCGTTTTTCGGGAAGAAAAGGGATGTTTTGCAGTCATTAATTCAAATGAGAGCTCAACTAACATGTGATTTCTATTCATCAAACCACACTTTGTAACAGGCCAGGGTGCTGTGACAAAAAACACACAAACTATCATTTGAACAACAATCTCGCCACCGTCTGCGTAATCAAAGGAATGCTATAATCTGTGCCATTTGGCAAATAACAGTTAAAGCGCATCATGAGTTAAATAAAATATATGGATGACACATGGCTATTATTTTTCTTTACATGGTGGGAGTGTATCCGTCTGTGTTTGTGCCATTAATTGATAGGCTTTTAGAGGGTGTGCTGGTGAGGGAAAGATGTGGCGGAGTGGCAGGTTGCCAAGCATGTCGATGTGGGCAGATAAAAACAATGGGAGGAAGATGTGAGTGAGATCCTCCCTGAGGCCAAGAGGGAGTGAGCTATAAAGAGGTAAATGAATACTAATGGAAATATGATTGGCACAGAAGACGGGACACAAATGGAAGGGCACGAGGACAGGGCAGGACGATGTGATCACATAAAAAAATGCTACAGCACCGCCCTAGAAGAGGTCAGTGTAAAAATATTACATTGTTTCTCTGAATTGGCCGCTGTGGTAGAGTGAATAAAAGTGTGTTTTTAGGATATGAATGAGAAAATGAACTTGGTTTTTGTCTCAAACACCTGGTTAGATGCTGAGCAGGCCTGAGGACTGGGAATATGTTTATTGTATGAATCTAGAATTTTTGTCCCTCCACGTGTTTTCACAATTTTCAATGTTTGGACGATTGATTATTAATAATTTAACAATTAATTGGAAGTTCTATGTTAAATTAATGGACAATAAATGGATTGTAATATCCAACTTTATTTTAAAAGTTATGGACATTTAATTTTATTATCAAACTGTTCAAGGAACAAACGCGTCAGAACTAACAATCTAATCATACGCACCTACAATAAGTTTTAAATTTTCTTTCATTTGATGAATTAAGAAGCTTTAGAATGGGCGATCACAGTACATATTAATAAAAACATATATACATACCTGTCAACATTGGGATGTGAAAATAAGGGATAAGGGATTTCTTCACTTTATAATTTAAACATTCTGATTAAAGAGCAGCAAATGAATTTTGAAAAATTTTCGTTAGATTACATTAAATAGTAGAGGTGTCACTTTAAAAATGCACAGATTTATAATGAAAGCATTTGACTGCTTTCCTAACTTTTTATGCTCATTTAAGACAAAATTTGTTGTGTTTATAAGAAAACCCACCAAGATCGACATGTTTAGATATTATTATTATTATTATGTATGTTCAAACATGCAGCCAAAACCCAGTGTCCACTTTCGTTCCACTTCAAATCTTGTGTACAGAATCTGTTTGGGAAGCAGCGTCTATTTATCACTATGGATCGCGTCTGACAGTCACACTCCGCTACATGAACTGACTGTTTTGAGGATTGAATAGGAGGGGCAACGGCGCCTGTAATGGAAAGGAAGGGAATCCCGCTGGTTTTATATTTATTTCAAAATCTTTTCATGCCTAAATAAAATGAAAGCACAAAACAGATTGACATTTAAGACCAAGGGGCGTCCCCTGACGGTGGTTCAGCGGTATGGGTTGCATATATTCAATTCAATTCATGTTTATTTAAAAAGCGCTTTTTTTACAATATAGATTGTGTCAAAGCAGCTTTACATAGTTCTAGTAAAGTCCAGAGTTCAGAGTTGAAGTTCAGTTTAGTTTAGTTCAGTGTGGTTTAAATTTCACTGCTGAAAGTTTAAACACTGTAGAGCAAATCCATCGAAGCGCAGCTCCACAAGTCCTGATCCAAGCAAGCCAGCGGCGACAGTGGTGAGGAAAAAAAAACTGGTGGGAGGTTAGGCTGGCCAACAGGATCAATGCGGGGACTCGTTTGTCACGGTGGTCATTCAGGAATCAGTCTCATGCACTCCATTTCTCCATGACGACCGCAGCATCAGCTCGGGATACGACGATATAGGGAGGTTCAGCTCTTTAATGTTTATTGCCACCCTTCATAGAAAGATTAAAATATGGGAGAAATACAGGAAAATACCTTTACGAGATGATAGCGGGATAGAATTGTAAAATACATGTGAATCCCGGGAAAAACAGGAGGGTTGACAGATATGTAAATATGTTATTTTACACATTTATTTTATATATTAATCTAGACACTTTACTTTTATCAGCATCTTAAAATAGAAATTAGTATGTATGGCATGCATACTTTTAAAAATTATTTTAAAGGCAAGGAATTTACACTGTTTTAGTGTAAATTCACTAAGCTAGTCTTCCACCACGAACACATACGCTTTTCATTATTGAGAGACAATGCACAGTGCATGACCCAAATAAACCAATGAAATTCACTGTTGATTATTTTAATTATCTTTTTTATCGAGTCACCATTGCGGCTTTCATTTATTCACATTTCCACCTCTCAGAAATCCACTGTGCAATAATTTTTTTTTTGTTCTGCATGATTATACAGGGTTTGAAATCTTATATGTGACATGGCATACTGCTAAATATAGAATTTCATAGCAGTTACATTCAATCATCATCCCACTAACCCTTGCCAATTAATTTCCACTCTAAGGGTCATCTAAACCGCGAGGCTGTTTTAAATAGCTGTTTGAATGTTGGGGCTTTTCGGAGCACTTCGTTCTGATGTATAACAGTCATTTCAATATTTCTATAAGAGCAAATTTATTACAGTGTATAAAGGAGTTACCCGTAATAACTGTAACAGCTGCCATTTGTCCATACATTTTTTTCCTTTCTATTTTGTTGATATTCATGAACTCTGAAGAATTGCCATCTTTGAACAAATACCAGAATAAATTGGCATTAATACTCATAATTCTTTATGGCACTGGTCAGTTGTCTGATGAAAATGAAAACTGCTGCATTAAGTAGTATCATTGTCAACAGTCAACATTAATAAAACAATGAGTAAGACTTAAGGATTGTAAATGAAAGTGATGAATTTACAGTCTGGGCATTTTTATGCAAATTAAAGTGAAAATTTGTGAAATTTTGTGGCCGGAGTCCATAATATTTTTCCCATATACTGAACGTGTCCCCCCCCCCCCCCCCCCCATTATTTTTACTATCATTCATTAAATTGAGTCATCTAATGTGTCATCTTGTACCTCCAGGTTATTCCAAGTTTTAGCCATTTCACGGTATGCAAATATCGACTGAATGTGGATTAATCAAAGCAAATACAACTGCAAAGATGGAACACGGTAAGTGTTTGTCTAATTGTGCATTGTTTTGAATAATTTAGACGACCATACAAATGCTAAGTGACTAAATCATTCTAACGCAATGTTAATTACATTCAGTGTTTGACACAATAGTGACTAACACATGATGAAACGGTCTAACTGTTGTAATCATGAGTCAAGAGGTCTCTTCATAAACTGCAAAAGATGGTCCGACCTGGGATCACCACTGCATGTGCAAGTATTCTAAAGCAGAACATATTTAATACAATTTAAAAGTTGGGTGGTATTTAGATTGTATATAATGTTATTTGATTTTATAAAGGTCAATTAAGTCAAGTCAAGTCAAGCTTTATTGTCATTCCACTACATGCGTGGACATACAGTGAAACAAAATGCCATGTCTCGCTGGGCGACGGTGCTACATAAATAAACAGTCAATAAGAACACATTTACATTACATTACATTTACATTTAGTCATTTAGCAGACACTTTTGTCCAAAGCAAGTAGCGATTCAACAAGAAGAGGCAATACATAAAAGAAGTGCTAGTTATTCAAAGTAACTTGTTTGAGAATTTAGTGCTAGAGTAGGAGTCTTTTTTTGAGAGAGAGAGAGAGAGAGAGAGAGAGAGAGAGAGAGAGAGAGAGAGATTCTATAGGTGGCTTTGGTATTATTCACCGGGGTTCAAGTGTTCTCTGAAGAGATGGGTTTTTAGTTGTCATTTGAAGGATACCAGTATATACGCAGTGAGGAACATTGAATGAAAAGGTTTTGGAAAGTGACTTATAGCACAACAACATAAGAGCTATTATAAACCTATACATAACTAACATACCGGAGTGGTAATCTAACCATATTAACTACTAACTATGCACTTACTATACAATACTTAAACTATACACATAACCTAAGACAAACTATACAAGTACTTTACATAAGACAGAACAATATTGTGCAAGATACTGTGCAAAGGAGGTATTTAAGGTTGATGAAAACAAGTAGTGCAACATGATTTGTGGTACATTCACAAGTAAACATTGTTTTTCTTATTGAGTCCTTGTAAGGTAGAGTTTAAGTAAAGTGTCTGGTGCATATGGAGAGAGAGAGTGTTTTAACAGGTATCATGCCCACTCACCTGTGTGAAGCACACTCAGAAATGCACAATGTTTTTATAGAGATATGGAGTGATTGTAAGATAGTGTCTGGTGAAAGTGTTTGTTTAAGTATTAGAGAGATGAAAGAGTGTGTTTTCTGCAGGTGGTTTGTCAAGGCCACTCACCTGTGTGAGACACACTCAGAATTGCATAATGTTTTGAGGTTTTCGTGTGGTGTGGTATGGTGGGGATGAGAGAGGGTCTTGGTTTTGGGAGCTGGGATTGTGGATAATATTTCAGAGGGGGTAAGATGATTGGAGTTGAGGGCTCTAACAGCTTGTGGAAAGAAACTGTTGAGTAGTTTAGCCGAGCAGGCTCTAATACTCTAAAACCTTCTTCCTGATGGCAAGAGCTGGAAGAGACTGTGAAAGGGATTGCTGGAGTCTTTCACAATACTGCTAGCTTTGTTGGAGCATCATAAAAGGAAAATGTCCTGAATGGAGGGGAGAGGGGCACCGAAGATCTTAACAAATACCTGACTAACATTAACAAATAACATTAAAGGGATGGTAGACCCAAACATTTGAGAAAAAAAGGTGTTTATTTACTCACTCTTAGGTCATGCAAGATGTACTTGATATTAGTTTCTTTAGTAGAATTCTAACCATTTTTTTTTTTAAACTGAAACCATGATTCATAAAATGAAAGTCAATGTGTACCATAGTTACACAAAAGTGCTGCTAGAAAAGAAATTCTTTTGGAATACAATTTTACTGATGTAATTAACTTTACCCAACACTGCTAAACTCAAAATTAAATACTATATTAAACTCAACTATATTACTCAAAATATAGTCAAACAGCTAGAACACAAGTGTATATTTTAGATTCATGCTTTTGATGAAAATCAAAGGTGAGGACAGTGGAGGATGAAAAAAGAGAGTTCAGTCCCTCTTGCACAATGAAATCCAGCCATCTTAATGATCTAAGAAACCCATCAAAACTAAACGCTCTCATCCATCGCCTGTTCTTTCAACACATTCCATGCGCTTTTTAATATTAGATTAAGCAATAGCTTTCCGTACAAAGACTTTACTGTTCAATTTACTGTTCAAAATGAGAAACACATTGATTTGTTCCTGTCACTGAGCCTACTGAGTCACTAAGAATTTATTTTCGGTGAGAATAAAATAACTGATGGTGGAAGGAAAATATGAGAGTGTATGAACAAACGACAAGATAATAAATTGTGTCTATCATAGGGGCCCAAGACCACAGACGAGGACTTCTATCTTTAGATTCAAGGTTAAATGAAGATAAGGAAAAGGAAATGTGTGAATTGTGAGGGAAGAGAGAGGGAGGTGGTCTTTTGCCGCTAGCAAAACCTATCTGAACTTCATCTTTATATCTTGCTTCTGGACCATCAATTACTGTTTGGACAGTGACATCCCATGACCTCTGGGCAGAAGTGACCTTAAGTTTTAAAATGAAAATTTCAGAGCACCAAACATGGGTAAGATTGGATTAATAAAAAGAAAATGAAGCAAAGCGTTGGGTGAGGAAATAAACGTGCAGTGTAGTGTAAGACTTTAATGAAACATCAGCCCTGGAGCTGAAAAACGGATCAGTTCTGGTTTCTAGGACCAGCTTTAGACTGTTTGTTATAGCTTTGTGTGGCTAACTTTGTTCTCATCTCCCAGTCATGGCCAATTTTGGGTATTTTAGGCCAGAGATCTGTGGGGGAGATTATTTGAATCCCTGCACAAGAGCCAAGCAAAAAACTGTCTATGTTTTTAAAGTGCCCCTATTATGGTATTTTAAAGGTTTTCTAGTGTTCTCTCCTACAATTAACATGCATACATGGTAAAAAAAATCTTAGAATATTTATTTCACATTATCTCACTTCTCAAAGAATCTCAAATGATTCATTTAATTATCCATTCCTTCTACATTCCATTTCTGAAACCCTACTTTGATAGTTTAGATTACAAAGTCTGTTGTGATTGAACATATTTACAGTTTGTGTCAGAAATCCATTTAATGAATTTCAGTTTTCTCAGTGATTGGATGCACTGTAGGACAGTAACGGTGGTATAGATATTGCAGAAATCAAGTCTTGGTCCAGTTACTTTACACTGGAAGAACTTGTTGATCACAATCAAAACTTGTGCAGGATGTGCCTTTTTAAAAATTGTATCTCTTTCCAACAGGGAAAACCACTAACAATCAAGAATGCATGATTATATGGTGTCGTGGCTTTGTAATCCAAAAATTTTGTTATAATGGAAGTCAATGGGGCAAAAGCAGCCATAACGAAATGGTAGTAAGTTTGAATAATACACAAGGGTTAAAAACAAAATATACTAATATATATAAATGCACAGGCTTAAATACATGTTTATTTTTTTTTATTCACAATAATTCCATCTGCATATCTGACTTAAAGGCAAAGAGCCTTTATGAGAAGTCATAAATGAACTCAAAACACATATGAATGTGCAATATTAGCATAAAAACCACACACTATATACAAATTCTTAGTAGTATAATAATAATGCAATTCCGACAAAGCAGAAATAATAAAACACTTCACATAGAGAACCATAATGGAAGCCTTTTATTTAATACAGAACAAAACCGTTGCTTGACCTCATGCATCAGCATATGAGGAGACACATTTTTTTCTTTTGTGCTAGAAGAATGAAAAGCAAAAAGGAAAATGAAATGCCTGATGAATGAAAAGTGCCTCTTATCGCACTGTATGTCCCCAGTGTGTTGTAGAAGTTTCCACGAAATCAATTTAACCAATGTTCCAAGCTTGTTTAAGGTGAGGAGTGGGAAAGAGGAGGTCGAGCAGCGGGTGCTGAATGACTTCTGTGGGCTAAATTTCAGATCAAGTCTGTTTATCAGGGCAACATAATGTACCATAAATTCCACCTCTACTTTCTGCCTCTTAAGTAACATTTTATTCAATCCAGTTGTGCTTCTTTCTTTTGATTAAAAGCTACTCAGCACAGTTTGACTTGAGAAGAACAGCTTTCCTTCTTCTAATGTCTATAAAGTTTGATTTGTCTCGCATCCTTCTGTAGAATTAGGAGCAATGTAGCCTGTGGCTTTGCAAATTGCCTGTCTGTAGACTTCATTATGCTTAGCTTAACCTCACATGACAGGATATCTCTCAGAGGTAATATAGGAAAATTAAAATCAACTTGAGCAGATGTCAACAAACTGTGAATGCAAATGTGCCAACAATGAACATTTAACAGCACTTTACTTGAGGTGTCTGAAAAACTTCTAAAGACTTCGGTGGTATTAAATGGAGTATTTAATTTATGGTAAAAGGGACTTTTACACAAACAGTTTTTTACACAAGCACTTCCATTTAGAACCGTATTGTCCTGAAGACTCTCTCATTTCTGTGTTAGAATTTAGTGTTTAAAATTTCCCGCCTTTTTTGGTTTTTTTCAAATCTGCAACCTCATTACTGATTTAAAGGGTCTTCACATACAATAACAGTTATGTTTAGAACCATATCTTCCTGAATACCCTTGTTTACTTAAATATTTCTGGCTAGAATGTAGGGTTCTTGATTTCCCGCCCTTTTGTTCAAAACTGTCAAAGCTCCTCATTACTGATTTTCTGGAGCTCAACCATCAAATTACACTTTCATGTCAACACTTTCTCAACAGGTAAATTATTTTTTTGTGTGTGACAGAGCATAATAGGCATCATTTATCAATCTAATGTAGATTAGACAAACGCAAATCCAAGCACACAAAGCAACTTACAAGGTTCAAATGTGACTCATGAAACAGATAATCCCATCATACATGTACTCATATGTTGATAAGGGGTGACTGAAAATTATCGTCATTTGACTATCACGCTCTTAAATATTTACATTTTAGAAACCTGGCCCCTAGAGTTTACAACATGGATAAACGTAATCCATCTAAAAAGAGGAATTTATCCGACCAAGTGAGAAATAGCACAGATCTCAGAAATTCAGACAAACCAATAGTATTTGGCTCTAGGATTCTTTTTGTTGGTGGTACTAAGGGGTGCTAAACATAAACACTGAAATGAGAGAAAGTAATGAACGTATCAGCTTCAGCTATCTAAATAGCATGCAAATTCAGCCACCTCGTGACTTTTTATATATATATATATATATATATATACACAAACTTCAAAATGAGGATATTTACAATTTTCTAGTGAATTAAACTTATCTTATGTTACTGTTATTAGTAATTAGTAGTATTAGTAAAACTTCTAATGCAAACTACCAAATAAGACACTTACAAATTAATGCAATTTATTAATGTACTTAGTAAAAAAAAAGTGGGAATTGTAACTTTTTAATATTTTTTCTTTCTTTTTATTTATTTTTTGACATGTATTTACAAATTTTTTGACCAACAAGTGTCAGTCAATCTTCATGCCAAGTGACAGGTAAACAACTTTTTTCTTTTAAGCAATAGATGAAGAATATTTACTAGGTCTTTGTGGAAGATTATAACTACCTCAAGAGGATTATAAAATAAAGGATAAAATAAATAAATAAGTTCTTGGTAATGAAGCAACAGTGCTTTTGAGAACACTAATAGATAGACAGACAGACAGTTTTTATGATTTGTCCCTTGCGCAGAGCTCGATTATTTGCCTGCTGTTCTATGCTTTTCAGGGTCCCTCAGATGAAGCTGCTGAGACTGAAACTCTGTGCTCTCTAATAACGGGTGGTTAGCATGAGATTTTGACAGGTACACCTGCGCCAGCCTCACATGATGCCAATCCTGAAGATACATCTCTGATTGAGGGCATCTCAGATTGTTTAAAAGGTTCAAGCACAAACACCCACCAAACTCCAGATCAATTCATCTCATTGAAGGTATTTTTTCTTTGTCCCTCAAGTCGGCCTGCAAACAGCTGGCCTTGTTAACTTCACAGCAAAAAAAAAAAAACATTCCTAGTTTAAATTAACTTCTTAAAAATGAGCAACTATTTGAATTCATCATTGTGGTCCTTGAGCTGGAATACACCCAGAGAGCCACTTATATCTGCACCCGTTCACTGAGTCTATTCTTCCTGCACACTCTTCTCTGCAACTCATTGAAGCTTTAATAACATGTTTCGTTTTACCAGGTGCGCCTTATGATAAATGTGAACGTTTCTCATCTATAGCTGTCCCTAATTAATTCTTTTCACTAATTATAATGCTGCGGATTTGCAGAAGCAATATCGCTACTTTGTTAATGTCTTTGACTTATATGTGCTGTTGCATTCTTTATATAGTGGGAACCACAATTAGTGAATTAATTTTGAATTAGCATGTAATATTAGCAAAGAAACTTTACATTCCACAAAAAAGGTTATGTGCAGAGAATAAAAGTTCTTCAGATTATTTCAATGCTCTTAACACAGTAGGAACAAATGGTTATTTAAAAAAAAAGAGAGATCTTTGGTCCCATCTGGACCAAAAAGCTGCACATGAACAGACGAAATACACAACAACCGACTAAAAATGAGATTGTACACTACCGGTAAAAAGTTTGGTGTCAGTAGGATTTTTAAATGTTTTAAAATAAGCTTATCCTGCTCACCAAGGCTGCATTTATTTCATCAAATACAGTACAAATTGTGAAATGTTATTGCACTATAAAATAACTGTTTAAACGTAGTTTATAATTTAATTTAATAATTTATTCCAGTGATTTTAAAGATGAATTTTCAACTTCATTACTCCAGTCTTCAGAGTCACTTGATCCTTCAGAAATCAGTCTAATATTAATAATTATTATTACTAATATTATTGGTATTATTGGTAATAATAATAAAAGCAATAATGACTGGAGTAATAATTTCATTTGAAACTACATACAATAAGAAAGCAGTTATTAAATTTTTTTTATAAATTTAAAAAAAAATTACATTTAATAAATGCCGCCTTGATAAACAGAATAATTCTCTTAAAAAAAAAAAAACATGAAAAAAACCCAAAACAAAACAAAAAAAAACTTTTGACCGGTAGTGTACGTTCTGTACCTGCTAGAGAAAATGTATCTTCTTTCCATACCTGCAGGTGGTGTATTGTCATTCCATAATGGGAAACCGGAACTAGTGCTGCACACATACAATTAACAAACAACGCATTTACATACGCATTTACATACGCATTTACAGTACTTCTTTCTTACCACAGAGGGATTCACTTATGCAAATATGCCATCCTCAAATTGTGACATTTGCTTAGTTAATTTATTCAGTTTTTGTTCTTGCACTGATTCGTGGCTGAACAGAGCGCTCACTTTCACTGAGAACTGATGTCGATTCTACATTCTGAATCATTCAATATCTCTCCAATGTGAGCCTGACAAGAGGAGACGTGTAAAACACAACAAACAAACTAGCCTAAACTGGCCAACTGTCTTGGTGTATCCCAGCCTTTACACTTACAGTTTAATGCTGTAATGAAGGAACCAAGTTAAAGGAAAGTGAGTGAATTTAATGCTGCTCACTGATGACATTAAGGCATTTAGAATCCAAATACAATTGCATAAATAATTTTACAAACATAGGTATGGGGGCAGCAGCTCTTTATCATTGTGTCACATAATTACAAATTCAACTGATTCATTCTTGGTGACTCTTTCAGTCAGGAATGAACAAAGCGACTAGCTCATCACAGTCTGAAAGATCCACCCACTCCATAACGGTTATTATATTGTTATAATGGTAAACTGTAATGATTGAGTGCATTAAGTGTCCAACATTTCAAACTTTGCCTTTTGTTGTGATAAGTTCCATTTTTTTACAGTGTACAGCAGACTGAACCACCTAAAAACACTGATTCATTCAGAAAATGTATGTTGTTGAAGTATGACCAAACAGGCAATAGGAGTGCAAGAAGTTTATCTGTTGTCACGTGTGTGTGTGTGTGTGTGTGTGTGTGTGTACTTGAATATTGTTGGTCAGGTCAAAAATGCGTATAATGACATGGGTATAGCAACAAGTGTTCTCATAAACAAAATGGTTTAAAAAAACATCCAAAAATCAGTTTTTTGACATTCAAAACTGCTAGATGTTTTCTATCAAAACATTACAGCTACCTGCATGAAGAGTCCTGTAAACCACATATTCAAGTGTGTATGTGTGTGCGTGTGCATGTGTGTGTGTGCATGTTTATGCCACATCGGATGCAGATTTACTTTTCTTCTCATCGATAGACCGGGGTTCAGTAATGCTCTGTGTCAGGGTGTAATATATACATTGACGATCGGGGGCGTCAAGTTTTTCATTTATGTTCGGTAATATGCTTCAGTGAACCAAAGTTATCTATTTAATTCAATTACATCTAATTTAGTAATCAAACTTTTGTTTTCAGTGTTTTGAGGGATATTGAGTGGTTCTTAATGACATTTGTGATATTAAATAAATGGTGACAGGTTTGCATTCCTGTACCTTTAATGGATGACCATGAAAGACTGCACGTACTTTTTTTTTTTACTGTTTAACTTCCATGTGCGAGCAAGTGTATAATAAAATACAAACTATGCATCGAGTTTTATGGACACCGACAGTACAAATGCCTATTTTACAGGAAACATGTTTTGTGAACACTTACACTGTCTGTTGGTGCTCTAGATTTGCCTGTTTCAAACCGCTAAATTAATATTTTAGGCGCAAACATGCATTCACAATGGTATGAAACATTATAGGGGTGATCATATATATTTACGTTATCTATTATTTTAATTAGTAATATTTATTTAAGATACAGATCAGAGCGAACTATTTCTTAACTATTAAAGGGCAGACCCCCATACATCTTGTTTTGATGTTCTTCAGGGAAAATCAAGCTTTAATTAGGGGGTCAGACCCCCCCCCAACCTCCCCTCTAATTCGCACCCTGCTCAGTGTAGTAAAAGAATGTTACATTGTGTATTTGATGGATCATAAAGTCAAACGGGAGTTTTTGATGAGTACTGTCGAAACTGTGAAACTTTGTTAAATGGACAGATTGATTTAAACGGGCAATAAAAACTCTCACTCACCATATGTAATCTACAAGAGCACAAGAAAACTGAGGCCAGGAACTAGAACAGCATCTCCAATGCTTATCGATCCATCCATGACAGACAATCAAGACAGATATTGTTCAGTATTTATTTAGTGATATACTGAAACACCATTAAGCAGTTTTGAGCCAACAGCAACTGTCAGCATTAGTTTCTGAAATTGCCTTTTCAGACTTATCACTTGATGCAATCGATGAGCTGAATAAGAGGAGATTAATTGGCTTTTCTACGCACTGAGAAACTTAAGTAACCTCACTTATTCACAGTCATCACAGCAGGCCTGTTGAATACAGGCTCTGACGGCCATTATGAATGTGTTTGTGCTGAAAGTGGACCACCGGGATAAACCACTTATCAGTCACAATTAGGAGAAAATGGAGATCCAAACATTTCTAGTGGTTTCTGAATTTATTTTTTGATTTCATAAAATGTATCTTGCTACTATATATATATATATATATATATATATATATAAATATAACACTGTGTCCTAACAACATGCAACACGACAAGATTCCAGCGACAAGCAATTTGTCTCTCCACACCATATGCGACAACAAAAAAAATTAAATATCAGCCATTCAGAAGTGCACAATGGTTAACTGCACTACCAATGAAATGGTAAGGTTTATAATCTAATAAATACATATTAAACATCTTAAACAACATTAAAGGTACTTGCTGATTGACTGATGTTGTTGGTTTGACTGAGTCACAGTTATGTTTATTTTAAAACTATGTTTATTTCAGTTATTTTATTTTCAATATCTGAGGTAAACTATCTGCTTCTGCATCAGTATGGCAATAAATCTACGCAAAATGGCATTCAAACTCACATTGTTAGCATTTAACACTGAATAAAGCACATAAACAGCACCTGACCTCTTCATTGTCATATTAGTTTATGCTGTTGTGTAAAACATATGCTGGATAAGTTGGCGGTTCATTCCGCTGTGGCAACCCCTGATGAATAGAGAAACTTGAAGAAAGGGAAGTCGAAGGAAAATTAATGAATGAATGAAATATAAAAAATAAGGATACAAATTTTTTTTGAGGTCCCAGACATTACTACATCATGTAAGTAGATATATGTGTGTGTAGTACAGTTTAACTTTATTTTTTAACATTAAATTATAGAAAATTTCTCTTATTTTTATTCTTCTTATTATAACCCACTGTACCAATGTAGATATGTGTACGCAGTCCAAATTCTTACATTTTTCCAAATCCATATACATTTTATAAAAACAACAAAACAAAACATATACATATATATATATATATATATATACATATATATATATATATATATATATATACATATATACATATATACATATATATATATACATATATACATATATA
>CAIGQV010001633.1:18973968-18999942 GCA_903798115.1 Danio jaintianensis | reverse complement strand
AAGAAAACCACAACAGAGGCATATACAACACAAGCAACAAAAAAAACCCAACAACAACCACAACAACTCACCCTTTCAAATAAAATAAATGTTTTTTGTATTATTATTATTTTAATAAAAGGAAATACATAACATCCATACTACGTTTTGAGTGCTTATTTCACATAAATGGTTTGTTTTAGATCACTCTAGATTATAGTGATATACCTTAAGGCTAACATGATATTTTTAAATAATAAAAGCCAAAAAAGTCAAAGTCAGCTTTATTGTCAATTCAACCACATGTACAGGACATACAGAGAATCGAAATTGCGTTACTCTAAGACCCTAGGTGCCTTACATATGATATTAAAACAAAAAGTAGAATTTTAAAATTGTAAAAAACTTGATTCTTGAAAAAAAAATAAACTAAGCAATTTGTGTTTGCTTCAGCAAGTATTATGCTTTAAAGGGATCAAGAAATGGCTCAGTTTTTTATATTTTGTACTTGATATAACATTAAAAAAGGTTTTGGTGTGATTTATTTTATGCTTTGTTTATATAGGCATGGCGGATGGTTGAAAAATTTACGTTTAATTAAAAAGGCAGCAAAGAAATCCAATGCTATACAATGGAAATCAGTAGAAGCACCAAGTCATATTGTATGGCTTAGAGAACTTTCGTTGTATATTCCTGTTGAAAAAATAATGTTTAATCTGAAAAAAATATCATCAATGTTTAAAAAGATTTGGGGCACATTTATTAGATACATGGATAATTTGGACGTTACATTGATTGAAAATGCTGATGGGATAATGTGACTCTTCTTTGCTTTAATCTTTTATTTGTCATCATTGTTTATTTATTTACTTGTTTATTTCCTCTTATTTTACACATCAGCTCAATGTCTCACAATTATGTCCATTTAAGTGTTCTGTCTTGTGAGGGTGGGACTGGGGTGGAGGGTGGTTAGAAAAGAATGTTTACATGTATATTGAAATGATTCTGTAAATTGTTGATGCAAAAATAATAAATATATTGTTTAAAAAAAAAAGATTGAGGAAATTTTGGTTTCTCAGTTCATGACCCCTTAAAAGGCACAATATGTAAATGTTTTTCATTATAATAAATACATAAATAAAGTTATATATTTTGCTGACTAGTGTACTTACATGATCTCAAATGTTTCAAAGATTGTTCAAATACAGAGAAATAACCATTTTTAACTTGTAACATAGCCTGTGTCGCCATGATAATGTCATACACACTTGATTTCCAGTTTCTAGAAAAAAGGGAAAGACAACAACTCCAATGATTCCACACTCATCAATATGGCATCATCAAAATAATGATAAAAAATCAGTTTGCCGTAAATATATGCACCCTCTAAAAGTGAAAATAACATACTGTGCCTTTAATTTCTACAATGACGGTACAAAAGCCTTAAACCATCAATACAATATTTGCAGAAACCTCAAAGCATGCTGATACAATTTGAATAGATATATAGGAATATAAATCACATTAGTTACTGTACACTGTTTGTGACACTGCAGTTCAGAAAACCTCTTAAATTAATAAATAGTTCAAACTAACAATTGGTTTTAGCAACCTTGAACTTGAGCTACCGCATATTTAAACGTGCGGCATTTCTGCTTGTTTGTGAACTCATTTTTTTTTCAATTGTTTATCTTTCCAATGAATGATGTCTAAGATCTCCAGGCAGGCAAGGACATGGTGTCTTCAATTCATTGATGGAAATGAAAAATAGACATACATCAGTTTAATGTGCCTTATTGTTTAAGATAAGCGCTGCTAAGAGAGGGAAAATGGTAAATGGAGAGATGCTGTTATAGAGGTATTTGTCCTCTCTAATTCAAACTGTCAGGTCACAAGGTCTGTTTTGCCGTGAGATTTATGCTGAGTTGTTAAATGGCACCACAATTAAATGGGGGAAAATTGAAGTATTCAAACATTCAAGCATTCATACCTTTTGTACGGTATAAGAAAAATAAAGGGTTAGTTCACCCCAAAATGAAAATTCTGGCATCTTTTACTCTTCCGAACCTCATTCATTTTCAGAGCACAAGATATTTTAATGAAATCTGAGAGATTTCTGTACCTCCATTGAAAGTCTGTTCACACAACACTCTGATGCTTGAAAACTTTGTAAAGAGATCCAAAAATAAATCCATTTGAACTGAACATGTAATTCAAGTCTTCTGAAGAGACATAATCATTTTATATTATAAACTGGTTTAATTAACAGTAGGCTTTTATTCATATAAACATAGAGGTGAAGCAAAAAATTTGAGGTACAATAATTTTTCTTGAGGTAAACTTACCAGTTAAGAATATTATTATTAATAAATTTGTATTTTAATTGTAAATGGATGTATTACATTGGTCAAAATAGATGTTCATAATGTTTATTTTCACTCCCGGCACCACAAGCCCAGTCGAATCTGTCCAGAGTCATTTCTTGCTTTCACTCTTGGTGTGCCTCAAAGAAGAGGATTTGTTTTCTTCTGCACAGAAACCTCTTATCTGATCTGCTCACTACACTCACTTTAAGACTCACACTGAGCTGCTGTTATTTTAAAAAGCCTCCAAGATTTCCTCTCTGCAGCTGCTGTTGTGTTGTGCTGCAGCCTTTAAAATAAAAAGGCTATGTGCTCCTGAAAACAGCAAGTGTGTTTACATATAAAACAAAGCTGATATCTATTGGAAGGGAGTTTTTTTAGAGCCTTACAATACAATAAAATTGTTTCCTGACATTTCATGATTTTTTTTTTAATTGATTTTGACACTAAATATGCAAGCATACTGCCAGAACGCCACTACAAGTGGATATGGACCATATCGGTCATAAAGATTATATAAATCATATTCAGGGTAATGGTATTACTTGTGAGTTTCAGTCATGTTTTGACTCGCACTTGTAAAATAAATAATAAATATTACAATACAGAGTTCAGTTTATAAACATTTTATACAGTTTTATCTATATAATTTAAGAAATATATATTTTAAACATTTTCCATGACATTTTTATGACATATGTTTCCATCCACACTGTAAAAAAAAGTTGACTCAATTAAACATTTTAAGGCAACAAACTTCAGTACATTTTTGAGTTTACTCAACGTTCAACCCAATTACTGCACTTGACTCGATTTAAGTAAACTCAAAAACGTCCTGAAGTTTGTTGCCTTAAAATTTTAAGTTGAGTCAACGTTTTTTTTTTTTTTTTTACAGTATGTTTATGCACATTTTTAATAATTGCATAAAAAATGCTTGATGGAAAGCCAAGAAGTGCATGAATTTTAAAAATACACATAAAAAAACGTATACGCATAAACATTTTATCTGATCTAACAGACCACTACCTCTTACTATATAAGCTGTGTTTACTTGAAATTAGCAGATCTGCACAGATATATCGCCCTGGTAGAACTATCGTCCCGTCCACTAAAGATGAATTCACAAATAACTTACCTGATCTTTCTCTATTTCTAAATGCACCCGCAAACGCAAATGACCTTGATGTAGTAATTAGCAGTATGGATGCTATCTTTACTAACACACTAAATACTGTGGCACCCATCAAATTAAAAAAGGTCAGATGCATTAAATATTCCACTGAACCAAAATAATCTGCAGTGCTTCAAAATCATAGAACAGGAAGAGCTAGATAAACTTATAAATGTTTCTAAACCAGCTACATGTATGTTAGACCCAATTCCAACTAAATTACTGAAAGAATTGCTACCTGTAATAGGAGAACCTCTTCTTAACCTCATCAACTCTTCTCTATCTTTAGGCCATGTTCCAAATCTTTTCAAGCTAGCTGTTATTATGCCTATTATTAAGAAACCACAACTGGACCCCAGCAACTTAGCTAATTAAAGGCCTATTACAAATCTTCCATTTATGTCTAAAATACTAGAAAAAGTTGTTTCTGCCCAATTATGCTCCTTTCTGCAGATGAACGTTTTTGAAATGTTTCAGTCAGGTTTCAGGCCTCATCACAGTACAGAAACCGCATTAGTGAAAATAACCAACGATTTGCTCTTAGCTGCTGACCAAGAGTGCATCTTGTTATAAGTTTTACTTGATCTCAGTGCTGCATTTGACACCATCGACCACAATATCTTCATAGATCGCTTAAATTCTACAGGCGTCCAGGCACAGGCTCTACAATTGTTTAAGTCATACTTAACTGACCGTTACCAGTTTGTGAATATAAATGGACAGCTTTCACAGGTCAGGCCAGTACAGTATGGGGTCCCTCAAGGATCAGTTTTAGGCCCTTTGCTGTTCACAATATACAATCCAACCCGCTCTTTAAGATCTCAAAACTCAGGGCTTCTGGTAGTACCTAGAATAGCAAAGTCGAGTAAATGTGGTCGAGCCTTCTCATTTATGGCTCCTAAACTCTGAAATAGCCTTCCTGTCTGAGGCTCAGACACACTCTCTCAGTTCAAAACTAGATTAAAGACCTATCTTTTTAGTAAAGCATGTACTCAATGCATAGCATAACGGTATGATGCATGAATGTGCTCCACGCAGGTGAGCTGGCTCGACATCACCTGTAGGACACACTCCTCAATACACCAGACATTGTGTTAGAAACTCTCATATGCTTTACATGTTTGTTTATTTAACTGCTATTTTCATCTATAACACTCCATTTTTGCATCTCGTTTAAATACACTATGAACAGCAGCTACGCTAATTATTTTCTTTATTCTCTATTTCCACCTGGGGATACTCATTCCGAGGTCCCTAGACACTATGCAGCGCCATTGATGCGATCCAAGACCTCTGAAGAGATGATCCCAAGGTATCCATAATCCTAGACCAGGTCGTATCCCGAGCTGATGCTGTGGTCGTCATGGAGAAATGGAGTGCATGAGACTGATTCCTGAATGACCACTGTGATAAACGAGTCCCCACATTGATCTTGCGGGCCAACCTGACCGCCTGCCGGTGCCCTACTCACACCTGCACCTTCTCTACGATGGACGTCCAGCTTCTTCAGCCTCCAGAACTGAACAGAACTGAACTTCAACTCTGAAATCTGCACTTTACTAGAACTATGTTAAGCTGCTTTGACACAATCTACATTGTGAAAAGCGCTATATAAATAAACATGACTTGATTTGACTTGATAAGAAACAATGTGCAAAACTATGATGGAAACAGAAACAGACAGAAACATAACTAACTGTTTCCTGGGAATTTTCGAATTGATATAACACGTACTTTGTAGTGAACATTGTTCAGTGTGCTTACCAGACACTGCCATACATACAATACTAACTTAATTCAAAGTGATGTTAGTATTGAACTATTCAGTGCTGGCAAATAGCAGTGCTAAAATTCTGAATCCTGTAGGACAGTTTTAATTTAATTTTAATTAATGATATCTTTGGATTCATTTTAAATGAGAAAAACATAACTCTTCAATATTTGTAGGATACATGAGGGTAATTTCACTAGTACATAATATGACAGAGCACACAGAAAGGCCTAATGGATCATATTATTACTCCATCACCTGCTATTGTTTCAATCGATCTCAAGTACTGTGGGCGTATCAATTAACATGCACTTACAGTGAATACAGCATATTACATTTGCTAAGCAACTCAAATGAGTCTCAGCTCTTCGCCCTATTATTGCTATTGTAACCTTAAGTAATAGATTTTGGAAAAGTAATAGCCTACTGCTTTAAAACGTCTTTTTTAATGTACACACTTATGGACTTCTCCCAGTAACCGAAATTCAATAATCTAACATAATAACGCTCTACAAAAAAAAAAAAAACCGAAGAGAAAACAAATAAAGCAGAAAAGATTGGTTGCTTTAGAAGAGATTTACCCAAGCTCGATAATGATTGCAGCATTACAGGAAATCAATAAACCTAATGTGACTCCTGCTCAACAAAACAAATGTGTTTGTCCTTACATAAGAATGTTTAAGTCTCTCGGCTGTCTGGGCTTCGGTGAGGTAAGTGTGCTTTTTTTTTTTTTTTACACTTTCTGCTGTAGGCTCTCTGTCCTGTTTCGATTATACAGATTATAGAGGGAAAAAAGAGGCCAGGAGATGAGGGCTCTGGAGATGAGTTCTTCACTCCACAATTCAGCTGGTCACGTCGATTAAGATGTGAACTTTTAGAGTTCCAGCAGTTCACATTCAGCTCAGGGGGCCTTATCTGAAATTAAAAAAACCCTCCCTTTTCCTTCCGCTTTGAAGTTTCTCCGAGCCACTCAAACAGTTTCAGTTGGAGGATTGGAAAGCTGAATGAAGACTTTGATTTCTGGAGCTGGTTTTGGCCGTCGCTTTGAGTTATGCACTGGATGATCTGACGAGGAGCAACACGCATTTCACCACCGCTTTAGCACCTCACCACCTCTTTATAACCGTCCGCTGCTTCAGCTATTTGATTGAATTAATAGCCACATGCTGGAGAAATTAGGTTTCTGTGGTTCACATGTTGAAGCAGTAGCTGTATTAGTCAATATATTAGTCAAAAACTTGGTCAGTCTCTTCGGATTTCAATCTTTTCAGGTTGGCATATGATTTTTTAAAAACTTTTGTTTGTTTGATTTTTGATAGAAAAGTAGTTGTTGTGTAAATCCCTTCCAACTCACTAAAGATAGATTTGCAAGGATGTGGTTCTTGGCATGTGCATTTATACAAATCATTCCATCATCCCAAAGTTGCTTCATTCTTAAATGGAAAATTGATTGGTTCAGGATTAATAGCTTTAATCCTCAGATGACACCGACTCGTTTACAGGCATTCTGTTGCATATCACTATAACCAAAAGTGTCACTGGTAAATGGAGTCACATACCTCTAAATGTAAAAAAAAAACAGAAAAAAACACATTTGATTGCTTTAAATGTAAGTGTGATGGTTAATCATATTATGTCCTTCAAAGCACAAGGTGAGAAAAAAACAACAGCTCTTGAACATCTTGATCTTCATTAGTCAAAGGTAAAAAGTAAGTAAGTAAGTGATATGCACTATGACTCCAAACAGTGGTAACCTAAAATAAAGTAGTTCTGAAATTTCTTAATTTGCAACTACAGCATGGTTAAAAATGTTCTTTAGATATTTAAAATGTTTTTCACACCAAGAGTCAACTAGAAGCCATACAGTCAAGTAGAAGCCAATAGAAACCTAACCCAAATTCTACATCCTTACAATTAATTGGAAATTGCAAATCTGGATCCTATTTGCTGCCCCAATTCAAATTCAAGGAACTGAATTGAAATGTAAAAGACATTCATAGTTCACTGGCAAACAAGCTGGTCTGAGGTGAGTTTGAGTCAAACCGAATCTTGTGTAGCCAGACCTTCAGCCTAACAGCAGAATGTCAAGACTTTATTGCAGCTTTCATTGGCCAATAAGACTTTTAACCGACATGTAAAGCAACCAATCACAGGTTTATTCAGCATCATGTTTGAGGGATGTAAAATTTGTAATTGATGATCTGATACACATCAGAATGTGTATTTTTGTATGAACAATGTCTTTTGAAGAGCTGGGAACATCTCATATCTTTGCAAAAGCATTTAGATGATCCTGAGAAGCGACATGATCCTGAGAAGCAATAAACACGCTTTCTTCTTCCACGAGGAAGTTTAGCATCAAAATGACTTTTTTTTTTTAGGCAGAATGTTGAAGATTGCAACACACCTGCCTCCCGGAAATCTTGTAGAAATCAAATGACAACTTTGATTCTCCCAAAGCAGGTCCCATTTTATGTGCCTTTTGCATCAGACTTTTTGCCAGCAGTCCATGATTTTGACATCTGAGGCCGAGACTAAATTCCACTTTCGACACTCATTAGTGTCATTTCAAATTTTCCTTTTGGAATGAAACCATGGTACATTTGCACCATCAACTTGAGTACAACCTGAATACAATCCTAGATTCTTAGACAGCAGGGAGCCGGAGATCAACACAAAGACAGCAATATTGCATTTATCACAGTGGTATCGCAGGCCTTGGCAGAGAAAATGCATCCTAGTGAAAAACCCGAGTGTGTGAATACTCAGGAAACAGATTATTTTCCAATTTCATATTTTCTATTTCATCACCTCTTTCAAAAGATACCAATCCATCTGGAATGGTGCGGGATACTATTTTGAGAAATAGGAAAAAGAAATTGGACAGATTGGTCTAAGTAGATCTGCCACCGCCTGAGGGATGAGAAAACTCACCAGGCAATTGGTGGCCTATGGAACCCATGCAAGATCGTGCAAAATTTTTGGCCGGTGTTTATGAGCAGTACAGTGTATGTAATTTGTTGAGGACGAGACTATTGGAAAGCAATGTCCACATCTCAAGGACATAGAGCTCGCTAATTACAGTTAACCACTGCATTTGGCAACATCCAATGAGGATTTGGTGGCATCAAGCCACCCTTCGAGACAACAGGAAGCGTCGGTTTCTGAATTGCTGATGTCTCAGTGTTCAATGGGGGAGTGCGCTTGGCTTGAAGATGTCTATTGGGACCTCCTCTAATTATGGGCAGGCTGCCCTTAATCGGTGGTGGTATGCTGGCTGTCCTTGCTTTGATAACTTGGCTGGTTGAACTCCCAGTAAGCAGGGCCAAATCCAAACGTCCAGCTGTGCTTGTAAGAGGATATTAGCATTAGCAGTAGCTTATGTTCTTTGGGGATGTCGGATGCATTTCATGCCCCTGTTTTGAATCAGTGGAGTTGTGTACAGTGATGGATATGACACCTATCAAGCACATGGCCAGAGTTAATCAAATATGACATATGTCAGTCACATTTGATATGACCTAAACTAAAAGGCTGTTGCCAATGTTTGTGTATTCAAAAGGTAGAAGACAGCAATTAAAGAATGATATTAGGAGGGTAGTGTCTACCTCCACAGTGCATCTCCAAACACCCTGGAATATGTCATGAGGTTTTTCGGCCTCTTTAATTGCATGGGTCACTGGCAAAAGGGTGTCCACAAAAAAACCCCATAAAAAAATAAAGTCGCTGCCACTTTCTACCACTGGAAGATTTGTGCTCATGTCAATCAATCAATCAATCAATCAATCAATCAATCAATCAATCAATCAATCAATCAATCAATCAATCAATCAATCAATCAATCAATCAATCATTTACATTTTTAAATTATCTTTCCAGGGTATGACATTTTCTAATTTGCTTTTTATTTTTTATTAATAAACCTATTACATTTTGGGGGAGTTGAATCACAACAACATATAATATCAATCACATAACCTTGCTTTTTAACTTTAAGATCAGTGATTATTCCAAACAGAATCCAATGAATATTAATAAACGTCTGCATCTAAACCGAAGCATCATGTGGAGGTACGATGCTCCAGAGCAGATGGAAACACTGTCTGTTTGTATTTTAGATTTCATGAATAAAGGAAGAGACTTAAATGGTTTCCGTGTGCCCTGTATATAATACAGCCATAGCCTCTACATTGATCAGGACAATCCGAACTCTACAGACCAACTAGTCATTAAAGAAAGAGTTTATAGGCACTTCACGTTAAGGAAGTGTGGGAGGGAAGAGCTTCAAGAAAGTAGGAGTCTTAACCCTCTAATCAGAGCCCGCGTCAGACACACACACTCACTCATGTTTATCGGACTCGCCACGAGCAGGCTTGGACCCCCTGGACATGTAGATATGCTCAGGTAATTAAAGGAGCGGGGGGCCGTGGGCTCCATCTCGGCCTTCATTAACATTCTCCCATACCGTCCTCCGATCTCGGAGCCTCTCCAGCCAGAACAATCAATCCCTAATCACTCCTCCCTCCCTCTGCCCGCCAGCCAGACAACTCAATCCATGCTAAGATATGCTAATGGCGTTCCAGGCGATGATTACACTGCGCAGTCAACATCGATTTTCAGTGACCTCCCAAAATGATCTATCTTCAAAAGCAAAGCTAAAGAATACAGTAGTCTCTTTACTACACGGTCAAATGTAAAGGCGTGTGTTATTATCACGCATGTCCGCTACTTTGTTAAGTAAGGACAATCTGCCTTCAGCAAAATGAGGTTAAGAGGATTGTTTAAGAGTTGCATTTATGATGGATTTTTAAAGGAATTAAACCAACAACATTACTGTATGGTTTCAATTGAGGAGCTTCAGCCATAATCATGTCTGAATTATTTTTACAGCTTTGACTTTAGAGTTAGTAAGCTGGCAAGCTGGTGATCAAAAAGTTGTAAGTTTGTGTTTGTGTTGTCTGAAAGGGACAGTTCATGGAAAAAATAATTTACTCCTCTTCAGGCCATCCGATATACAGTACAGGTAACTTTTTTTCTCCAATATCGCATTTATGACCATTTTTTTTTTAGCTGAAACTGGTTCTTGGTGATTCATAAAAGTCACAGTGAAATCAAAATAATGTTTTTTTAGAAGGTATTATCGGTATGTATGTTAGGATATTTGCTGTATAAGCTAGTGTGCTACAAAACAATGACAAAATTTGCAGTAAGAAGATATAAACATCCAAACCTGCAGTTGATCACTTCCACCTAAATGGATGAATAACATTTTTCATACTACAGTTTTCATTAAATCTTCTGACCAATCAAATGCTCTCTGGTATCTGACATGTTCCGCCTCCCCTTCAAGAGGCTTTTGCTATAAGCGCTTGAGCTCAACCACTTTCACCGGCAGAGCTTTGAGAAAACTAAATGCTATTCGCTGTTTTTTATTAAAGAGGGAGGGGCTTCTATGTGGCCCACCCCGTTTTCACATTTTAGTTTAACTCACATCACACATCGAACAAAAACGCACATTTCAAAGCACATTACCGGACCTTTAAATGCGAATCAATGGCTACCACCATTTTAAGAGTTAAAAAGTCATATATAGGCAGAAATAATTAATGTAATTAATACCCCTGGCTCTTGACAATACACTGAGGCCTTTTGAAGCAAAATGATTGGTTAGTGCAAGAAGCTGAACGTTATTTACAACATTACTTTTAATCCACAGGCTTGGCAAACAGTGAGCGCTTTGATGTATTCCTTTAAGTGAAGATTTAACTTCAAAAAATGAAATTCTGTCTTATAGTAACTCCAAACTTGTAATTTTTTTTTCTCAGGATCAAAAAATAATGTAAATAATTTAAACGTCTCAGCCTTATTATAGTTCATACAGTAAATGTAAATTGATGTAATTGCAATTACGCAAAAAACAGCCTAAACTTTCCTTTTTTGGGTGAGCCATCCCTTTAAGTGTTATATTTGTACTCTATAAACACTATAACAGAAAGAGTTGGAGAAGAAAGAAGTTGTGTTTACTTGCTCAAACTTTCAGCTTTCTCTCACCAATAGATGGCACTGTGCCGCCAATATTGTGAGCTCAGACCGACTACAGAGAGTGGAGGAGCCCGTTTAATGAAATGTCAAGACATGGTAGTATCTCAGTGTGTTGTTTGAAATACACAATGAGTCTCAGCAAAGTAATTCTCAAAGAAAACCTGGCTTTTTGTCTTTTTGTTGCGAGCAGGAAGTTGGAGTAATCCAGTCTTTAATGCATTGTGTGCTCGGATGAACTAAACTCTCTCTTTTGTCATTCAAAGCATTTCAAATAAAGACATGGCTCATCAAGGTTCCTTCCTAGTGTTTGATGGCAAGGATTCAACTTAATTCTGGGGGTGACTTCCTGCCTGTTTGCGCTTTGACAGTATGAATGTACGTGCGTTTGACTTGACTAGCTCATTAGCGCTAGGCTTTGTCTCCTTGTGGGAAAGAGGTCACTGCTAAATTGCCCTGACTGCCATTCAGTGCATTTGATGTCTTTCTCACACACACACACACACACGCATGCACGCAACCACGCATGCACACACACGCACGCACGCACAATGGCTAATCAACTATGCTGAATGATCCTGTGTTCTGCTTTATTGTGGCAAATGCCTGGCTTGATTTTTATTTGACCTCTGTAGTTGAGGTTAGGTATTGATAAATATGTTGGGGGAGTTTGTGTCACTGTGCTACAAGCATATACAAGGTTTTCTAGAACAAAATAAATAAATAAATAAAATAATAATAATTTTCTCCAGAGGAAAATCGATTGTTAATAATTCTGTATACACCTTTCATGACTGGCCTACAATGAGGCCTGAGGTTATTAATCGATGGTATTTGCTTCTGGTCAATCCATCAGTCGGTGTAACTTCATTTATTTATGCTTAATAATAAAATAACTAAGATCTACATTAAAGCTAAATCACATTCCTAATTTATCCCAAAAGATGTAGTTCATTCTTTCGTTATAATAAACAAAACTTTACTGATAACCAGCATCAGTATACCTGCACTCTCAAATGCTATTTGTTTGAACATGCAAGTGTTAACCATTTACCAGCATTTACCATTTCTTACTAAAAACAGCTTCCAAAAATATAAGTTGATAAATAGATTTTTTGGTAACACTTTACAATAAGGTTCTGTTAGTTAATGTATTTACTATGAATCAACAGTCAACAATACATTTATTTAGTATATACAGTATTTATCTTTGTTAATGCTAGTTCCTCAAAATAAAGTTGTTCATTGTTAGTTCTAGTTAACTCACAGTGCATTAATCTTAACAAGCACAAATTTAGATTTTAATTAATTACACATTAGATGATGAACTATGACAAATACATGCTGTACAAATATAATTTATACTTAGTTCAAGGCTGTAAATACATATACTAACATTAACTAATAGAACCTTATTGTAAAGTGACTGATTTTTTCTTAGCAACCAAATCAACAAATGAAAATGATTTCGCAAGGATCAGGTGACCAGACATCCTGATATCTTTTCAGGTCCCTTATTTCAGTTCTAACCTGTTCCAACTTGTTATGAAAAGATCAAGTAATTTTTAAATTTCAGACGCGTTTCAGAAATTACATCAGCTGTAAACAAATATGTCATGAAACAAAGCCATTAGGTTCCCAAAACTCTCTAGCTAGCAAGAAAACATTGTCTGTCCCATACAATCAGAGAGATTGGGTCACCCTGCTAAAGGATCATGAGGTTATGAATACTGGAGTAATGGCTATTAATAATTCAGCTTTGCCATCACTGAAATAATACAAATTAATTCATTCAAAATATGGTGTGTGTATGTTATATATGGTCAACAGACAAAAAAACAGCCTTCATGAGCATAAAAGTATTCTTTCAAAAGCCTTATTAAATATCAGAAGGAATTTTTTTGTTTGCAATGCTGTGATTCATTGCACAACTGGCTGATTTAATTACATACCTTTATTAAAGATTTTTTTTTAGAATCACTATGCAGAAGTAGGCGTTTGCGCTTTATTATATTTAATAGTGTATTATATTTCAGCATAAATTACACATTTCTGGAAGAGTTAAATCACTAGCAACTGGCTGTTTTAAAAAAATCTATTTTAAGTCACCTGCGAGGGGCTTTATTAGTTGTCTTTTGTAAGGATTTGTTGGCATTTCACCTCACAAACCCACACCCAAGAAGATATGGTCAGCAATTTCAATAGTTTGTCTCCTTGCCCTTTCTTTAAAGGACAAACACTGCTCCAACATTGACCATTAGTGATGTTCCTGTCATTGGCTATCATGACCACACACATCTCACATTTTACATCATAGAAAATACCCTAACATTGAGTACTGAATTGTTATACCCATACCTGCTAGCAAAGTTTGATACATGCATCAAAAATACATACCTTTGTTTATGTGAGTGATATGAAAACTCCTGGCTCTGTTTTGACTCCTTTACGCACTTTATAAGCTATTTAGAGTCCTCAACTGATAAAAACACACACACACACACACACACACACACACACACACACACACACACACACACACACACACACACACACACACACACACACACACACATATATATATCAGTCGTGGCCAAAAGTTTTGAGAATGACACAAATATTAGTTTTCACAAAGTTTGCTGCTAAACTGTTTTAGATCTTTGTTTCAGTTGTTTCTGTGATGTACTGAAATATAATTACAAGCACTTCATAGGTTTCAAAGGCTTTTATCGACAATTACATGACATTTATGCAAAGAGTCAGTATTTGCAGTGTTGGCCCCTCTTTTTCAGGACTTCTGCAATTCGACTGGGCATGCTCTCAATCAACTTCTGGGCCAAATCCTGACTGATAGCAACCCATTCTTTCATAATCACTTCTTGGAGTTTGTCAGAATTAGTGGGTTTTTGTTTATCCACCCGCCTCTTGAGGATTGACCACAAGTTCTCAATGGGATTAAGATCTGGGGAGGCCATTGGACCCAAAATTTCAACGTTTTGGTCCCCGAGCCACAGATATCACTTTTGGCTTATGAAAATGCATTGTTCATCACCAAACTGTTGTTGGATTGTTGGAAGAAGTTGCTGTTGGAGGGTGTTTTGGTACCATTCTTTATTCATGGCTGTGTTTTTAGGCAAAATTGTGAGTGAGCCCACTCCCTTGGATAAGAAGCAACCCCACACATTAATGGTCTCAGGATGCTTTACTGTTGGCATGACACAGGACTGATGGTAGCGCTCACCTTTTCTTCACCGGACAAGCCTTTTTCCAGATGCCCCAAACAATCGGAAAGGGGCTTCATCTAAGAATATGACTTTGCCCCAGTCCTCAGCAGTCCATTCGCCATACTTTTTGCAGAAGATCAATCTGTCCCTGATGTTTTTTTTTGGAGAGAAGTGGCTTCTTTGCTGCCCTTCTTGACACCAGGCCATCTTCCAAAAGTGTTCGCCTCACTGTGCGTGCAGATGCGCTCACACCTACCTGCTGCCATTCCTGAGCAAGCTCTGCACTGGTGGCACTCTGATCCCGCAGCTGAATCCTCTTTAGGAGACGATCCTGGCGCTTGCTGGACTTTCTTGGATGCCCTGAAGCCTTCTTAACAAGAATTGAACCTCTTTCCTTGATGTTCTTGATGATCCTATAAATTGTTGATTTAGGTGCAATCTTAGTAGCCACAATATCCTTGCCTGTGAAGCCATTTTTATGCAACGCAATGATGGCTGCACGCGTTTCTTTGCAGGTCACCATGGTTAACAATGGAAGAACAATGATTTCAAGCATCACCCTCCTTTTAACATGTCAAGTCTGCCATTCTAACCCAATCAGCCTGACATAATGATCTCCAGCCTTGTGCTCGTCAACATTCTCACCTGAGTTAACAAGACAATTACTGAAATGATCTCAGCAGGTCCTTTAATGACAGCAATGAAATGCAGTGGAAAGTTTTTTTCAGGATTAAGTTAATTTTCATGGCAAAGAAGGACTATACAATTCATCTGATCACTCTTCATAACATTCTGGAGTATATACAAATTGCTATTATAAAAACTTAAGCAGCAACTTTTCCAATATTTATGTAATTCTCAAAACTTTTGGCCACGACTGTATATATATATATATATATATATATATATATAGAATAATCTAAATAAAATCACAAATGAGATCAACCAAATACAATTCCAAATTCCCATGAAGAAGAAACCAAGGAAATTTCCACAGAATGAAGCTGCAGTCACACTAGACTTTTCTCCCCATAGACTTCCATTCATACGCACGCAAATGCATCAGACCGGAAACGCAAGCTTGTGTAACAGGTTTCGCAGTTTGCTGCGGTGCAAAGTTCAAGCTTGGTGAACTCTGAGCTGCAAAATCGCATCACGTGATTGCGTGAGACCAATCTAAGATCAAAACATGACCTCTCTGGACAGAAATTAAAAACATGGACCAATCGCTCCTTTTTTAAAATGTCTAATCATCTTGTTTAATCCCGCCCCTTTACGCAGCGCCGTACGACAGAATTTCACACTCACAAACTCTGTGACCACAGCATTACTAAATAAATAGAGGATTTAATTGCTTTTATTGATTAAATGTGACTTCTTAAAACAACTACACAATCATCTCACAGTAGGATTTATTGTAAACACTCGACTGAAGTGAGTTTGTTGTAAAAACATACCATTATATTATATTATTATATTATTATATTACATTATACACGGGGGCAGTCGTGGCCTGGTGGTTAGAGTGTTGGACTCGTGATCCGAAGGTTGCTGGTTCGATACTCGGTACCAGCGGGAATTGGGGGTGGGGGGAGTGAATGACCAGCACTCTCCACCACCCTCAATACCACGACTGAGGTGAGTCCCTTGAGCAAGGCACCGTTCCCCCCAACTGCTCCCCGGGCGCCGCAGCATGGCTGCCCACTGCTCCGGGTGTGTGTTCACGGTATGTGTGTGTTCACTAACTGTGTGTGTGCACTTGGATGGGTTAAAATGCATATATGCAAGTATATGGGACACCATACTTGGCCACACTACACTTCACTTCACTTCACTTCAGTTGTAGCAGCATTTACTACAGTCGTAGTTCAACTAGAAACTATGCAAACAGCTGTCATTATCACAGAAGGATTATCTCAATGTTATTATCATCCAATTAAACTGATTTAGATTTTGAACATAATTTTGCATAGATTGTCAGTTAGCTACGGCTCTATGTCGTAAATGCTGCTCTATCTGAAAGCTCATGCTGGAGCTGTATACTAGAATGTCTTTACTTTAAAATGCATATGATATTATGATTTGATTAATCGTCCTAACTTACTTCTTACAAATAGCAGTGTTAATCAGGACCAAATGTATAATTTACAACCAAACGAATCAAGAGAGCTCAACTAAAATGGTTAAGACACCCTTAGTCTCTTTATAATTTTCACAGTAGGTACTGTGGAATATGGCTAAATTTGGTCTACTCAGTTCTTACTAGGGGCTGAATGACTTTAGAATTTTTGAAGTCGACTTTTATGTGATTATATTCGAGTCAACTAGCCACTGATGACATCACCAATAAAACATAAAATGCAAATGCTTTGCAACATGCAACAATTTGCAATTTATTTGCAGGAAAAATACATGCAAATGCTGTCAGACCGCTCATAATACATTGAAAAAACAATGCAACATTAGCACTGACTAATTTTAGTGCAAAACAAATGCATAGTCAACCAAACACTGCACATTCCACTAAGAATTTAACAATAAAAATTTTTTTTTACTGCAAAAGTAATGTAAAACAAATGTGTCCGTCACTGCCTTGGCAACGCAACTGTAAAGTAAACAGCGACATGATCAAATATTTCTGTTTTGGGGCCTTTTTTTCTGATATTTACTTTGATGAATAATAAATAAATAAAATTAAATAAATAGCTCGCCTCATCCTAGCCAGCTTTAGAGAAAGCGGTCTATGATATTTACACAATAGCCATGAATTACGATTCATTCACAAAATGAGTCAGTGCCAACTCTTCACAGAGGCCAATCACTTTAATATTTAAATGTTGCATGAATGAGATTGGCTAGAATCTGGCCTAGGTTATTTGCATAGGGCGATGTAACTGGCTGACATCTGCGTGATGATTCAAAATGTTTTGCTGAAATAACCCACTGGGTTCCTGAATAAATGTTTTTCATGTCAAAATCATATGATCTGCGCAGTGCGACTAGTTAACATCAATGAAAGAGCATCATGGCAGAGCATTAAAGTCAACCAGTCTGTGAAGCCCCTAATTTCCCAGACCCACACTCAAAGTCAAAATCCAAGACCGTTATTTCTCTCCATCATGATTCCCTCTATATCTCAATCCAAACAGACAGGAGCTTCCTATTATCATTGGTCCACTGCTGCTCCAGTGTGTATTTAATGTGTGCTCAACTGTACCCTCCACTGCATTTTCACTCATATTTCACGAACGCATTACTCAAGCTTCTGCCTTACTCAACATTCTGAAGCACCACTCATTCGGTTAATGAAGCATGCAATCAATTCCCACAAAGGAGGAGGGAGAGACGAGTTAAAAAAAGATAGTATCTGTGACCATTTTTGGTCCGAGGCATCCTGTATAAACCCCGTGAAAATGATGCTTCAGTGTGTCACAAACTTTTCTGAGAAATACTGGGATCAATAAGAGGCCATTGTGTGTGTTATGTGAGCTTCACACCTAATCCCAGAGGACATCAGCGCTGGCCATTGTCTCGAGAGCTTCGAATAGGTGCTCTCCGGATAACAGAGATATCACTCACTCGCAGCTTTAGACTCATGACCCCGGGTCGGCAGTGTGTATGTGAGCGTACACACATCACTGTCTACACCTATTTTGCTCAGACTGCGCTGCAGGATACTGCATATGTTTCTTGTTCGTCCTTGCTTGTTCGTTCAGTTGGCCAAAGGAGAACTGGCCACTTTACTGAGTGTGGTTTCTTTCAATGTTTTTTTTTGTTTGTTTTGGTTTCCTGGTGGAGTTTGGGTTGCTTACTGGTGTTGCATTTGACTTGCTTAGTTAGGGTTTAAAATACACATTCATTAACCCTTGTGTGCAGTTGTGGATGTTTTCATCCACTCAGGGGCGATTTTGAGTCTTAATTTGGCCACAACTTTCTCTGTTTTTCAGCAAATGGAATGATTTTTGGTGACAAATTTTATTTTGACATATTTTGGGAAAATGCTTTGAAAATGTTCAATAATTCAACAATACATCGGCCAAATTTACTACCCTTTCATTATGGTCGTGGCTGTTTTTGCTCCATTGACTTTCATTACAATAGAATTTTTTTTTGCAAAGTCATGACACCATACATTTATGCATTCCTTATTTGCATTCCTAACTTCTTGCTGTGAGGCGATCGTGCTACCCACTGTGCCACCGTGATGCCGTTTTGTCATCAAAAATCTGTTTACATGGTAGACCCTTAATCCATGTAAAGGTACTCAGTGATGACTCAATCCCAACCCTAAAAAAGGTGTTCACTGATTTTCATGACAGCCTTTCCACAGGTTAGTAGTAAGCTAATGTAATGTTAATTGTATTATGCAAATCTTGCATTCATGCTAACAAACAAATGATCAAAAGAACTATATTAATGCAATTCAAATATATAAAATATTAATTGATGAATACTTTAAACTTTAGTTATATTGTTAATATTTAAAATGATTAAAATAAAACTTTGTGCAATAAAAAGGTTTTCTAGAGTCATCCACCATAATTTTTTGGCTCAGAAGTATCGGTTCAGGCACCGTTTTCGCACCGGTATCGTTTTAAAAATATCGATTTAGCACCAGTATCGAAATAACCCCAAACAATACCCAACCCTATTTATCAGTGTTTGTGAACCAAATGTGTATGACAGAAAATCTATGGCAAAAATAGCTTTTTTTTATGCTGGCACATGAGGTGAATTGTTTACGCTACATGATAACCGATCTACATACGTAGAAATGCGAGTCCATGTGTGCGAAGAGGTCTTCTTTTCTCACCTGCTCAGCTTCTTTAGCTTGTCGGGTGATTTCTTGGACTTGCTATTTTAATTGTAACCTTAAATGTCATTGGTTATGCCCACTATTTATGAAGTCAGCTGTGATTAAATGCCTGTTATTTGCCCTTGATTCACTTATGACCTGAGACATGGCTTCATCATCAGAACAGATGCATGTGACTTTGAACTTTATTTTAATTGATTTTCAAATAACATTTAATGTAATTCATTTAAATGTGTTGTTACTGGAATAAACCTATATCACATACTTTTCCATTACATTAATAAAGTATCTGAACTTCTTACACCACTTTCACATTTTTTTAATAAATCTGTAACCTGTTACTATTCCATCTTATTTGGGTGAACTACTGTATTCCTGCAAATTTGTTTTATGATTTAACACTGAAAGGACTTGAGCTAAATAATAAATTGTCCTTTCAGAGCGGATTTGTCTTATATGCGAGTTTGCATCATTGATTTCAATTCCATTTATTACTGTGAAACTGCACTTAAACAACTTGTATTGTATAAAGCGCTAAATAAACAAAAGTGACTCGACTTTCTGTATCTCTCTCTCTCTGTCTGTTGATGAATGTTCAACATCATACACTGCACAACGATGTAATCACTCCGAGCTTGGTTCACTGAAAAGATAAAAAATTATATTTCTTCCACTAATCCCACAACTGATTTAGATAAACGATACCAATCTGTCATACCTTGGGGCTCAGTGTTTCTCAAACCCTCCACAACAGTCTGTTTACTTTTTTACCCTTGTGCCTTTTTCATTGTATGTTGGTGAAATGAGTGTGTGTGTGTGTGCTGTGTGCATGCATGATTTATTCAGCAGATATGCCACTGCTTTGGCCCCACTGCATTTTATAGAAAGACTGAAGCCAATAAAGAAATGCAGGAACTGCAAGCTGGTCGTGAGGCAGTTAAAAGCAGAGTCAATAAAAATGATGAGCTTTTGCAGAGCAGGAGTGGCCCCTTAAATACCTCACCTTCTTCTTTTTCCGCATTGATTTTTATTGTGCTGGATGCACCTGATTAATCGCTGGTGGCTCCTGAGCGGTTGGGGCTACGGATGGCGGTGCAAAAGGTCCCCAAAGCGCCGGCGCTCATTCAAGCGAGATTGTCATGTGCTGTGTGAGCAAGTACTACACTATCAGGTAGGACTAAATGGGTTTGATATGAACCGTGTAGAGTCGAGAGGTCAATACGCAAGCACTAACAATCCTATCATCCATTTATCTAGACTAGGGGTGTTCAAACGGGTGCCTTTGGAAATCCAAAGGGGTCATGGGAATTTTTTTTTATGTTGTGACAATTGAATTTCTTATGTTAAACATTTAATGAGTTTGACCACATTTTATATTTTAAATATGGACATAATGTACATTATATATACAGTGCTCAGCATTTATGAGTACATCCCTCACAAATCTCTCATTTTAATTAATATTTTCTATAGGATGCTTACAATATTATATTTGTGCATATACATTAGAATAGTCAGTACTGAAACCAAATCTGGAGGTAATCTAACAAAATAACAGTCCAAATATTAGTAGCCCAAATTTATGTTAGGGAAAAATATTAAATAAAATGTTTAAAAAGTAAAAAAAATCAAGAGAAACAAAAAACTATTTTGTTGAAATTCTGTAGTTTGTATATATATTTTTGGAAATATTTTGCATGAATTTAAATGTATTCTGTAATCTTTCTATTTCTAAAGATGTTCAGTGACTAAAATATTATTTTAGTAAATATATCTGTTTACTAAATCTGTTTTGTTCAAATGCACCAAAATATATTACCTATATTCACTGAGAAATGGATAAAAACATTTATTTTCAAAATGGGGTGTTTCACTGTACATACACTCACAGGCCACTTTATTAGGTACACCTTAGTACCGGGTTGGACCCCCTTTTGCCTTCAGAACTGATTTAATCCTTCGTGCCATAAATTCAACAAGGTACTGGAAATATTCCTCAGAGATTTTGGTCCATATTGACATGATAGCATCACGCAGTTGCTGCTGATTTGTCGGCTGCACATCCATGATACAAATCTCCCATTCCACCACATCCCAAAGTTGCTCTATTGGATTGAGTTTTGGTGACTGTGGAGGCCATTTGAGTACAGTGAACTCATTGTCTCAGTTTCCTGTTCTTAGCTGACAGGAGTGGCACCCGGTGTGATCTTCTGCTGCTGTAGCCCATCCGCCCCAAGGCTCGACGTGTTGTGTGCTCAGAGATGCTCTTCTGCAGACCTCGGTTGTAACGAGTGGTTATTTAAGTTACTGTTGCCTTTCTTTCAGCTCAAACCAGTCTGGCCATTCTCCTCTGACATCAAGGCATTTGTGTCCACAAAACTGCCGCTCACTGGATATTTTCTCTTTTTCGGACCATTCTCGGTAAACCCTAGAGATGGTTGTGCGTGAAAATCCCAGTACATCAGCAGTTTCTAAAATACTCAGACCAGCCCGTCTGGCACCAACAGCCATGCCACGTTCAAAGTCACTTAAATCCCCTTTCTTCCCCATTTCTGATGCTCAGTTTGAACTGCAGCAGATCGTCTTGACCATGTCTACATGCCTAAATGCATTGAGTTGCTGCCATGTGATTAGCTTATTAAAAATTTGCGTTAACGCTGATGAGTGTATGTATATTTTGTTCTTTAATTCTTCATTCATTTCTTTGATATCACTAGATTTAAATAAAAAAAACAATATGGTTCAGCAATAAAAAAATATAGATTTACTCAGCTTTCATATTATGTATAAATCTTAATTTCCACTTATGACTGTTTTTGTGGTCTAGGGTCATATTTAAGTAATTTAATATTATGTTTTCTGCTTTCTAAAGACTAGCTTTAATTATGAGTTAATTCATTTTTTTTCATTGACGTCCCTAGTTTCAAATAAAACCCACATGGTTCTGCAATAATAATAATAATAATAATAATAATAATAATAATAACAACAACAACAATAATAATAATAATAAAACATATTTCTAAGTGTTTGTTTCTCTTTCCCTTCTATGAACATATGGTCATATTTGTTGCCACTATCTGCCAATAATTACGGTTTTAAATAAACATTAATAAATGTTTTATTACATTTACCAAATTCTATATTATGTATTCTGCTTTTTGAAAATGAGTTTTAATACTAAGATTAATTACATTTATTTTATTTAATTGATATCCCTAGTTTTCAATAAAACCCATATGGTTCTGCAATTTAAGACATGCATATTTATAGGTGTTTCTCTTTCCCTGCTATGAACAGATGTTCATATTTACTACCCGTTTTTGCCAATATAATTTTTTTTTTTTTATTTAACATGGACATTTAATCGTCATGCTCATTTCCCTTTTTTATTAAGATTAACTTTGAGTGTTAAATGACAGCTTAGCAAAAATGATTATATTTTAGATCTTTAAAATCTTTCATATTGTACATTATAATGTTGCGATGTTTTTATCCACTTGTAGCATTTGAAGTAGATCCTAGTTTTAGTGTTTTACAGTGTTTTTGTAAAATCATACATACTGCAGACAAAAATAAACAGAAGAGGATTTTAACATCAGCCTTTCTTCTGGTAAGCATAAAAAATTAATATTGGTGGAACCCAATTTAGAAACATGTTAACATCAAACTAAATATTCAAAAAGAAATTAATCATATTTGGGGGCACCTAGTTATCAAAAAGCTTTTAGAAGAATGCTAAAAACAAGGAAGTCACCAGTCCAACTCAGGATGTTTCATCAGAAATTAGAGGAAATTTGAGGAGAAAATGACAACAATGGTCTCTGGAGTGCTGCTGGCTTCCTGGGGGGAAAAATGCCTTCATATTAGTGGCAAAAATGAAAGAAAGAAGCCAATTAGCGCCAAAGGGTGCCGGTAATCAAGAATAACAAATAGCTGAAATTAACCACCCTCCATTCATCTTTGTCTAAATATCTCCATTGTGCTGAAAACGGAGGTTGTATGGCCAGTGATAGCTGAATGCTTTAAAAAGATTGGTCACTCGGAGGTGCCTGACCCCGCTGCTTTCTCTCACAAAGAATGCAGGCGCACAAAAAACACAAACATGTACGTAGAAACTGCGGCGTGATTTATCTTTTGTGTTCATAAATGACTGGGTAGCTTTTATGTTTTCAGTGTTTTCTCCCTCGTTCTTTTAATGACCAGTGTTAAAGTAGCTCCATTTATCGACCTTCGCTGAAACCTTAGAGCGCGAAACGACCACCGTTAACAAGAATGTGGGGAGAGACAGGCTTTTAGATAAAAATGAGCGGATAAAGGGAAACTGGATCTTGCTTTCGCTCTCTCGTGCTTTTTCTCCTTTTGCACCACACAAGTCTGGCATCAGATCAGACACCATGTTCTTTTGCTAGATAAAGGGAAGCTCTTACCATTGTAGCAAACATACCATCTTTTGTGACAGGCAACACCCATATGGATGATTACAGACTTCTCCTCTACAAAGCCACTCTGCTGCCAGAGATCACAAAAACATTCACCCGTCGCAAACGTTCTTGGTGTGACTTATAAATAAACCAGGCTTTTGAATGGCAGCAATAACACTGATTGCTTAAATAGTAATTAAATCATCACAGCACTCATAAAACCATCAATTCTGCAGTGCATACTAACTATACTTAACATATCTGTGGTGGTTGTTTGTAATATGACAATAGTGACCTAAAAACAAAAACAATGATGGCTCATTTTTACAGCAATGCAACTATGGTTTCTAAAGGGCTGTTCACACTGACTATAAAGAAACGATAAAGACATCATTCTACACATCATTCTAGGCCACAAAAGATGTAGAGAAAGGATATTGTTGGATTCATTGTTTTTAAACTAACATACAGCCAGTCAGAATACATTGAAATATATAGGCTCAAGCAATTTCTAGCTACAGATGTTTTCATTCATTCATTCATTCATTTTCTTTTTGGCTTAGTCCCTTTATTAATCTTGGGTTGCCACAGCAGAATGAACCGCCAACATATCCAGCATTTTTTTTATGCAGCGGATGCCCTTCCAGCTGCAACCCATCACTGGGAAACACCCATACACTCCCGTTCACACACATACACTACGGACAATTTAGCTTACACAATTTACCTATAGCGCATGTCTTTGGACTTGTGGGGGAAAACGGAGCACCCGGAGGTAACCCACGCCAACACAGGGAGAATATGCAAACTTCACACAGAAATGCCAACTGACCCAGCCGAGGCTTGAACCAGCTACCTTCTTGGTGTGAGGCGACAGTGCTACCCACTGCACCATTAACACTGTTTTTCCATTTTGAAATGTAATACCTTTTTTCAAATAAATCCCACATAACAATAGTACCCAGACTATTTTTCCTAAATGTGTGTGTATTTCATTCTAACATGGTCTTTGTATGAACATTACAAAAAACAAAAGATTTTTTAATATTTCTACCTTGAATGGTCATAATGGTCAAACTGGCTACTTCTTTCCATGGCTTTGAATGTGGCGTTCTGATAATAACATAACGTTCTGATATTAATTATAACTGTACTTCAGACAAGTATTTCAAACTTTCAAAAACAATATGTTTTGCACTGCCACTGAGTCGGTTAGGTCATATTAGGTTTAGGCCAATGACTTTATAAAATATGATGACAGACATTTAATGCTTAATTTCAAACTTTTAATAGAAGCTTCATATGTAAATATTGTATGATGAAAATCCTATTTGGTACAATCTTATATGAACGGTCTCATTTAGGGAAACTCCTGAGAAACGTAGGTTCTCTGAGAACATTTTTGAACCGTAAATAACAGTGAATATAAAATTTCGCTCTTCCCTCCTTTATTTAGCTGCAATGATTATTGGGAAGTTGAGTGAGTGCTGTGCTCAAGATTGCATTTGATGCATCATCAATATCAAGAACACGTCATCAAGAACACATCACGTGTCCTCTGTTCTTGTGGTCTTAATTATTGTAATTGAACTTTGGCGGTCAATGATGACATTGAACGAGAACACATGGACACAAGATTGCTTAAGACAGCATATTGTGAAACAGCTAATGACTATCTTGAAAGCAATTGGTTATACCATGGGAAGGAATGATAAACATTGCTTGGAATCTGTGAAAGCCAAATTGAAGTATAAAACAGAAAAGCACCTCAGATATCCAGTGCTAGTTCATCAACTTTGTGTTGCCTCCTTTGAAAATGCTGGAGAAAAATAAGTTGTGTTGTTCTTATTCCACTACAGTGACTGCGACTGCTAATTCATTGTTTGATTTGATAGATTACGCAAGCTGGATTCAGATAAGGTACACAGGGGATATGCAAAAAATACAAATAAAAGCATAAACAATATTAAAATAAAACTTCTCTTGTGTTTGAAAGACTCAACCCAAAAGCATAATTTTTTCCTTGGCATCTTAGCCAATTGTAAAGCATCATTCATGTCTGTATAGTATATTTTAATCCACTTTGAAACTGCAGTGCACAGGCTTAAAATAAGCTGGTTGTTATTGATTACTGGTGTGTATTCATAGTTATCTCAGATTCAATTTATGGTATGTCTTAAACATACC
>CAIGQV010001633.1:18920094-18973868 GCA_903798115.1 Danio jaintianensis | reverse complement strand
TATTTTTTTTATTATTATTATTATTATTATTATTATTATTATTATTAGTTAAGTAGATTACATTCACACAGATGGCTTCATCTAATGAATTTGACTTTGTTTTTAAAGTACACATATTAACAGTTCATACGTTCCCTGGAGACTGAACCCATGGCCTTGCTGTTACCACCATCATGTGCCTCTGTTTGCATTACAGTAAAGCTTTCATACGCCTGGCCACGTTGCCAGCTCTTAATAGATAATTTAGTATGAACCTACACAACTCCTGCCAAAATACTGTAATTGCAGACCTTTTTATGAGAGATTCAGCCCTTTGTGATTAACACAGTTGTAAGCTCCTTTAACAATCTGCGATTATTTGTTCTTGCTCTTGTTTTTATGTTTTATTTTGCCAGTACTTTGGCAGAATTTAACGTATTTGAGCAGATCCAACACATTTTCCGTAGCAGTGCAAAGAGTCTTGATGCGTTCCCACATAAGAGAGTGCAAAAAGACAGCATGAGTGTGCAACGTTTACTTAGAAAACATACTGATTTTCATTCATTTCATTGCACAATTCTGCTAATAATTTGTTATTTGATGTAAATTATACAATCCTGGTCAACCAATAAACTGGTCAGCAGTGGTGTAAAGTAATTAATTACAAACACTCAAATACTGTAATTTAGAAGTTTTTCTTAGGAATAGTGCTTTACTAATTGGTTTAAAAGTGTACTTTTACATGAGTACATTTTTAGTGTTGTATCTCTACTTTTACTGTGCTGTTTTCCTTCAACCTGCAGTTACTACTTTGTTTATTTTTTCTTGTCTATGGTGATTGGCTAAGTAGAATAATCAGTCCCATGATTCCTATCCAATCAAATTGTGCACAGAAAAATTGCATCAGACAAGCTGATGTCAAGACACAGATGCTTTATAAATGCAGCAAATGCTTTATAAATTCAAGGTACAGTATGGATGCATTAAAAGTCTACAAAAAGATTACATGCAATGACCGAGAGACTGTTTAGACTGCATATCACTGATGAGAAGATTAAAGATGCCTACTGTATGATGACTGAAATCACCAACTGGCCTTCAAGAAAAACTAAATGCACTACAGAATTTTACGTTTTCAAATACACGCACAAATTGCATGCATTTTATCAGTGCTGCATGAGATTGGTTTGCTATGCCAAATGCTGGACACAGCTTTTTTAGTCAGGGTTTAAATTGCATAACCTAAGAGTTAGCATATCATCACAGATAGATTTTTGCCTTTTAGGTTACACAGATTTTGCGACACATGTAAACACATCAACCTGCTTTCTGTTGGTTTATTATAGGTGCATATATTAATGTAATGTTTTCTCATATTAAATTAATTTCACATTTTAAATATATAGTCCATGAATGGCAAATAATTTAAATAGCAATTTATTTTAACTTAAGAAAACTACACTGACATAAGCTATTTGCAGGGTATAAAAAAAGTAGACTAATTTTTCATAGCATAATACTCACTACTTGAGTACTTTTAGAAGGGCTACTCTTAACTCCTACTTTAAGTAGTATTTAAATCAGGGGCTAAGCCGATGAAAAATGAATGAATAAAAGAGTAGTATTTAGAACAGATACTTTAACTTTACTTGAACTACATTTTATGCTTTGAAAAAAATGATTCATTGGATTTATTTTAAGGTAAGTGATTGCAAACTATTTATATGGGCTGAATTTAAACAAACTAATTAAATTTAGTAATGTTCAACTTCATGTGTTTGTTTAAATTCAGCCCATATCAATTGTTTGCAACCACTTACCTTAAAAAAAAAATTGTAAATCCAATGAATCATATTTTTCAGTGTCACAATTAATGAGTATGACTTTTCAGTACTCTTTCCACCACTGCTGATCAGCAGTTTTAAAAACGTAGCACCCCAAAGCCTACATTTCTGAAATCATATTATGCAGTTATTTTTTTATTACAGTAAAACTTTAATAAATATTCATAAAACTAGTCGAAGCAAGCTTAATTTCCAAAGCAGGCTCTGAGATGCTTCTCACCATGGCCCGAATGCTTTTCTCCACAGCTGATATCATGTAAGGAGGAGATGGGAAGCAGATGCTGTGCTTATCGCTCATGCTTGATGCTCAAATTTGGCCGCGGGCATTAAAATTTCCAGAGTGATGCGTGTGTGAGTGGCTTTTTCATTCAGAGGGCACAAACAGATGATGCATTTGAATATTTCATCCCACCTTACCCCAAACAATGGCACGCTGCTTCCCTAGATGCCCAACGCTTCACATTACTCTTTCATTCTTCTGTGTTCCTCCATATTCATATATTTATGATCCCTTGGTTTCCACATTAGTCAAAAAACGAAAACACCAGAGGTTAATGTACTCCCTCTGTACAACATCAGGTCCCATAAGACATCTTTGTTCGGTCTGGTAAATGTTTGAGAAGGCGCATTGTGTTTCAGACTCTGACCGAGGCTGCGGTGGTTGATTTAGTGCAGATTGGCCTGTTCTATTAGTGGATGGTGTTGTGGAGGGCGTCCTTGCTTTTGTGTGAGAAAGACAGACCCAATCCAAACAAGCATCCACCGTGTGCAGGCGTAATCAGAGTGCTGTGGGCGGACAAGGAGAAATCACTGAGTAGCCACTGTACAAGGCTTTCTCTGCTCATAAGATTGTATTTATATTAGTATGTGGGAATGAAAGATGGAGAGACAAATACTGAGTAAAAGGGAGCAGGTATACAATGTGAATTAACTTCTAGTATCTTGAAATCTTGGATATATTTATATGACAATAATGTACTAAAAACCAGTGTTGTGGACTCGAGTCCCAAATTTGACAACAATGACTTAAGACTTCATATCTGTCACAGTCACCAGCAATCTAGCTACTGCGGATCGCTGGAGAACTACAAATCTGCCACCAAATGGACTACAAACACTGTCATGCACCACACACACACACACACACCTGTTCTCCTGTGATTACGCACACAGCTGGAAGCTCATCTGAACTGATTACATGGACTTTAAAAGCAGCACAGACACTCACATCAGGGCTGAGTCTTGTTATCTGTGACATTACGACGCGGTTCCCTTGTCTAGCCTAGCAATGTTTGACCGTTTGCCTTGTTTTATTGTTCACGTTGCTTGCCGCCGGGACTGACCAATCGCCTGTTTATGACTACGCCTTTTGGATGATCTGTATGTACCTGTTTGCCCATGTGTTGACTGTTGCCTGCCTGACCATTCTCATAATAAACTGCACGTGGATCCTCTACTCCACAGGTGTCAAACTCAGTTCCTGGAGGGCCGCAACTCTGCACAGTTTAGTTCCAACCCTAATTAAATACACCTGATCCAACTAATTAAATCCTTTAGGCTTGTTTGAAACCTACAGGTAAGTGTGTTGAAACAGGGCTGGAACTAAACTGTGCAGAGCTGCGGCCCTCCAGGAACTGAGTTTGACACCCCTGCTCTAATCTGTTGTCCAGCACCCATATGTAACAATATCATCCCTTAATAATAGTTTAACAATAAACATAAATATATCAATAATATATAAGCATATACAGTTGAAGTCAGAATTATTAGCCCTCCTGAATTATTAGCCCCCTGTATATTTTTCCCCAATTTCTGTTTAACAGAAATTTTATTTTATTTTTTCAACATTTCTAAACATAATGGTTTGTATTGGAGACAGTCAAAAAAATTGCTTAAGTGAAGTGAAGTGAAGTGTAGTGTGGCCAAGTATGGTGTCCCATACTTGGAATTTGTGCTCTGCATTTAACCCATCCAAGTGCACACACACAGTTAGTGAACACACACCCGGAGCAGTGGGCAGCCATGCTGCGGCGCCCGGGGAGCAGTTGGGGGGGAACGGTGCCTTGCTCAAGGGACTCACCTCAGTCGTGGTATTGAGGGTGGTGGAGAGTGCTGGTCATTCACTCCCCCCACCCCCAATTCCCGCTGGTACCGAGTATCGAACCAGCAACCTTCGGATCACGAGTCCAACACTCTAACCACCAGGCCACGGCTGCCCCCGCCCTTAAGAGGGCTAATGATATTGACGTTAAATAGTTTTTTTTTTTTTTTATTAAAAACTGCTTTTATTCTAGCCGAAATAAAACAAAGAAGGCTTTCTCCAGAAGAAAAAATATTATAGGAAATACAGTGAAAATGCCTTGCTCTGGTTATCATTGTTTAAAAAAATATTTTAAAAAGAAAAATAATTTTACAGGAAGGCTAATAATTGTGACTTCAACTGTATAAAATTAGCTTCTCTCTGGCACTTTAAAGAATAATCACTTTTTGTTTAAATTAGATTTTTAATTCTACATTCAAAAATATATTTCTAAGGTAATAAATTCATAATTATCAAAATGTCCCCATTAACAAAAATGCTCAAAAAAAAATGCTGTTTTTTTGTTTTGTTTTTTCAGAATCAAGACTATTCGTTTAAACTATTCCTTTAAAAACATTTTTTTAAATAAATAAATAAAAAATAAGACTAATAAAAAATAAGACCGCTAAATTACATCTGACGTGACATGATCCTGCCTGACCTGTACAGAAAAAAACTATGAAACTAGGACTATATAAAATAAAGAACAATAGAAAACACTAAATAAATAGACTGTAATGCCTAACTGTCTTTTTGGGAATTGATAATAGAAATTCATAATTCATAAACTTGGAATGAGTGGCTCAGTGGTAAGCACTGTCGCCTCACAGCAAGAAGGTTGCTGGTTCAAGTCCCGGTTGGGCCAGTTGCCATTTCTGTGTGGAGTCTGCATATTCTCCCAGTGTTCGCGTGGGTTTCCTCCAGGTGCTCCCGTTTCCCCCACAGTCCAAAGACATGCGGTATAGGTGAATTGGGTAAACAAAATTTGTCTGTAGTCTATGGGTGTATGGGTGTTTCCCAATACTGAGTTGTGGCTGAAAGGGCATCAGCTTCGTAAAACATATGCTGGAATAGTTGGCAGTTCATTCTGATGTGGCGACCCCTGATAAATAAGGGACTAAGTCGAAGGAAAATGAATGAATGAATTAACTTGGAATTCATAAATATCAAAATGTCTCCATTCACAAAAATGCTCAAAAGAATAATGCTGTGTGTGTTTTTTTAAGAATCAAGACTATTCATTTAAACTTTTCCTTTAAAAACATTTTTTTTTAATAAAAAACTATGAAACTGAATTTGTCAAACTATTGATTATATAAAATAAAGGACAATAGAAAACAGCAAATAATTAGACTGTAATGTTTAACTGTAATTGAGTCTTTTGGGCAATTCACTGGGAATTCATAATGGAAATTCATAATTCATAAACTTGGAATTCATAATTATCAAAATGTCCCCATTCCTAAAAATGCTCAAAAGAATAATGCTGTGTGTTTTTTAGAGTAAGGACTATTCATTTAAACTAGTCCTTAAAAAAAAAAAAAAAAACTAAATAACTAAAAAATAAGACTGTTGTTGCAAGATAATATGGAGAGCCTGTTAAATCACATCTGACCATGATCCTGCCTGACATGTACAGAAACAACTAACTACAAGATGAAACTGAATTGGTCAAACTATTGATTATATAATAAAGGACAATAGAAAACACTAAATAACTAGACTGTAATGTTTAACTGTATTTCAGTCTTTTGTGCCATTTATACATTAGGTGAATTTCAGTACTCTGTGCTAAAATTCAGGTTACTGAAGCTGTGGGAATATGAGAAGCAATATGGCAGCCATAGTTAGATCTTTGACTGGTTGACAGAAATCTGTTTGTAGGAACAACAAATGATGTTGATCCAAGACATACTTGTGCAAATCATGTCATGCACAAAGATGAGGCTTTTCTGCTTTGTCTTCCTTGCAGCTTTTCTGGGATTCCTCTCTAACCTTATCTAAAAAACTATATATATATTTTTTTGATAGTTTCTCTATTCCATTACTAGGATATTGGGGTTGTGGCTAGGGTGTTGCTATGCACTTACTAGGGTATTCTGGGATCATAAGTTAGAACTTGGAAAAGGTTTTTCTGCCTTAAGTTATTCTTACACGCTGTCCTGATGTTAAACTGTATTTCAAGGAGGCTAAAGCTCTCTAATTAGCAATTAACATCACTTCAGTGGTGGATGTCTATCTGTCTCTCTCTCTCTTGCCCACTGTCTGTCTGATGCTGGTCTGCATTGGACAGCGTCAGCTTGAGTTGAGGAATAGACTCAATGATAAGATGAGATTCGTTCAGTGGGATGAGGTTGAACCCCTCGCAGCGTGGAGCACATCGCTAATCAAGAAACACGTTCTGACACAACAGTAACAATTAACCCTCATTAGACGCAATACACTCTTCTCAGCCTAATCAAACACACATGCATTGATACCGATGAGTAGCACACACACACAAACTAGCGCAGTTGGTGGTATGAGAAAGTCTGTGACAGGGACTTTGATGATCATGTTGACTTTGATGCATTTGTGATTTGATCTAACAATTTTTATCATTACTTTACAGCCTTGGAGTTACAGAATGAAGTTGAAAATATTCTATGATTTATTCGATCAGAAATACAGTAAAAAGCTGTGATATTAAATAATATTAATAATAATATTTGATTATTAATAAAATTATAAACTTTTTTTTCCTCAACAGTTGTTCAAATACTGTTTTGAATTTTCAGATGTCACAATTTCCCATGACACTTGAACTGGCAATATTTTTTATTTTATTTATTTGTTTGTTTTATGTTATTTTAAATTTCATTTTATTGATCATTTTGTTTTATTTCTTTTATTTAATTTTTTATTTTTAATTTTGTTTTATGTTATTTTTTATTTTATTTATTTTATTGATCATTTTTATTTTATATTTTATTTTTAATTTTATATATATTTTTATTTAATGTAATTTAATTTTGTTTTATTTTATTTCATTTTTATTTTATTTTATTTCATTTCATTTTATTTCATTTCATTTTATTGATCATCTGTTTATCTTCTTGTGCTTTTCTTTGTCCAAATGCTAAGTAAAGCCTGCTTACTCAATTACTCGGATGAAAAAAAAAAGGTTTACATCCGTTTTAGTCTTTGTAAACAAAACAAGACTGGAAAATAGCTTAAAACACTGGCCCAGTGACCGCATAAATCTAAAATCCCAAACAGACATATGTAGTGCTGGTATAATCTGTTTGAATCAAGTGATAATATCTGTCATTCAAAGCTTGTTTGTGCCATCTAACAGAAAAAAAAAAAAATTGCAGTCAACAAACACCATTTAAGAGGATTACGACTATAAATTTCTTCCAGCTGTCATCATTGAACGCATGAAAATATAAAGCAAACAAGATTTTCTTTCCAATATCTCACCCATAATCTCTGCCATTCAGTGTCAAGACATTAAATGCAATATACCAATGTGCTCTGCATGCTGGTCTGCAGTATAAACAGTAATAGTGTGAGTACAGTATATGTGTTCCTGTCTTGAGCTGCCTATTCACTTTTTGAGATAATGTAACTTAAAGGTATAAATGTGGACTTTTCAGGTACAAAAATGTACCTATTGAAAAGCTTTTGTACCTATATTTCTGAGAGTGTATGCTGAGGTTAACTGATGTGACATAAGCATGAAGAAACCAGCCAAGGGGATGGTATGAAAGATTAATGAACTTTTATTTCCAGAGAAAACTGTTAGAGCATACAATAGTAGCATATGTATCTGTGTGTTTGTGAATGTATATCATTGTTGGAGGGAAGGTGTTAGACTACAGAATGTTTATTAAAGAGGATCTACAGTGTTATACCCTCTTACATCTGCAAGCGTTCAAAGCCTTGTAAGATCACATTCCTAATATACAGTATTCTGAGCACAGAAATGAAGTGTTGACACATGAAGCAGATGTGTCACATTATTAAACTGGGGATTAAAATGAAGGAATCAGTTACTAAAATGTGGCCCTGATTTCACAAATTCAAAATTGGAAATTTATTATTAAATCATGGCTACAACTTACATTTTATTCCTCTGTATGCCAAAGAAGAATTGTACAGGGACACATTTAAATATTTTAACTGATTTAACAGAGTGGAAAACAAAGTTGAAAAAAAAAAAAAAAAGTAAATCAAACAACCAATCTGAATGTACCAATTCACTCTAATGAATCAAAATGTCCGGCACTAATCCTACTTAATCTTTTATTGCCAGTACTTTTAGTTAGTCACCTTCCAGTACTGTTTATAATGCTATAGTGGCTATTGTGTTTTAGAGAAAGAAGTTATTTGGAAGTCAGCATGGAAGTGGGTTACTGTAGCATTGCCAAGAAGTCTAATAAAATTTTCATGGAGGTTCAATCATGCTGAGAGACGCAGTCATTACAGCTTGTTTTTAATTTTGTTATACCTATAAAGATTTGATGAAAAATAGAATAAGACACAATAACTTTTACACAGAGTGGTCTAGGTTCACCATCCGAGAGAGGTCAAAGATGTTATGCACTCTCTGTAGTATAAATATTTCATTTGGTTTTACCCGGAGTCACTCCGGGTAACATCACAAGTGCATTTACACTCCATATATAATAAGTCTTTGGCATATTAGCATCTGTTCTGATATCTGAATCCGGCTGTGCCATGTCTGCAGGAGCAGAGGATGATATATTGTGAGCTTTAATTGGCACTTCAGTCAATGAAAGCTTTGGAGCAGGAGCCGAACCGATGTGAGTAATAAGAGGTGAGGAGCAAAAAAAAAAAAGTCCTCACGCAACCCGCTCTTGATTACAATGTGAATGATGTGTGGTGAGCTGGTGGGAACCTGTTAGTAGTGATATGTCATCAGACTTACCTCAATAGGAGGGCCCATTTGCGGTGAATGAAGCCCATCTGCTGCCCAGGGCCTGTTTGGAAACCTCTGCTTTTGTGGAGTGTCACAGGCACTTAGCATGCAGAATATGGCTAATTGAATTCCTCCACAGTCTCAATTAGAAGGAAGAGTAATTAAAACAGATGTTTGTGCATGTGTGGTGGGAATAACATTTATTCCCAAGGTGAAAGCCACATGCATTAAAATATAGCTCAGTAGAAGACCGAGATGATCCCACTTTTTCTATTTATCATTCTATCCTATAAAGCTTTCAGGTGTGTTTACATGAAACAAGCATGTATAGAAGAAGCCAGCCAGTGTGAAGGTAAACTTTACTCCACTGACAGTAAGAGGCATACTAGTTGCTGAAGCTGGAGGCTGTGGTGGAGAGTGTGGAGGGCTTATGCTATTGCCACAAACTAGATAGTATAAGAAGGCAGATTTGGAAGACTTGTGGTAGAGTGCAGACCAGACAGACCACACAGAACCAAAGTCAAGGTATAGACCATTTCAATGTGGCGATGTCACTGGCCCTTAAACATTTCCTGCTTGTTACCAAACTATTTCATAACATTAACAAAAGGCAATTTAATAATATCATAATATTAAAACGGCTGCCATAACATTATTTATCAATATGTGGACCTTTTTGGATTCTTGGAAGCTATAGAAATTCAAAATGTAATACAGGAAATACATTGGGACCCTTGTTATTGTTTACATCCCTCAAAATGGTCTATAGATTACAACCAACAAAAAACAAAGTATAAGTAGCCAAATCCAAAACATTACACAAAGGGCAAATATGTTAAGACAGCTAAGCTAAGCACAGGTAGCACAGATAGCTGAGATGTAATGAAAGACAACTAGTAAGAGTTGTGTGAGTAAATATCACTCCCCTGACCTAAAGAGGGACAATAGTAGAACTGGAAGGATAGCTTTGGTGCCATGACCCAGATAGGGAGATTTGAGAGGTGAGCAGAATGGAGGATAACTAGTAAGAAAAGTAAACCTCACTCTCCTGGGCTCAATAAGCACACTAAGGGCGTACTCACATTATGCTATCCGAACCGTGCCCAGGCGCGTTTCCCAGTTCGTTTGACAAGTGTGAGTGCTCCGAATCGGGCTCAGGCGCAGATCAGTTGGCCGGCACTGGCCCTTTAGATATAACTAAAGCAATGTCCACTGTGCTGAGCGAGAGTGCTTCTCTCTGTTAAACTGAACAGCGCATCATCGATGACGTAAGAGTGCTCCGGTTCGGATGCAATGTGAGTGCAGGCCGAGGGGGAGAGGGGAGGGGGGCAACCGCGCTTCGGCACGGTTCAAGGCAACCGTGCCTAGTGAGAGTACGCCCTAAGAGAAACAGGTTATATTGCTGCCGTGACCCAGATGGGGTGAGGTTTAAGAGGGGAGCATAATGGAGGATAACTAGTAGGGGATGTGCAGGTAAACCTCACTCTCCTGGGCTCAAGCAGCACAAGAACCAGGTTTCGTTGGTGGAATTAAGATTAGGCTGAGGTGGGATTGAGGTTTAGAGAAATGAGGGCAACAAAGACCAGCTAGTTAGAACTGTACAACTAAACTCCACTCTCCTGGCTTCAAGAGGCACATTAACTGATGCTACAGACTGGGGTTGTTAGCATCCTTATGAATGCACTCCTATGCCAGAGATGTTGGTTTGAATCCCACTCAAAGTGGTGCAAGTACAAATGGATGGGTTGCATTGGTGCAGTGGAGTGAGGTTTGGAGCTGTGCAAGTAAACCTTATTCCTCTGGACCCAAAAGGTGCACTAGTAACTGACACAAGAGGTTGTGGTTTTTAGCATCCTTGTTATTGCATTCTTCCCATGCCAGAGACGTTGATTGGAAGTCTGCTCAAAGTGGTAAGAGTAGAGCTGGATGGGTTACACCAAAGCTGTGACCCAGATGGGAGTGAGATTTAGAGCTGTGCGAGTAAACCTTACTCCTCTGGGCCCAAGAGGTGCACTAGCAACTGACACAAGAGGTTGTGGTTTTTAGCATCCTTGTTATTGCATTGCCTCCTATGCCAGAGACGTTGATTGGAATTCTGCTCAAAGTGGTGCGAGTAGAGCTGGATGGGTCACATTGAAGCTGTGACCCAGATGGGAGTGAGGTTTAGAGCTGTGCGAGTTAACCTCACTCCTCTGGCTTCAAGAGGCATGCTAGCAACTGATGCTAGAATCTGTGGTCTTTTGTGTCCTTTTTAACATGCCTGCTTCCTATGCCGGAAATGCTGGTTCGATTCCCACTTGAAAGGGTGAGAAAAGAACAGAAGGGGGTTACACATGCACTGCACACACAGGCACTGATGGACTCCAGATGTGCATGTTATTCTCAGGTGGATTTAGGGCCACTTATCTTGTGACCCAATGACCTCTATATGCCACAGAGCCATTAGTTTTCCCATCAGCCCTTCTGTTATGGGGCTGCAAATGTCAGGCATGCATAAGGAGCCAGAAAACAACTGCCAGGAGGTGAAACAGTCCAGTGCAAAAAAAAAAAAAAAAAAAGATTCATATTAACTACTCAAAAATGCTGTGCTCTCTTCTTTGCCATCTGGGCCTTATGCCCTAGTTTCTTTGATGAGGTCAAAAAGAGTATGCTCAAAAAGTTTTGAAAAGAGAGATGAGAGATTTAAGTGGAATAATCAATAAGGATCCAGAATAGGGGTTGGATCCACTTAACTTTTCCTGATCATTGATGTGAGAAATTTCTTAAACAAGAACAACAAAGTGAGTTTAATGAACAATTTATCATTTACTCACCTTTACGTTGTTCCACACCTGTATATCTTTTTAAAATTGGTTTTAAAACAGAAAAACAATAGAATCAGTGTTGCCAGACTGGACGGTTTCCCTCCCAATTGGGCAGTTTTGAATTTGATTGTGCGGGTAAAAAAGGGTTGACAAAATTTGGGCAGTTTTGAAACGTAAATTTTATATGCAACTTATTTAATAAAACATAACTGTGTGCTCCTACTCCATTCAGTTAGTAGTGACCAGTGCATAGCGCAAACCGCGTGGGCCCACCCGCAAGAGGAGGTGAAGGAAAGTTGTATCAAAATCTGACTTCCCGGACAAATCTGACTCCTCTTTGTGTGCACACACATCATGCAGTACCTGCAGTTAAACTCACAGCGGTTTATCATGACACTTCATTTTTTCACAGTTGACAGCAAGAACAAACATAGAAGCGTTGTCTGATTGACAAGCAGCACCTAATTATGTTCAAAAGAATTTAAAATGCCCAATGGGCCATTTCGAAAGTAAAACATACTCTAATAGGTAGTGTAAGCTACACAACATTAAGTGCAGTGTGTGGGTGAGAGGGGGCAGTGTTTCGGTGATCCGGTTATGTTGTGCTTCTGTGACTGCTGGTGTTGGTTGCTGTATGGTTAAAAATTCTGACAGTTAAAGTAACTAGGTTAATTTCTATTTAAATAAATTAAAATTAAGTAAAATATGAATCTAATATTTTTCTGCGCGTTTGGGCAGGTTTTGGACAGCTTTTGGGCTGGAAAAAGCCAGCTATATCTGACAACACTGAATATAATTGTCATGTTTTCAAAGTCCATCAAAATCTCTCCACTTTGTTGCATTTTCAGTCATTCTTTTGATTCCGATCTGCCATTAGACCAACTAATCCCATCAGAATCAACATTAACATTTTGGTCTGTTCAACATTTAAAGCTAGTATAGAATTATACACAACCATTACATTTTTTGCATGTTCTCCCCGTGTTCGGGTGGGTTTCCTCCAGTATATTCCTTCCAGTATATTTTCTGCCATCGGGCAATATTTGCTTTTCTAATGATCTTTGTTCATTCAGACCCAGTTGCTGTTTTTTTTGCTGCGTGGTTTATTCAAAGGCTTAACCAAAGCCCGAATGCACGTAGTGTTACACTGCATCCCGTGTGCCATTTCAGTTTTGCACCCGTGCAGCTGTTCCTTTTTAGCTCTTTGTCTCAGGGTGGTAACCTCTACCGGTGGGCACCAGTCTTGGCTGTCAAGTCTGGTTAATTAACACAGTAGATGAGACAATTAAATCAATATGTGAGTGGCAGAAACAATTTTACTCCATGATTGAATATCAGAGGGGATGAATACAGCCCAGAGAATTTCTGTTTAATTGTGTTGGCTTAATTAATTTTCTTCTTTTTTTTTCTCAATCAATCATACAGACAAAGCGAGAGAGCAAGCAACGGCGAAACGGCCAGTTCTGAGTGGAACCGATTTCATCTCTTAAATGCTTCTAATGCCTTTTAAAAGCGGCGAGATGGACAACTCTCTCAATGACATAATTTCATCTCATCTTCTCATGTGTAGCTAATACTGATTATATAAATCCATACCTCATTGGGATTGTCTGAAACCCAGTGCCTGTAGTGGATGAAAGACTACAGAAGCCAGCGTTTCTGACAAAAGAGGATGAGGAAGATGTGCGGCAGGCCCCAAGTCATGCTTTTATTGCTCATGATGGTTTGAAAATTACCAGACTTGGCTGCCTGTAAATGTCCTCTGGCCAATTTCTCAATGGGATGGACGTCAATGTCACTGCCTCAAAGCACCATTCTCCCGGTCGAGTCCTGAACTTTTTAGAGCGATTATATGCCATGCTTTGTTGAATCGGTTCACTGATGTTCTGCCTAGCATTTCTCCTGCTTTGATTAAATGTGCAAAATTTGGGAGAAGCGCTTAAGCCATGAAAAGAATCTCATTTCTCCAGGCTGTTTGTTGAAGTAAATTTTCTATGCGTGTGTGTGTATGTGTCTGTGGACATTGTGTGTGTGTGTGTGTGTGTGTGTGTGTGTGTGTGTGTGCGCGGCTTTGTTTATTTACTTGTGTGGATTGTATTTGTGATTTTTAGTTCTTTGATGTGTTAATCAGGTCTAGTCCCTCTTAAGGGAGCATCCGGGTTCAAAGGGAATTTAATCCCTTTTTCGTCTATGTGTTTGTGTGTGTGTTTGTGAATATTCTTCCTAAAATGACTCTTATTGTCAATGCGCCGTGGCACAGATGGGAATGTTGTTGCAGAATTAACATTGCTGGTTTAACTGTTGGGATGAAATTCTTAGTGGATAAATTGATAAGCTTTCCTTAGATTGAAATTTGTGTTTAATTAATGTTTAGATTTGTTAGCAGGCACAACAATTATAAAAACTACAGACTGAATAAAAAGCAATTCAAATTTTTTGTTTAATGAAATGCACAATTCATTGATATGTAATGCTGAATATTTTTGTAATATCCACTATATTATACAATATTAGTGTTTAAAAAAAAGTGTTATTTAATGTTTTAAATACATTAATTTACTTTTTAAATCAATTTGAATGATTGATTAAATAACACTTCTGTATAGACTTCACTTGTTTCATTACTAGATGAAGCGTTATTCAAGAGAACAAATCTCTTGAATAAATAATTCAAGACTATTACAGGAGCAGTGCTCTTCCTGATGGATTGTTTACACAACACGGCTTTCTCAACAAATATATTTTATACATTTTGGCCACTTCAGAAATGTTTTTTGGGTCCCTGAATATGAAAACTTTAAAATTGAGTTACTAATTTGACAACACAGTAATTGGTATATGAAATTTGTTAAAAATGCAAAAGGTACAAAATGCTTTCATTTTTTTCTGTAAAGTATTGTGTAAATTAACCCAGAAGCAGCACAAATGTCAATTTGAATGTTTCACCATGATCGTTCTCGTCAAATGTCCAATAAACAAAGTTGTCTAGAATAAGATCACAAGGGTCTTACAATCTAGATCAGGGGTCACCAAACTCGGTCCTGGAGGGCCGGGGTCCTGCAGATTTTAGCTCCAACCCTAATCAAACACACCTGAAGCTGCTAATCAAGCTCTTACTAGGTATACTAGAATCATCCAGGCAGGTGTGTTGAGGCAAGTTGGAGCTAAACCCTGCAGGGACACCGGCCCTCCAGGACTGAGTTTGGTGACCCCTGATCTAGATCATCACCTTTAAATGAATCTTACCGCTCTAAATATATTATGATATATTATCTGACATTCATTCATTTTCCTTTGGCTTAGTCCCTTATTTATCAGGGGTCGACACAGCAGAATGAACCACCAACTATTCCGGCACATGTTTTACGCAGCAGATGCCCTTCCAGCCACAACCCAGTACTGGTACTGGGAAACACCCATACACTCTCTCATTCACACACACTCATACACTACGGCCAATTTAGTTAATCCAATTCACTTGAAGCACATGTCTTTGGACTGTGGGGGAAACTGAAGCACCCGGAGGAAACCCACACAAACACGGGGAGAACATGCAAACTCCACACAGAAATGCCCACTGACCTAGCTGGAACTCGAACCAGCGACCTTGTTGCTGTGAGGCAACAGTGCTAACCACTAATTTAAATAGGCTCACATCATTTGCTTTTTTCTGTGCTCTTATTTATAGATGAAGCATTGCAGAACAGGGATCACTACAGGAAGCAGAAGCCCAGGTGTTCAAGCTGAGATTTCCGTTTGTGCTCAGATCAACATCGCCTCAGAAAGTTGTGATTCAGGATTAGCACTCATATCTTTTCTTGTCAACAATACAAGGCGGTCGATGACTCGATGCTGCAGTCATGTTTGAATAGCTGGCTCAATTGAGACCAGACATGACCATGTGAGTGGAGCTCTATTCAGCAAACAACCTCAAAATCTATTTAGAATAGTATTAATATGATTTTTTTTTATTTGTGTACGTGACTCCCAATTCAAATATCATGTCAAAGATTTCCAATTGGGAACAAAAATATATGCCTCAAAACAATAGTCCACCCAAAATGCCAGAAAGTGTGACACACAAAAGAAGAGATTTTGACAAATGTTGGTAATCATTAATTTTCTTTCGGCTTAGTCCCTGATTTATCAGGGGTCACCACAGCAGAATGAACCACCAACTACTCTGGCATATGTTTTACACAGCGGATGCCCTTCCAGCTGAAACCCAGCACTAGAAACACCCATACACTCTCTCATTCACACGCACACTATGGGCGATTTTCATCCACTAAGCCACCATGCCACGCTGGTTGGTATAACGTGTGTAAAACATATTTCAGAATAACATGTGGGAAACTAAACATAAGATTGCTTCTTTTCTTTTTTTATTAAACAAACTATAACATTAAATTGCTACTTATTTTTCTATGTCACAAATGCTCAATAAATGTAGGCAAACCTAAACTGAAATCTAATGAAATTAAGGCTGAGAAGTATAATGAAAATATAGGAAAATATAGGTAATGTTCATTCATTAATTTTCCTTCGGCTTAGTCCCTTTATTCATTGGGGTCGCCACAGCGGAATGAATGCCAGCTTATCCAGCATATGTTTTACACAGCGGATGCCCTTCCAGCTGCAACCCAGTACTGAGAAACATCCATACACACACATTCAAACACATACAATATGGCCAATTTAGTTCATTCAATTCACCTATACCGCATGTCTTTGGATTGTGGGGGAAACCGGAGCACCTGGAGGAAACCCACGCGAAAATGGGGAGAACATGCAAACTCCACACAGAAATGCCAGCCGGGACTTAAACTATCGACCTTCTTGCTGTGAGGCGACAGTGCTAACCACTGAGCCACAGTGTCACCCTAGGCTGATGTTATATAGTACAAATATTTTGAGGAATGACAACTTTGGATGTTAAAAATTTAACTCCACAGTTTAAATGTGTCACTTTTATTAACATTTCTATTAGTTTGAAACTATATAAGGAATAAAAATGTGCAGAAACAAACCTGTACAGTAACAAAAAAATGTACTAGTACAACAAGAAGGAAAGCAAATGATGAGAGAATGTTTATATTTAGGTGGACTATCCATTTCTTATAGACATAAAATTAATGTATGATTTATTTTAAACAGATTTGATTCTGACTTTAAAAATAAATATTGAAAAATAATAAATAAATAAATTAGTCAAAACTAATTCAGATCTGTCCATAAACCTGTACAAAGCATCCATCCATCCAGTACTAAAATGAATGAAACCGATATAACACAGCGACAGTGATAAAAACGCAAACCCAGAGAGCGCTCGCACTTATAAAGATGAGATCCATCAGTCGCAGTGACCTGGACCTCGAGTATTAACACTGACCTTTTAAGAGAGAGATGCCGGCACCTTTTCATGATCTCCACTCCATCAAGTGGAAGAGAATCCCACAATGCACCCTTTGCATATTCATGACTGCACAGATTTATTTATCGCTCTGTGTAAACATGGCGCTGTTCCAGAAAAGCAAACATGCCAATTGTGTGTGTGTGTGTGTGTGTGTGTGTGAGTGTGTGTGTATTTGTGTGCATGCAAATATCTTCGCCGAGTCGCACGGCCACACATGGACAGTTTCCAGAGCTTCGGAAGACAGACTTGACATCTCGGATGGGTTCAGTGCTAGTCCTCGCTAAGGTTGAGAGCAAGAGGTGCAAGACAAGGTGACCTTTTTCCATTCTCCCCTGCCAGACGCACACACACTTCTCCAGATCTTGCCTCACTGTGTCTGCTGCGCTCATTATAGAAGCACTGTACCATTCACACCTGACAGCATTCAACAGATGCAATGGGCATTAACATGCACCCCAGTGGCTGCATCGCTAACAGCTAAATCCCCACAATGCTTCGGTCAGGGGTGTGTTAATGGCTACCTTCGCATACACCCATATACTACAATTAAAGCAATGCTGCAATTATGTGAAGCTCATAGAATACTGTGATTATGTTAATGGGACTGTGCTTGGTAACCATAATTGACGTACAATATGAGGACTGCTACTGTTTTAATTGTTCTATACAGACTTGTATGTGCTATATACCTGTAATTATGCGCTCATGTATAATTGCATTTCCTCCACTATTCACACAGTAAAATCTGAAAAAAAAAAATGGATTTGTTAATCAATTGAACGTTTTATTATTTTATTGTAAAGCAGTAACATAGCTAATACCGAAACTAATAATAATAATTTTTTTAACATTTTAACATTTTTTAAACAAATAAACATATTGTGGGTATAAAATATTATTATTATTGTTATTATTATTAGTAGTAGTAGTAGTGGTAGTGGTAGTATATATTATTGTTATTATTATATTATTATTATATACCCACAATATATATATATATGTTAAAAATAATACGTATAATATAATATAGTAAAAATTGTTTCATAAAAAGAATGAAATGCCACTTTAAATTTGGAAACTTAAACCATCAGAAATTAAGATTTTGCAGTGTTCAGAAGTAAAGGAAGTGTAGGAAGTGCCACTCACAACAGGAATTTGATACCTCTCTCCATCCAGGCCAGGCATAATGGCTCTGAAATTACATGGCAACAACCATGATTACAGTAGGATACTCTTGCCCTGTCAAACACACACAAACAATCCTCCTCTCAGAAAAAAAAAAAAATCCTAATGGCTTTGCTTGCTATCGTTGTCTTTTTGATTTAGATTTTTTTGCCGAGCAATAAAACTCTTTGGCAACAAAAATCTATCAACAGCAGCAGTGCTCTCATATGAATCAATAACATTGTGCTGACGTGGACCTTGATCATCAAATGAGATGACCTCTCCATAAATGACCAGTTAAACCAAACACAATTCCATTACGCCATATGTGTGTTCTATAAAGAAGCTAAACTCCTCACTGGGGAACTAAAGTACACTTGCCAGGGTCCATTCCCCATTTGGCTGTAAAACATTTTCAAGGTGAGTCCATTCTGCTCGTCCATATGCAACGCTGGCAATTATACCTCTTGCATGCTGTTAATGTCTCACCAAGGTCTCGTAGAGGCAGCAGTCAGTAATGCGGAGAAGCTTGGTTGCTTGGTCATGCCCTGCACGTTAAACAGCACGACGCTGGCATCAGCCAAACTCAAGGCGACAACTCATGTGGCGGCTCCATTGAGGCAGACAAAAGCCTTACTCTACTGATCTCAGATCTGACGCTAGCACGTTGTGAGGACTCGCTCCAGAAGCGACATGTGGAGCAGCGCTGACCCCGGAGCTTTCACAATCCCTTTGACGCTTCCTTCAACCTCCATTCTGTGTGCCGCCCATCTTCCCACTATATTAACTATGCCATTGGCTTCACGGGAGGGAGAGAAAGGGCTCAAACCCCATTAGATCCCGTTAAATTCATTTTCGTTTGACCACACATCGAGCGCTTTCCCCTCAGGCAGTCACTGTTCCCTTTCTGCATATCTAATAAGCGGTCTTGAGCCCTGCACTCAGGCCTCGGCCCCGTCCACAGCAAACACGCGACTCGCTAATGACGCTCCATTACAGGGCACAACCTCAAGCATGCGGGCGCTACAATCTGCATGACACTGCCATAAATCAAGCCAAACGCCCCACTTCCCTCCTTCTTCCTCTTTTATCCAGTCTGACGAACCATTCCTGACAGAGTTTGGCTTTAAGACCATTAAGAAAGATTACAGATCCACAGTCAGTCAATGCTGCCACCCAGCATTTCTCAAAGTTGTGCAGAAATGACCACACCTCGCAGGAATGTTCATTCGCAATTATAAAAACATCTATCTATCTATCTATCTATCTATCTATCTATCTATCTATCTATCTATCTATCTATCTATCTATCTATCTATCTATCTATCTATCTATCTATCTATCTATCTATCTATCTCTTTCTGTTCATCCATCCATCTATCCATCCATCGATTGTCTAACTGCTTGTCTGTTCTAGTCATCCTATCTATCCAACTGACTGAATATTGATCCATCCATCCATCCATCCATCTCTCTAGCTGCCTGTCTGTTCATGCATCAATCTGCCTGTCTTTTCATCCATCTATTTGTCCATACATCTGTAAGGCTTTTTCAAGTCTGTCTGTCTGTCTGTCTGTCTGTCTGTCTGTCTATCTATCTATCTATCTATCTATCTATCTATCTATCTATCTATCTATCTATCTATCTATCTATTCATTGATTGTCTAACTGCTTGTCTGTTCTATCCATCCTATCTATCCAACTGATTGAATATCCATCCATCCATCCATCCATCCATCCATCCATCCATCCATCCATCCATCCATCCATCCATCCATCCCTCTAACTGCCTGTCTGTTCATGCATCCATCTGCTTGTCTTTTTCATCCATCTCTTTGTCCATACATCTGTAAGCCTTTGTCAAGTCTGTCTGTCTGTCTGTCTGTCTGTCTGTCTATCTATCAATTTTTGTTCATCCATCCATCCATTCATCCATTGATTTGTCTAACTGCTTGTCTGTTCTATCCATCCTATCTATCCAACTGACTGAATATTGATCCCTCCATCCATCCATTCATCCATCCATCCATCCGTCTGCCTGCTGATGATGTACCAGTCTGCCTGTTAGCTCATCCATCCATCCATCCATCCATCCATCCATCCATCCATCCATCCAACTGCCTGTCTGTTCGTGCATCTATCTATCTGTCCGTACATATGTAAGTCAGCATTCTTTAAAAACTTTGCTTCTGTATGTCAAATGTTTGTTTGCTTTTTTGATGCATTTTAATCCCACTTCCTTAATTTCAAATTTTGAACTGGACAATAATACAATAGCATGGCCATCATCCTGTCAGGATAGGTAAATTGCTCATACATTCTATAAAACGTACAATGGATACAGTAGGGTGATTTTAACAGCAATTTTGCAGGGGGAATTTTGGCATAGATTTTTGCGCATTACATTCTCAAAGCCTCGGAGAAGTATCACTCCCCTGATACTTTCCTCCATAATGAACCAATATGCTGTTATTGTGAAATCCTCTTCTAAGAAAATTACCTGACTTACCTAATTTATTGCTGTATTGCCTCAACAACGAAGTTTATCAGCCACTAGATTCTTGTGGAATCAATTCTAGGGCACGTGCATCCTTAGGGTCTGCGTCTTCTCAGAGCACATAGGCGCTCTATATAAATCACTGCTTCACCTCATTGGCCGTGTGGCGACCAGGTGGTTGGTTAATGTTCTGGGTACAAGAATGAGTTGTGCCAATTGATCATCCCCAAATTGGCATCAGCAGAAATCACGTCAGTCTTTAGAATAAATTCCAATTAGATCTTGATGCAGCTTGTCCGACCCTCTGATCGACTCTTTATTGCACTTTGGCCTGACATAATATCAATCTAATCTAGGGATATGAGAATTTATATCGGATTGAGGTCGTAAAAATGTAAATGTGGTGTCACGCACTATTAGGGGAGCCCTTATTCAGACCTCACACTGCTCAATATGTTTGGAAGGTGCCAAAGCTATAACCTAATTTACTGGCACTCTAGTATGGCCATTTGAATTGGAAATGTCTATTGTTTATGAAATGAAAAGCAAAAATATATATAATAATAATAATAATAATTATTATATAAAAAAAAGTAGTTTATACTCAATAATGCTTGAGGTGAATTCAATAGCAATCTGCAGTGTATTTTCGGGCAAGCTGCACTGAAAAAAATGAAAGTCAAGAGTAGTTTGTTATTTTATAAAACATCTGCAGTTACGGATCAGGAGAAAGCAGTTTTCTTGAGGCACCTCATCAAACTTCAAAGTAAAGCACAGTAATAATTTACACTTACCTTCAGGCAGTGTGACCTTACCCAAAAATTAGCGGCCCATTTGTGCCACTGAATGGTATTTTTTGAGGCATCCTGCCTTGCGTATATGATGAACATTAAGTTTGCTTGAGTTTTGTCCAACAAAAAATTCAAAGCAACAGCCGTCCTCCACTCTGCCCAGCCTGATCGACCTTTCTCATTTCTAATTTGTCAGCAAGGTTTAACAAAAGATCAAGCATTGGCATTAAAAGGTCATCTTACCTGGCTGCTGGAGTTTGATTGAAGTTTGACAGGGCAAGTTGTCTAGGGTTGGGATGTGTCTGACATATGCTATATGTCAGCTTCTGCATTGCGCATGTCAACCTTGGACTCGAAATATTTACCTGCTCAAAGCACTTCTACAGAGGTCAAACAACCTCAAACTTTTAACAAATATGCACAATTATAAGAATAGTTCTCCAAGAAATCCTCAAATAATTTGTATAACTTGCTTTTTTTTCCACGACACAATTTGAAAGACATCCATGTAAGTTTGGAAAAAATGTGGAAATCTACTTTTTGATTAACTTTTTTAAATTTAATGACTTGATATTGAATATCACAATTCATTGGAACCTAATAGAGCTCGGGAACGTCTACGTCATGGCGAGTTGCGGTCCACCATGTTTGTGGACAGATCCAAATTATATATAGTTTCATAATAATCACAAACATTAAGAATAAAATGGTCTGGTGTGTTATACCTTTACAAACGCTCTTTCTGTGTCTGAGAAGCTGATAATATGCATTCCATAACATTCTGTACAACGATGAAGTATAACTCCGGTAGCCGAGTACAGACGCAGAGGGGGCGGATCCAGAGCAGATCAAATAAATTAAAAAGTTTATCCGCAACTGACAGGATATAAACGAGCTGCCACAAGAAATCATATATGATATATATATATATATATATATATATATATGATTTTCAAAATTTTGCAAAATGCAATTTTCCAAAATGTGCATAAAAGTAGGTGGATGGAAACCTAGCTACTGACTGAAGTCTACTCTAAATTTAGCATAAAAGCAAAGTCAAAAGCTTAACTGTACTTTAAATCCTCTGCCAGTGTAGAAGAGCTCAACTCTATTGTGAACCAGACTGGAGATTTGAGCAGAGGAAAAATGGCACTGAACCTTTAAGAAACCACATCTTACAGTGAGTGACTTTCCCTGGATCTTCTCTTTCTCACTCTCTCTCCTTAAAAGTTATTTCAAGATCCCGAGGTTGGGCAACACTCAAAGTGATTTCAATAGATTATGGCCTTCTGCAGGAAGATTGCAGAAATACCATGGTGAGGACTGCGAAAAGCACAATGGTGAGACTATAGTTCTTTACATACTATCGCTACATACTATAAGATAGACAGACAGATTTTCATCAACCATTATTACTGATCCTTTATTAAATCATTATTAGGAATATGTTGATTTGGTGGTCAAGAAACACTTATTATAAATGTAAACAAAAACTTTATAGCAACTGATTTCGTACAAGTGATTTTATATACTGTAAGTATAAAGTATGGCTGCACAATATATCACAAAATTATTGTTATCACCATAATAGTACAGTTGAACTCAAAGTTATTAGCGCTCCTGTGATTTTGTTTTTCTTTTTCAAATATTTCCCAAACGATGATTAACAGAGCAAGGAATTTTTCACAGTATTTCCTATAATATTTTTTTGTCTGTAGACAGTCTTCTTAGTTTTATTTCGGCTAGAATAAAAGCAGTTTTAAATTTTGTTTTAAAAACCATTTTAAGGTCAATATTATTAGCCTCCTTAAGCAATATTTTTTTCAATTGTCTACAGAACAAACCACTATTATACAATGACTTGCCTACAACCCTAACTTGCCGAATCAACCTAATTAACCTAGTTAAGCCTTTAAATGTCACTTTAAGCTGAATACTAGTATCTTGAAAAATGTCTATTGAAATATTATGTACTGTCATCATAGCAAAGATAAAATAAATCAGTTATTAGAAATTAGTTATTAAAACTATTATGTGTGAAAAATCTTCTTTCTGTTAAACAGAAATTGGGGAAAAAATATACAGGGAGGCTAACAATTCTGACTTCAACTGTATCGCAGACGTGTGATAAATTACATTTATTTTGTGATTTGTTTATCGAAGTTTGGCCAATCAGATGGGGCCTTACAATCTTTATTGAATAAAATAGATATTTTACCTATTTATTTTAATATCATTACAAAAATAAATATTTTAAAAACATAGCTAATACAAATAGCATTTTTCAAGGAAAATGTTGTATTGCAAGAAATATCTTTATTGCAATACTCAACAATTGAATGGCCTACTTTTAATGTTTCAATAACTTTTGCGAAAATAAATGTACAAAATGTGTGTGAAAATGTTTCATCATCATTCAGTTAAGCATACTTTTAAAAAGATAACTAATATTCCATACATTTAATTATATATTTGAAATCATTAAAAGCTTCTTGCTGAAAAGTTTTCCAAACTAAGGATAGTGGACATTATGTTATCAAGACCCAAATAAACTCTGCTATGTAAACTATTACAGTAAATCACAGTAAAAATGTACAGTAATTTTTATTAAAAAAAAACAAAAAAAAAACAGCTTTTGTTTAGTTTTTTCTGCATGAAATCTTTGTAATTGACACCATATACACCTGTTTTTAAATATTTTTCATACTTCTCTGTGCACATATTTCAGTATAAACCAGCTTAAAGCCTTTCGTCTTTTTAAATAAAACACTTAACGCTTAAGTTGTTGGGCCAATAATTCACTTACTTAGATATGTGATGTCCAGGATAGGATGTGACAGCCAGGGACAAGTGCTGTTCTAAAAAGTGCTGGAAGGGGCACGTGGCCACTCAGCATGCTGGGTGATTATTTCTTCAGGCAGCCCTCAACTCATTACGGTGTGCAGTAATAGAGAAAAAGGAGAAGTGTGCAGCAAGATTTACAAGATAATGGGTGAGTGCTGCATTTTCAGTATGCTTCCCTGTGATTAAATCAGAGGCTCGATAAATATTTACATTCATCTAAAATGAGATTAGGCCTTGCCAAGATGGCTGGCAGTCCAGCCAGCCGCCCGAGGACAACAGCGCCTTCGAATTCCTGATGAGATTCGTCAGTGTGACTTTTCTCTTGTGTTAGAGCCACTTTAAACATCAATCTTCCCAGAGTTAGCCATTACCCTCGCTAGCATTATACGTGTAAAGGTCACCAATGGGTTGGGGATTGTTAGCAAAGTCAAATTTGGAGATGGAAAAATGCCACCACAGAATACAATCAAGCTTAATAGAGCTCATTATTTGTTTATTTTAGTTATTTCGATTTTTTTTGTCTATAGTATGCAGTATTATTCATTAATGACAATCTTTTTTCATGTTAAAGTTTTTGATTTTAATAAGTAAAAATGGCTGAGTAGTAATGGTTTTATACCGCACTAAAGTCAATATAGAAAATATGGAAAAGGGTGGCACAGTGGCTCATTGGGTCTGGGGGATCACAAGTTATTGTACTCTCAGTGCTGGGTTGTGACTGGAAGAGCATATGCCAGATATAAAAAAAAAAAGGCCAGAGTAACTGGCAGTTCATTCTGCTGTGGTGACCCAGTGAGTGAAAATATAGAAAAAACTCCTTTTAACTTAACAGCAAAGAGCCCAAATTACAACTGACGTTTTGTTTGAGTTTTTAAAAAAAATCAGTATCATTAAAGTTACTAAGTTAAATTAACTTTTTTTGTTGTTTATTATTCTTATTATTTACTTATTTATTTATTTTCCTTTGGCTTAGTCCCTTATTTATCAGGAGTCGCCACAGCGGAGTGAACCGCCAACTATTCCAGCATATGTTTTACGCAGTGGATGCCCTTTCAGCTGCAACCCAGTACTGGTAAACTCCCATACACTCTCTTATTCACACACACACTCATACACTACGGCCAATTTAGTTAATCCAATTCACCTAGTATAGCGCATGTCTTTGGACTGTGGGGGAAACTGAAACACCTGGAGGAAACCCACGCGAACACGGGGAGAACATACAAACTCCACACAGATATGCCAACTGACCCAGCCGGGACTTGAACCAGCGATCTTTTTGCTGTGAGGCGACAGTGCTACCCACTGAGCCACCGTGCCTCCATTATTTATTTATTTAAATGAATAATCATTACAAATGATTTTTGGTGTATCTAGAATTTTTGGTTTCAGCCTAGAATTTTCATTCCAGTGGATCTCTAAACAAAAGATATGAAATTAAATTTGCTTGGCTATACTTGAATTAATGGATATGGACAAATTTACCTTATGGCAAGTAGCCATTGAGTGAGAAAAAAAAACCTCAATAAAGAAAAAAGATGAATTGAAAAACATGATAATTGTTAATATTTTGGTAATCGTTGAATAATCTAATCATAGAACCCTAAATCATTATCAAATCAAACCCCTAATACGTATATACGGTATATATACAATTTATATGGATTCTTATACTTCAGGATTGATCTTTTATTCTGTACTGATTTCTGTTGATGTGTGAATTTTGCAACAGATTGTTTGTAAAGCAGATCTTCCATTTAATATTTAATTTTATTTAATATCACAATAATCTTTGATAAACATATGGGTTGTGTTAAACATTCATCATATTTTTACTTAACTGTATACATCAGACATTAATAAACATCACACAAACAGGTTATTACAAATCTTTTCAACCAAGTGCCTCCCAAATTATTGGTTTCATCCCAGAATTTCACCTTTGGTGCATTTAAAGTGTGGACTCTAAAATGGTTAATAACTTTTACTGTACAATATTTGGGCAAGTCTAAAAATATGACAGAATAAAATACTTTTGTCTACTACAAACCTTATCGGACCTGTCTACTAACAACAGGTAGAAAAAAGGGCATGGAATCGGGCATCTAAAAGTGCTTAATTTAAAACAAATCCTTCAGCAAACTTTGTTTTGTCTGAGATTTATTAGAACAAATATTTGCCTTCACCCATAAGTCTCTTTGGTGCAACAAAATTAGATCCACATTTAATGCTTTTTTCTTAAAAAGCAGAACAAAGATTGATCAGAGCGCGAGAGTGACTGATATAGGGACTTGTATTTATAGGCTAAAGCACTGCAGGCAGTAAGGGGAGTGCATCAAAAATAATAAGATCATCGATTAGAAACAGAGGTGTGTAGATCAAAATGGGTTTTCAGGGGAAACTCGCTCGCAAACACACACTGAAATGTGCCGGATTGGTTCGTGAAGCAAAGAAAGCATTTGAAAGATGTCTGAGTTTTCCATAAAAAGATCATAAAGCCATATCTGATGAATAAATATGAGGTATGGGGGGCCATAGCTGGGTCATTGTGGTGTTACTGCTTCAAGTTCATTTGTGATTATTTTCCAGGCTTGAAATCATCTTCTCTCACTCTCTTTCTTTCTCTCAGCCACTGTATTTCCTTTTCTTTAGCTTAAGTGATCTTCACATCCTCCAAAAATGTCACACAAAGCCATGTGATGAGAGGGATTGTGCTTATTACTGGCTTTTCCTGGCTCAATTCTGAAAAAAGGTGCAGTACAGGATCTTCACAGTAGCTGAGATGGATATGAAGAGCTGTGTAATTTAGACTTAATTCTTCTCTTCTCCATACCCTTTGACCTGAAACCGCGCAGCCAGAAAATGTGGTCTGCACATGGATTTCACCTTGAATTCTTCAAACCATTCCTGAACAGACAGTGCGACAGGGTGTATTTTCAAGCTGAAAGAGGCTACTTCCACCAGGAAACCTTAATTCCATTAAAGGGTTAGTTCACTTAATTTTTATTTCCACAGGTCATCCAAGATGCAGGTGAATTTTTCTTCAGTATAACATTAAAGAAGGCTTTTAGATATTTAGATCTGAATCCACGATGATTCATATAATGTCTGTGAATGGTGATAGGTTTTTTTAGATTAAAAATAAATACCTACAAACGGGGGGCGGCGTGGTGGCGCAGTGGGTAGCGCTGTCCCCTCACAGCAAGAAGGGAGCTGGTTCAAGCCTCGGCTGGGTCAGATGGCATTTCTGTGTGGAGTTTGCATGTTCTCCCCGTGTTCGCGTGGGTTTCCTCCAGGTGCTCCGGTTTCCCCTACAAGTCCAAAGACATGAACTATAGGTGAATTGCTTAAGCTAAATTGTCCAGAGTGGGCGACGCGGTGGCGCAGTGGGTAGCACGTTCGCCTCACAGCAAGAAGGTCGCTGGTTCGAGCCTCGGCTGGGTCAGTTGGCATTTCTGTGTGGAGTCTGCATGTTCTCCCCGTGTTCGCGTGGGTTTCCTCCGGGTGCTCCGGTTTCCCCCACAAGTCCAAAGACATGCGGTATAGGTGAATTGGGTAAGCTAAAAAAAAATTGTCCGTAGTGTATGTGTGTGAATGAATGTTTCCCAGTGATGGGTTGCAGCTGGAAGGGCATCCGCTGCGTGAAACATATGCTGGATAAGTTGGCGGTTCATCCCGCTGTGGCGACCCCAGATTAATAAAGGGACTAAGCCGAAAAGAAAATGAATGAATGAATGAAATTGTCCATAGTGTATGTGTGTGAATGGGAGTGTATGGGTGTTTCCCAGTGATGGGTTGCGGCTGGAAGGGCATCTGCTGCGTAAAACGTGCTGGATAAGATGTCGGTTCATTCCGCTGTGGCGACCCCAGATTAATAAAGGGACTAAGCTGAAAAGAAAATGAATGAATGAACATACAAACGGGTCCAAATCAATAGCCATGGCTTCTAATGACACACTTAGGGCAAAACAATTAGTCCGTGTAAGAACTGAACATTATTTACAATATTATTAGCTTTAATCCACAGCCTGGTCCAAAAGATCTCAGTGCATGTGTGACTGTAGTCTGAATCGCTAATCCGGTTGCTTTTGGTGGTGACGGAATCACCAATATTTATTAACAAATTGCCTTTTGCTTTTTACCCAGGGTGTCAACACCACTTTCAAATTACAGATGTGAAACATTACTTTACCTGGGGATAAAAGTGATGTTTAGAATGACAATAACCTAGGGTTAAGCGCAGTGTGAACAGCCCTTAGTAATTCTCACTACACGCCTTATTGTTGCTTTGCCATTATAATTACAATTTAGCTCTTGTTGAAATCACTCAGCATCTGCCGCATAAAACATATGCCAGAGAAATTGGTGGTTCATTGGTGCTTCGAGCCCTGATGGATCAGAGACTAAGCCGAAGTCAAGTCAGTGAATGAGAAATCACTCATATGTACTGTATTCTTTCTCATGCATATGTGTGGTGTGTGGTCATATTATTTTGGCTCATGGGCCTATTTTTTATTTCTTTTTAAGACTGGAAATATATTCTCTTGCCCTATGAAATGCATTTTGTATTATTTTTGTTTCAAAATGAATGAATGAACAAAAGAATAAATATATATTTGTCTGAATTTGGATGTCATACTTTTTCTGCAGCCAGACAGTGTAGTTATAAGATCAACCAGCAGGGACTAACTACACCATGCTAACCAATCAAGTCTTGACCCACACCAACCTACCACCAAGTAAAAACAAATATTCATTTTGCAGTGACAAGGTCCAGTTCTATAATGAACAATTTTATTGCTTCTCTCTGCCTTTTCCCTGGCCTAGATTCCCATATACAATAGCACAAGAACAAAAAAAAGAAAACAAAAAAAGTGGGTGTTTTTGTAGTTGTAACCTGGTGTGACATTTATGTGTGCCATTGTAAACCCTATGAGTAAGTGTGCTTTTCTTAATAGCCATTTTACTCTCTAAATGACATGTTCTACTTTTTTTCCTGCTCTTGAACCTTTAACTCCGTCTGTGCAAATCCAATCAATACCTTATTATTAAGGTAACGGGCGAGGGCAGGCAATGAGCTACTTCAGCGTGCTTGTAATTTTTTTTCCACCGCTCCCGTGAACGGCTTGTTTAGTGTGACAGGGAGATAATAACATTAATGTGTCATTGAGCATAGATTTCTGCTGTGCTTCATTGCGCCGCATCCATTGACAGCTCACCAAAATCCACTTCTGGGAGGAGAGTCTGGACTTCTCTCTGCGTTCCTCCATGTGATAGCTCAGAACTTATTGTCTAATGATGACCTCTAGGTCCAGGCCATAAAGCAAAAATCTATATGCTGTTGACGCGTATACAGTTTCATTAAATTGGAATTATTGATCAGGGTATGCTGTTGTTGGCTAATATTCAGTGATGCTCACTGGACCGTAGCTGCTGTGACCAAAGGGCTTCATAACGGTTTTATCAACATAGCCGTAAAAGACGGGAAAAGAAAAATTACTTTGAGGTAGTGAAGCATTTATACTTAAATCATAAAATTGAAAAAAGAATAGTGGTCCTTCAATGCTGAATTTTTTAAGCACAAGGGCACGCTACTAATGACCTGCAATCCAATGCAAATTTTATTAGTTTATGATGCAATAATTTAATAAAATATTTCAAAAGATGCATCTTTTAGTGCAAACATTTCCTTACAGAGTAAAGGTTTTGAACACTGAAGTCCGAATTTTTCATATGCATTTTTTGTTTGTATTTAAATCCGAAAAAATTCATTGCATACCTGACCGCCTGCCGGTGCCCTACTCACAGCTGCAGCTTCTCCACGATGGACGTCCAGCTTCTTCAGCCTCCAGCGCCTAGACTGCAGCTCTGAACAGGAAGTTTGGCTAGATGAAAAACAGTCGTGCCTAACAGAGCCTAGTTTCTCTCGAGGTTTTTTTTCCCTTCACTTCGTCAATTGGTGAAGTTTTTTTTTTTTTCGCCACTGTCGCCACTGGCTTGCTCGGATCAGGACTTGTGGAGCTGTGCTTCGGTGGATTTGCTCTGCGGTGTTTGAACTTTCAGCAGTGAAATTTAGACCACACTGAACTAAACTAAACTAAACTTCAACTCTGAAATCTGGACTTTACTAGAACTATGTTAAGCTGCTTTGACACAATCTACATTGTGAAAAGCGCTATATAAATAAACTTGACTTGGGTCCATCCCATCCTTAAATTGCGGAGAGAGGAAAGAGGGTTCCGCCTCCTTATCAAAGAGTTGAGGCATTATCCCGACTGATTCAAAGTTTACTTCAGGATTTCCGTGGCTCAGTTTGATATGTTGTTAGCGGTACTCGAACCACATGTTAAAAACAAGACCACCAATTTCTGTGAATCAATAGTTCCTGAACAGAGAGACAGTTTGTCAGAGGCTGCATTTACACTGCAGATCTTGATGGCCAATTCCGATTTTGTGACTGTAACTGATTTTTTGGATGACCTGCTTACATCATCTTTTAAAAGTGACTCGTATCCGATTGTCTGCATTTACACAGCGCACAGCAAAGGCACAATGACCAGGGAAAAAAATAAATAAAAAGAGCGGGCGCTGACTGACAGCTGATAATAAAATAGCGCTCTTTTCTCCATTCCTGTATTTAATCTGTTCACAGGGTTAATTTTTTTTATTCTTTTTGACAAGTTGTTTTACTTTAGTTTATGACAGAAAAGTTCTCATTTGGCCATATTCTTTTAATCTAGGCCTTTTTAAACCATATGGCATCTTAATGTAATATCCATGGCGTGATTTTTGCATGTGATGTATGTAACAGTTTTATATTAGTTTATATTGGTTACATGGCAGATGTTTCTCTCTCTCTCTCTCGTTAACATGCTTAAATACTTGTGCTACATGACAATATAAAAGCTTTTTTAGCCTTCGTATATGAGATTTAAGGTTTGGGACTATGCTGAAGTCTGTTCCGAAATGAAAGCATCAGAGTTGACATCATTCGCTATGGTATTTAATGACGCGTGACTGGCATTGACAGATGAAAATCCGATCTACCTGCTTACACTGCAGACACGAGGGCATGGATCCGATTCATATCGGATAAATTTCCACATACGAACAAGGCCTGAATCTGATCGAGTAAATCAGAATCCATGTGATTTTTTCCTGCTTACACGTACATGGACCATATCCGATCTGTGCCACATGGGAGAGAAAAAAATAAATAAATAAAAATAATCGGAATTGAGTCACTTGAACCATGCAGTGTAAATGCAGCCCAAGGTACGGAGACACAGACAGACACACACACACACACCAAACTGTAACAATCTAGCATACAATAAACCACAGAACATTTTATTATATCATATTAGTTTCTCTGATGCCATTTTGGATTTTGCCTTTCGCTTGTATAGTGGCCCTGAATTGTCAAAACTTCTCTTAAAACTCCTTTTTGTATGCAAAAAAAAAAAAGAAAAAAAAAAAAGGAAAAACCAAACCCATTTTTAATTATTTTATGATGGATGAACGTTTCGGAGGCAATATGTCAATACAATAGAGCTAAAGAATTTTGTCAACATTTTTGTAATTTTATACAGTAACACAATACTACTATTATTACTACGACTATTAATAAATATTATGTATAAAGGGTGGCTTATATGTATTGGCTTATAAATATTATGTATAAAGTGGTTAGCACTGTCGCCTCACAGCAGAAGGTCGCTGGATCGAGTCCCAGCTGAGCCAGTTCCTTTAGGATTTTTTTTTTCTCAATCTATGGCTACTTGTCATAAGTGAAATTTGTCAGTATCCATTAGTTTAAGTATAGCCAAGAAAATTTAATTGCATATCTTTTATTTAGAGATCCACAGTGAATGAAATGAAATGAAAATTCTAGGCTGAAACCAAAAATTCTAGATACACCAAAAATCATTTGCAATAATTATTAATTAAAATAAATAAATGTTGACACGGTGGCTCAGTAGTTACCACTGTCACCTCACAGCAAAAAGGTTTTTGGTTCGAATCCTGGCTGGGTCAGTTGGCATTTCTGTATGGAGTTTGCATGTTCTCCCTGTGTTCGCGTGGGTTTCCTCCGGGTGCTCCGGTTTATCTCAGAGTCCAAAGACATGTGGTGAATTGAATAAACTAAACTGGCCGTTGTGTATGAGTTGTGTGTGTGAATGAGAGAGTGTATGGGTGTTTTCCAGTACTGGGTTGTGACTAGAAGGGCCAATAGATCCCTGATAAATAAGGGACTAAACCGAAGGAAAATGAATGAATGAATTACGCATAGATGTGATATGTATAAATATGATGTAAAATAATACTATAAAAATATGATGGCTGTAATATTTTACAGTAAAGTAATATCAAGCGTTTAAGAATAAATATTTTAAATTACAAATATAAAAGTAGAAAAATAAATATTTCTGTATATCCCGGTCATTGAAAATCTTTTTTGACAGGAAAACTGCAGCACATAAATGGTAGCTTTGAAATGATTATTATTACAATTTCATATTTATTTAGGGTAATCTTGCAGCCGTAAGACTTGATGCAAATATTGCTGAATCATTACCGCCCACAAAAATCAACTGTATAAAAAAAAACACATACATTTTCCAAAAAGTACTACAGCCGAAATCAAACGACAAAACACTTAAGTTGTTCTTCATTTTGTTTATTAGGCAATAATGACAGAACATTAATGCAGCCAGATAAAGTTTCATTGCTCATATTCATGTTCTACTGTAAATCCAGTCCTGCTCAGAATAAAGCCACTGTTACATGACACAGCAGTGTAGATTACATCTTGATTGGGCCAAAGATGAGAACACTTCCTGTCTCAGCAGGAAGTTGGCTCTCCACTGAAACCCAGCGGTGTCCTCATGTGGCTGTTCATCCGTGCCGTTCCCCCCGACCTGGCGGTGCTGATTAATCTCCTGCCGTCACAACACTCGGTATAAATGAGTGGTGCTTCTTTTGTCTCTCAGTGATGAAAGATGATAGGGAATTCATCTTAGACTTGAGACAGCAGTCATTCATGCGGCTCTTCTTGCCATAGAGTTAGTCTAGCAGATTGCCACATCTGAGCTTCAGAAATGTTCTGTTGGTGAGTTGTACTGGCAGGTTAATGCACTGCTATGTGTGTGTGTGTGTGTCTGATAAGTGGAACACAAGTGCTCTTGAGCATCAGTGGTGGATGTAGCAGATGTGCAGCAGAGGGAGATGGAGGCTGTTGGGAGATGGAGGGTAATCAATGAAATTATTAGATGAAGACACTTTCGAGGATTAAGGAACACAAACATGAAGTGAAATGTGTATTTTCTCTGTGTAAAATGTTCAGTTTTGTAACTGTGTAGTAGTGGCAAAGAGAATTCATAGTTCACCATTTCTTCGAACATACTGATATTATGTTGGTACAGATTTTATATGCTTTTATAATATATATAATATAGCATATACTATTGTAGCTGTGCTTGGAGAGTGTAAAACCAATTTATACACACACACACTCAAAAAATTATTTTGCTGCTTTTAATTCTGTTATGTTCAATCCACTTACATTTGGTAAGTTAACGTAATCGATTTGTGTTGGGACATAAATATATATTCCCAGGTAACATCAAGTGAAATTGCAAACAAAATATTGATCTTATATAACAATTTGACAAACAGAAAAATAATATTGAATTTTTCTGTAAATATCGCACAACTCTACTGACTACAACTAGCACAACCTATAGACAAACCCACAGGCTAGAGGAAACATTTTTGTCACCTTTAGAGTGGCTCGAGACATGTGGGCAGCAATTCCCGAAAGCATCGTAAGCCCAAGTCGATCGTACAGATTGTTGTTGCCAGTGATTTCTATAGTCTACTTAGCCTTACGATGCTTTTGGGAAATGCAGCACTGATCAGCCTTTAATTACCTGAGGACACATCTCTTCTCTGAGCCAATCAGATTGATCAATCAATGCAAGCAGTTATGCTGCAGTGGAGGCAGAGGATAAAGCCCAGTGCTCAGAGTAGAACAACATAGAAAATGTTAAACAGCTGATGTCAAACTGCTTTACACGTCTTGCTTTCAAACACAGGTATATGCAAATGTTAATATAAAATTTCTCTATATGCTTTTTTTCTTGTTTGAAGGGTTAGTTTACACCAAAATCAAAATTCTGTCATCATTTACTTACCCATGTCATTCCAAAAAATAAATCTATATAAATCAATTGCTTTAATTCAAGCCTTATAAAGGGACTGATCTGCATTAACACACACAATATATATATATATACATACATACACACACACACACACACACATACACACTGAAATACACTCTGGCTGAAATGGGCTGCTGAAGGAATAGTTTAACAGGGCTCAAGTAATGTAAACAGTGAAAAACCTCTATCTATCTCCCCTACTTAATTTCTTAGTAAGCATATTTTTTTTAAGTTGTTTTTAATGATAGCACCATGTTTTTTGGAATGCCAGCAGCATGTTTGACGAGGTGCTGAGCATCTGCTTCCAGCCAAGAGTTGAGTACTCAGTGTTTTTTTTAAATCCAGAATTAGTTAAAGGCAGTACCACAGAAGCACTTACAGCTGAGCAGTTTTGGAAGAGCACTGTCATTTTGAGCTGCGCAAAATGCTTCAGTAGACACACACCCTAAGCTTGTTTTTATGTTTTGGTAATCACATTAATGTTTGTGTTTATAAGCTCATCCAATGTGTGTCTGATTGGAGGAGTGTGTTTTACTCTGAGGGTGGAAGGTGCAGATGTTGTCTGTTACAGTATGTCATTTGGGCTAGTGTGTACCAAACCGAAAGCCTCATACTGAAACAGTTCAATATGAATGTGTGTATAATTACACTCCCATTATGAAGACATCTATTTTGCAGCAGAACTTACAGAACATCCTTTTGTTGTGTGTGGTGTTTAGACTTCAGTCAAACTGCAGTGTTTGATTGGAAGCAAAGACTCTCCTTTCAGTGGTCTCTGTCTGCTTATTAAGAGCACAGAAGGGTTCAGATGACAGCGTTCACAATTATTCAGTGAACCACACAAAAAAAGCAATGTTACCAGATTTGAATTAGACCAACCTGTCAAAATGTACACTCTATGACGATGCCACAATATTCTATTGGTCACATGAGAAATTTAAATATAAAATGAAGTCAAATGCAAAAAATAAAATAAAAGCTTGTGAATGCAGGAGAGCCCAAACACATGTGAATGGAAGTCAGTGGAACAAAAAGTGCAGTGACCGCCTCTTTAATTCAATGTATGACTAAATTCAGCCTCAAATGGGCTGCTTGCAATAGCTCCCTATTCATAAAACCTTTGTCTTTTTCTTTGTTTTTGATAGTCATAACAAAATGAGTAAACTAACAGATCCCAGCTCTCCATAGTATTTCTATTTGAACAATTTCAAAAGCAACCTGATATCTCTTCTTATTTCCTCTCCGTCTGCGGTGTGTCATTAGCTGAGCTGGTCATTTCTCAGCATGAATCCATTGCTAAAGGCAGCTGAAAAAGGCTGTGCCAGCTGTTGGCCACAGTGTCAAAAAACACGGTTTCTAACCTAGAATGTAAAGAACTGCACAAAATTACAAAAAAAGAAAAAAAATGAGTTGCTAACGGAAAAATATTTTCGAGCATTACAGGGCTAAAGGCAAAAAAGTATTCAGTCCTTTTTACGTTTGTACTCCTTTTTTTCCAGCCAATCTTTTTTTTGACTGCCCCACATTTTATTTCCTCCCTTAATATTGTTCCATTTTTCAGATTGCCTAGTGTCCTTCACTTGTTGACCACAATAATTTTCCTACTCTTCCTGTGACAAAGACACCAGTTGCTGGTAATTAACACTGTTGCTTAACGTGTGTGGGCATTCTTTGTAGATACACTATGCAAGCCACATTTTCATATTTAGAAAAAGTATGAACGATAAATAAAGAGAAATGTTGGGGAATTTATTATTTCCTTGATGTTTCTCTCTCAAGCCTCAAAGTGGGTTAGTACTCAATTGTGACTCAAAGAAATAAAAAGCCACATTCAGGAAGAGTTCCTCCCACACTGCCTCAGTTAGAAGCTCATAAGGACAGTTCTGCTGCCGTCAAGGGGTCATTTACAGCAGCTTAATTAGGATAAGCGAGTAATCTTGCTAATTCACCTTTATTTACCCCTAGAACAGAAAAGGGCACACAAGGCTCCAGAGAGTGATGGTGCCTTTCTTACACATTATGCACTGCATGTAACAATGTCACCTCTCACTTTTGAAATAAAAGGAGATTTTCTGGTCAATTAAAAGGGATGCAAAGATTTGAAAGAAGTGTCTTAAGATAATTATGCTTATTTGAAATGCATAATCAGCTACAAAATCCAAATGTTCTAAATAGATATGTTTGATTACATTTCAGGTGTGTGTGTTGGTGGGTGGGTGTGTATAAGTAAAAATAGTGACAGTCAACTATTTATCAAGCTGGATAAAGAACAGATTTTTTTTAAAGAGATTTATTATCAGGTCTGAGTGGGAGTACAATATGTTCTAAACAGATTCTCAGCTCTCCTCCTTGGCAATGCATAGCATATATTTATGGAATAATCGATGCCTCCGGTTAAACTTTAAAATAAATATTCATACTGAATCAACTGTTTGAATTACAAGTTTTAGACATTGGATGAGAGACTTTTTCTGTGTCTTGTGCATGTTACTTATTACTGTTATATGTTTTCATTAAAATACTTCATTTGCATGAACTGGTAAATGGCTCTAGCTCACAAAAAAAATATTAAATAATATGAAAAATTTACAACAATATAAGCCAAGTAATTGGAACCAAAAACATGAACCAAGTAACTGGAACCATCATAACACCATCTACAATTTATTATGTTATATTATTCAGTTATTAATTTTCCTTAGGCTTAGTCCCTGATTTTTCAGGGGTCGCCACAGCAGAATGAACCACCAACTATTCCTATGTTTTACACAGCGGATGCCCTTCCAGCCGCAACCCAGTACTGGGAAACACACATAAACTCTCGCATTCACACACACTCATACACTACGGGCAATTCAGTTCATCCAATTCACCTGTTCCACATGTCTTTGGACTGTGGACGAAACTGGAGCACCCGGAGGAAACCCACGCAAACACGGGGAGAACATGCAAACTCCACACAGAAATGCCAACTGGCCCAGCCAGGACTCAAACCACAGTCCTTCTTGTTGTGAGACGACAGTGCTTACCACTGAGCAACCGTCCCGCCCTATATTATATTATATTATATTATATTATATTATATTATATTATATAGCGACGCGGTGGCGCAGTGGGTAGCACGTTCGCCTCACAGCAAGAAGGTCGCTGGTTCGAGCCTCGGCTGGGTCAGTTGGCATTTCTGTGTGGAGTTTGCATGTTCTCCCCGTGTTCGCGTGGGTTTCCTCCGGGTGCTCCAGTTTCCCCCACAAGTCCAAAGACATGCGGTATAGGTGAATTGGGTAAAACTAAAATTGTCCGTAGTGTGTGAATGGGTGTGTATGGATGTTTCCCAGAGATGGGTTGTGGCTGGAAGGGCATCCGCTGCGTAAAACATATGCTGGATAAGTTGGCGGTTCATCCCGCTGTGGCGACCCCAGATTAATAAAGGGACTAAGCCGAAAAGAAAATGAATGAATGAATATTATATTATATTATATACTGCAGTTATTTCTGGTTCTAGAATCTGATTGGCTGAAAGTGGTGCTATTAGTGTCTGACTGATCCAGCCTCTTCACCAGTTTGTATCACAAGTGGAGGACCAAACTCACTATAGTTCCGCACATACTGCGGATGTTGGACCATAATGTATTGTCGTTTTTAGGCAATAAAAAAAAAAATGTTGTTTAGATTTCAAATATGCAGTTTATTTATAAGAATAGTGCCTAATTAAAAAGCTACAGTAAACTACTGTAATTGTGTGCAGTGGCCAATTGAAGGCTACATTGAGTGGATACATGGAGTCTGTGTATGTATCTTGAGGAGACTGAACGCATTTACAGTGTCGAGCTCCATTCAGTGAAGTTAGCACAGAGGTTGATTGAGTGTCAGCGCCACTGAAGGACATTTAAAAGTCATCGCCCGAGTCCCCTCCACTCCTCAACCTTTGCCTGATGGGACTTAAGAAGTCATTTCAGAGTGCAATTCATGTTTGATGACTTTATTGATTTTCCCATCTCCCTTCCTGCCCCCTTCCTCCCAGCGAGGGTCTCGGCAGAGTGAAATGTACCTACAGTTACAGCTTGCCGAAGCTCTAGTTCACCACCCTTAAATTACAGCCCTCCATGCTGAGAACGACACGAGATGAGAAAGGGAAAAATAAAGATTCAATTAACCCTCAGTGCGAGAAGAGGACGTTCTTGCGTTGACGATGCTGATGCTGCCCACATGTTTCTCTTTGTGATTGATTGAGGACACATTTTTGTATCGCCAGGTGTTTTAGCAGGCTTTGCGTGTGGCCGAAGGGTGATGAACTGGCACTCTTTGACATAAACGTCTGACAACAGCACATGCTTTGCCTCCTGTGACAGTCCTGTGATCTCGTAGGGATTTCCATCTGAGGGCGAGGTATTATAACCTTGTCTGTTGGCCCAATTGTCAGCTTGCAGTCACTGATGACAGTGATTGCACCCTCTCATCTTTCTTCTGAAGGGATGAGCCATTACAAGCAATTTTTTATGGATGACAGCTAAATAGGGCCCTGTTATGCATACCTATTCACACACTTACACACGCACACCGCATTTCCAACAGCTCCTGTTCATGTTCAATTAAACCCATAAGAGGCCATTCAGTGCAATGAGGCGGTGAGTCAGTCCTCCCACCGCCAATATGTGCAGATCCACCATCAGGATAAAGACACAAAGTGGGTGGACGAGACCACTGACCCCAGAGGGAGGCGGGTGAATCTTCTAGTGCCTTGAACTTCTACTCAAATAAGCTGCGTTTTTCATCATTCATGATGTAGGAATGACATTATTGATCTTCTGCCATCAAAACTGGAGGGTGGCCGAGTGCCCGATTGCTGTGCGGGTCATTTTGTGAGGTGTGAAGTAATAGAATATTTACTGTGTGGACTAAGGAGAAGTGGCATTGGGATCAGGCATATGTTTTATTAATGTACCACAGGTGGCCCACTGACAGATTCCAAAGAAGGAAAAGAGCCGGATTTTAATCCCCAGTGTAATCTGTCATAAATAAATGGATAACTAAATTCTAAAGAGTTTCAAAGTTTGACTGGTTAGCATGAGCTAGTTAGCCCCATCTGGTAGAAGCCAAGGGCCTTCTGCATTGGTGGAATGACCTGCCCAACTCGACCCAAGTAGTTTAATCTTTCACCGTTTTCAAGAAATGGCTGAAGAGGCATGCTTTTCACACTTAACCCTCTAACATGAGGACTTGTTATTCTATTTCTGTTTCATCTGAATTTTTTTAAATCTATTTAGATAATTTTTTTTAAATGCTATGTGTACTGTAGACCAGTGTTTCTCAACCACGTTCCTGGAGGAACACCAACACAGCATGTTTTGGATGTCTCCTTTGTCTGTCACACCTATTACAGGTCTTTCAGTCTCTGCTAATAAGCTGATGTGTTTGGTTAAAGAGACATAAAAAATGTGCAGAGCTGGTGGTCCTCCAGGAACGTGGTTGAGGAACACTGCTGTTTCTCTTGTCTTGTCACAGCAGTTTATAGTAGGGTTGTCACGATACTGGAATTCAGTACCAATCGATCCAAAATTTTAAAAACGTCCATTTCCCGCTAACATTTGAGCACTACTGAGCACGTTCTTAAACAGCGCTGATTTGCCGTTGTGTTCACATGCTCAACAGAAATGACTGTGATTGGCCGTGAAGGTCATCAGTTCACCTAACTTACTGCTGTTTACAAAGTGTAACCAAGATACAGGGACACTGGAGCATTTTAAAGCCGCGATAAACAAACCAGCTGATCGATGTGACTTTGAAACACCCCCGTGTTCCTGTATCTGTGATTAAACAGCGGTGAGTTCGGTGAACTGATGACCTTCACGGCCAATCACAGTCATTTCTGTTGAGCACGTGAACACAACGGCAAATCAGCGCTGTTTAAGAACGTGCTCAGTAGTGCTCAAATGTTAGCGGGAAATGGACGTTTTTTAAACTTCAGTATCGATTGGTACCAAATTCCAGTATCTTGACAGCCCTACTTTATAGTTTGATTGCTTCTTTTGTTCTCATTTTAAGTGACTTTGTATAAAAGCATCTGCTAAATTATTAAATATAAATTTAATTGACTGATTGATTAATTGAGTTTTAAGCCATGCCAGCTTCTATGGCCCTTTTCATGGTGAGAAAATACATATGTATATACTAGAGACAGATTATATTAAGGTTTTACAATTTATTTTTATTTTAAAACTCTTAAACTGTATTTGGGTAAGCACTGTTAAAAATCTCTTCAAAAGAATGCACTGAATAAAATAAATTAATCAGAACTAATACCAACACAATATAATAAAACATGCTTAATATACATTTTATTTACTTTAAGAAATAAAAGAAATTTAAAGGTATGATGTGGAGATGTAAATAGACACATTTTTATGACAAAGAATACATTTTGTGTTATTAACCATTTAAATCACACACTTATTGTGGATTCAAGAATACACCATTTATCTTAAATATAGGCCATATATCTACATTGCATTGTCATCATTTGTTAAGTCCAGTAAAGTAATTCCGTGTAATTTTAGGTGTCTAACTCCAGCCTTATAAGTCCATGTAAATCTTAAATTAATGCGCACCAAAGCACACATTCAAAACACAGAACAAAACATTTCAAAATTCATTCTGTACAGTTTGTGTCAAAGAGCTAATCAGAACCTTATAGACTTCTTTTTAAGTTTACATTTTAGACAAGTCAAGGTACTATACTGAACAGGACCACATGGAGATGAAAAAAAAAAAAGATCTCAAACAATGTGACTCCCATAAGTCACTGCAATTGTCTTTACCTTGAATACAATGCTTATCCATCAAAACATGACATGCTGGTTTGCTTTATCATATGGTCATACACTATCTCTCATATGCATCATAAATATGTTTACGACCACAATGTTGTGATTGCAATGTTTAGTGCATCACATAATCAGCTTCTTTTAAATTCAAATTTACTTCCTGTGATGGCTTGCCAGATAAAGAGGTGCATGGCGCTTGTCACAAAACACAAATTCTTAGTGTTTTCAAACAAATAACATTTATTTTAGGTTAATCCAGCAATCCACTTAACATGGCGGTGCCCATTACCCATCACAGATCAAATAATAATAATTTAAAGTTTAAATAATAAAGTTATTTGCAAAAGGCTTCAGACTTATTCGTGTTCTTACAGCACCCACAACTAATCAGCATTGGCAATTACAACTTGATGGCATATTTCTAATCATATTCCTCTCACTAGTTCTGTGCCAGTAGAGCAGCTGCCATTGAAATGAAAGGGAATGTTAACTGCTCATTTTCTCTATGCTTTAAAGGCCTCCTTGGTTTGTTACCACTGGATATGTTAAAACACCTGTTCAATACACCTGGTCCTTTTGTTTTATGGACCACCAGACTCATCGTGTTTTAGTTGGCTCTTCAAACAGTAGAGCTGTTGACTTCATGTCGCCTGGTAAGTGAGTACACTGATGTCTGACACGAGTTATCTATTTCAAACTGGGTTCAATGATTGTGCACACCTGGCCACCGTGGTAAATGATGCCAAATGTTTCTCATTTAGAAATTATCTGTAGCCTTTAAACTGGCAGGACGGAGATAATGTTGTCAAGGGGCTGTCTAAGTGGCCTGATAAATCTGGGTGAGAATACTCGTGAATTCTAAATCCATTCTACAGCTCCATGATACTGCACAATGGGATGAGTGGAATTTTAGAAAAAGTTAGTATAAATGTAATTGGGCTGAAACAACTATCAGGTAGACACTGTGGTTCCTCAACTATGGGCATCCCAAGCCAGTTCTAGGGGATAAGCTTTGATTGACCAATTAATTAATGGCCATTCAAATTTAGCAATGTACACTGATATGTAAATGTACTATTTTAATAACACTTCAGTATAAAGCCGCAGCCACACTGCACTTTTCGGCCCTTAGACTTCAATTCATACGCATGCAAATGCGGCAAACCGAAATCGCAAGCCCGCTGTGTTGGAAATTTCAAGCTTGGTGAACTCTGACCTGCAAAATCACATCACGTGACTCTGTGAGACCAATCAAAGATCAAAACATGATCTCTCTGTACAGAAATTTTAAATATGGACCAATCGTTCACTTTTTTTAATGTCTAATCATGATGTTTAATCCCACCCCTTTTTGCAGTGCCATGCGACAATTTCGCATGCTCAAACTCTAGTGTGACCGCGGCATAAGGATCAATTCTCATTATGAACTAGTTATTAACATCTGTATTATTAACACATTGGCTCTTTATTAGTACTTAAGATAGATTCTGTTTAGGTATTGGGTAGGTTTGGGAATGTAGAAAATGATCGTGCAGAGTATGAACTTTATAACTAATAAGAGCAAATTAGCTGTTTATTCATGCAATAGTCAAAGTTAATGTTTTGTTAGTAAATTGAACCTTAAAATAAAGTGACTTTTTAAAAAGTAATATTATGAACGACAAACATTTCATAGTACATTATACATTGATTAACTGGTTTACAGGTCACCAATTATTTATTTTGTTAGGTATTATTAAAAGTTCCAAAATATGTATGGTAATAATCTTTCACCGTATTATGTATTTTTAATCAAATAAATGCAACCTTGGTGGGGCTTTATTTTTTCTTAAAAAACACTGCACATCTGAATTATTTCAAACTTTTTACAGATTGTGTAATTTACTACAATGCAAAAAAATGCTTTTCTTACTTTGATTTTTTTTGTCTTGTCTCCAGTCCAAATATAAAAAAAATCTTAAATCAAGAAGCATTTTATAGATGAGCAAAAAATATTGTCTTGTTTTAAGAAATAATATGACAAAATTAAGAGTTTTTCCTTAAAACAAGCAATCTAATCTGCCAATGGGTAAGCAAAATGTCAAAACGAAAAACAAGATTATTTTGCTTTCTCTATTGTCAGATTATTTTGCTTGCAAACTGACATTAAGATGAATGGTAATGCTAACACATTGCTTTATTATAGGAACTTTGGATATTTTACAGTCTTGGGCTGCCAATAGTGGGATCACTGTGATGACTATGGAATATGTTCATTATGCAATAAAAGGAAGAGGAAGAAACTTAATGAATTATCTCTACAGCAAACATTTGTGTCACTTGACATTATGAACAGAACACCCTGATGTGATGTCCATTCTGTCTACAGAAGGTATTCCTTATGGCGACTGTCCTTATAGGAAGTTAGGACTTCCGTCTCTTGGTTTCCCTAAGGACAAAAACAAGGGTATTGCTGCCTTAATCTCTCTCTCTCTCACCCCCTCCCCCTTGCTGTTTTCCTTTCTTTCTCACTTTCTTACTCCCTATGTCTCATTACAGTTTCTCATTCTTCCTCACGGGGTGATAGGTCTTGTCACACAGTCCATGTTTGCTGAGGATAAAATGAAGAGAAATACGCACAACTGAGGCTAAAAACACACTGTTCTTTCTCTCGTTTCTCTCCAATGGAGAATTTCATTATTCTATGTCCATTCTCCCAGTTCCGTCAGGAATATAGATCTTTATCAGGCAGGAAATGGTTTTGGGTGGGTGGGGTGTATTTATAGTTGGTGCAGGGTGAATGTTTTCCTATGAGGAAATGCAAGACTCAGTGGAGCTGTGATATCACCTGAGCTGACACCGATTCTTATCGGCTCTTCTGTCGTTGGCTCTCTCTCACTCTTGATCTGGCTCTGAGGGGTGTCATATAAGGGGATGGACAGTCATTGGACTTCAGGTTTAACCCATAGTTGTACACCTTTATGTCCTTTTTCAACATGAATTTTAACTACTACTGTGCTACAGACATCTGCATTTTTATGCAGTCCTTAAATGTTCTGAATGTGAACTAAATTTTATTTTTAGCCACATTAACTTTTATTATAATTTATAGCCTTACAGAGGACATTCTATTTATAATAATTCCACTAAGTGAAGTTTTTAAACTAATTTCGAGAGGAGCACGTGATATGATTGATTGCGGCTGGTCTCTCATGCGTAATCAGCAATAATCCAATCAGATTGATCCGAGCCTACAATAAATAGACCGATTTCACCCTCCGAGTTCAGGGTTCTCTCCCGGGACAGCATGCCAAACCTGCTAATAGCATCAAGCAATATTTAAGTGTGAAATAACCTATTTTGTAAAAAAAAAAAAAAAAAAAAAACTAATTATTTTATACATTTTTGAATGTTAAGGAAATTTATTAATCTAGCTTCATTGTAAGAATTGAGTAAATTTACATTTTAAAAACAAAAAATGCTAAATAGATTAAATGCTAGTACAATATAGCAAAATAGCTAACTACTGTGTGTATGCAATCTAGCTTAGCTGAAGTTTTACCACTTTAAAAGTTATGTTTACCAACTCCTATAATTAATATCAACCTATTCATGTACAGGCGCCAACACTGTCAAAACAATCCCCATTGGCATGGATATGTAAAAACAAGTAAAATGCTATATTATCCATGCCAGGCCATAACTGGTGAAGTCACTCTGCAAAGAAACACTACAAGTCTGCACACATATTGTATGATCCTGTAGCCCACCATTGTCTAATTTGCATGGAGATGGTATAACAATAATTAATTAATTCATTCATTCATTCATTCATTCATTCATTCATTTTCTTTTCGGCTTAGTCCCTTTATTAATCTGGGGTCGCCACAGCGGAATGAACCGCCAACTTATGCAGCATATGTTTTACGCAGCAGATGCCCTTCCAGCTGCAACCCATCACTGGGAAACACCCATACACTACCATTCACACACATACACACTACGGACAATTTACCAAATTCACCTATAGCACCTGGAGGAAACCCACGCGAACACGGGGAGAACATGCAAACTCCACACAGAAATGCCAACTGACCCAGCCAAGGCTCAAACCAGCGACCTTCTTGCTGTGAGGCGACAGCACTACCCACTACGCCGCCCCAACAACAATTAATAAACCTTTCAATTAGAATCCCATTTTCAAAAGTTTGATTTTCAGGCCCCCCACAATGCTTTTATTTAGTAAATGATTGCATAAAAGGTTTTTTACTTTCGGTTGCCAATGCTAACCTTTAAATATACCCTAAACTTGACTTCCCCAAATCAGCCGGACAATACATATAGAGAAATAGATCATTTGCAACTGAAAGCTGGAGTCACAGACAGAACAACAAGTTTTCCTTTGTGTTTTGTGTGTGTGTTGATTTTGTCTGAGCAAACAGCCCATGCATAGTTACAGTGAATCAGCCAGTGCCAATATCTATTTGTCTCCATCCAATGGACCACAGAGGACTGAGAAGATTCACTGCACACAATCACATGCAGTTCCATTCGGCTGACGACTGGTGGCACTGCATTATCAGCCAAAAGCCCTGGGTAAGCCAACCTGTGAGCAGACATACAACAAACACTGCGCTTATGAACATACTCGCACAGAAACACACACAAAGAGCACACCAAATCATTAGTATGCAGGTGGGTGAGCTCACAGCCACAAATGTACACTGATAAAGCAGTCTGATTCAATATAAGGAAACATGCAAGATGCTTCTTCTCAAACAGAGGCGGTATTAGAGTCACAGCGACAGCCTGGAGAGATTTCAGGGACTGGGGTTATAATACGGGACAGTGGGCTCACTGTGGAGGCAAGATCCGCAGGAGGTTATTTGTCTTCTGTTAACCCCTCACATCCCAAGACAGCTGCTCCTAACCCTGCGTCTGGCTGAGAAATAGGATTTTAAAATTTTCAAATAAATCCAATTGACCTTGAAATGTGCTGATGCGCTGCAAACGGCTCGGCTGGAGAGCATGCATGATCACGGGGGCCAGCACTCATGAACTGTGAAGTGTCAATCAGGAAGTGGCTGAGTTTTGGAAACTTGTTGGAATGCATGAATGAAAATGGGTCTTTATAATTGGTTCTGGTTATGCTTTTTCTTGCAGGGAAGGTGTGTATGTGTGTGTGCGCTTGATGGAAAGGTGAAAGAGCTTATGAATGTCACATTTGACAAGATTACAAGAATATTATTCATTCCATTACGCATCTGATAGGAATCTCATAGTACCTCCAAGTGGGCCAGATATAAATATAAAATGTAGATCTGCTTTGGCTTAGCAATGTTTGAGTCATTTCTTGTTGCCTTTAATAATCATTTTACACTCATTGTTAAATAAGCAGGTACGCATTTGAAGTGTAGAGTGCTTGAGTTACTTAGGTCACTATGACAGCAAAAACAGTGATTAAAGGTAATTAAAGCAACAATTCTGGCAACACTTAAAAGACACACATTAGTGTTGATGCATTACTAAACGTACAATCAGTATCTTAGCTTTATGATTTAGGGCTGGAGAATATATTGTCTTGCAAAATTATGATTTTTATCACCACAATCATTCTAAAACAACTATTTAATTGTTTCTTACAGTCATCTGGTGAAAAAAAAAGTATTTTCAGAAAACTTCAGAAAAATTATATGTCGCAATGTCAGTTTATTCCAAGATGTCCTTGCTGCACTCTGTAGCATGATGACGTACTGGATCAGGTCCATTACGTAGTGGACATTGTAACACCCTTGCTACTGTGACATTTGGGTTTAGGTTTGGGGTAGGTGTAGACGTTAATAACACACAATGTAATGGGTAATTGAATAATTCATTCATTCATTTTCTTTTCGGCTTAGTCCCTTTATTAATCTGGGGTCGCCACAGCGGGATGAACCGCCAACTTTAATTGAATAATTATTATAAATAATTCTTGTTTCTGGGCAGCATGGTGGCTCAGTGGTTAGCACTATCGCCTCACAGCAAGAAGGTCGCTGGTTTGAGTCCCAGCTGGACTAGTTGTCATTTCTGTGTGGAGTTTGCATGTTCTCCCCGTTTTCGCATGGGTTTCCTCCGGGAGCTCCCATTTCCCCCACAGTCCAAAGACATGCTCTATAAGTGAATTGGATTGACTAAATTGGCCGTAGTGTATGTGTGTGAATGTGAGGGTGTATGGGTGTTTCCCAGTACTGGGTTGCGGCCGGAAGGGCATCCGCTGCATAAAACAACTAAGCCGAAGAAAAATAAATGAATTCTCCTTTCTAGCATCAACTGCTCACACACGCACATCCACTAAATATTGGACCTGGTCTAGAATGTCATCATGCTACAGGCTGCAGCAAGGACACACTTGTTTATTCCAATATTGTGCATTCCTTCTCTTTTTTTGTGCATGGCATTTAAGCATAAACAACAAATTCTGCACAAAAGCATGCCAGATCAAGTTCAAATCTTTAACTTCATTTAAACAGACTATATGTAGAATACTGTGATACTGGTGGTCATTAAGTGGACTGCAGAAAGCAACTTTTTGTTCAAGCTGATAACAAATATTCCCACACTAGCCATGCTGCTGAAAGCTATGTTTAGATAAATAAATATGTTTGTGTTGCTTTCCTCTCAATAATGAAATAAACACACACAAAAATGACAGCCAAATTCAAAACTTGCATTCACCTTAGACTTGTAGTCATCTTTGCACTGGATTTGTACAATTTATTTCAATACATTGAGCACTAACACAACAAGTGGTGAAAATAAACAGCGATATCTGTGGGCGCAGTTCTTTCTTGGAAAACTTGCTCTGTAAAATGTGGTAATATATTTGAATTGCATTAACTGGGTTTATTGCACTTAAAATAGGTTTCCAAAACACCTTTAGAATGGCAGAATGGCGAAATACTGAATGAACGCAATCTTTTCCCCCACGTGCCACAACAGAATCAAATCAGCTTTAGCCTTCCAAACGGCTCCAGTGTTGGCTTTTTCTCTCCCTGGGGGCTGCGTGTGTATCATCTTCAAACAAACGGTTCACCTTTGTAAAAACACTGCAGCCTGCCTGCGGCCTCAAATCCTATTAAATCTCCCTCTCTCTTTCTCCGGCGAGCTGACAGGAGTCTGTGAATATGGAGAGACTGGGAGTGGCAGCTGCATTCAGCTCTTCCCCGGAGCCAAGCACATTTCTGGGGAGTGTAGGGTGTGGAGTTGAGGGAGGGGGGTGAATGGTTATGTTTGGAGGAGACCATTAGCATAATCCTAGCAAGCGGGGAACGTAGTGTTATTGTTTTTGTCAGTCTGGCTTATTTGGAGGCAGAAGTAAAAACTGGAGGAGATTGGTAGGAAGACTTCCGAATTTAAAAAGTCAAGGTCAAACATTATAAACTGATTTAGAATCAGGAATTTGGCTCATATTTGTTACATTTAACAGTTTCATTAGGAGTGTTATATAGCATATCTTGCGAATACATGCATCTAATGCAGTTTGTGTGTGTGTGTGTGTGTAAGATTTTCATGTACCAGAATGAAAGATGGAATCACAGAATCCAATCATAAAAACTGGAAATCACTGTGTAACATGGAATGTTATCAACGGCAGCGCAGAAACAAGCTTTATCCACCAAGGATTTATTAATGATTTTCCTGTATTCCTCCCACTTTTTATAAAACTTTTTCTAAAACCTAACAAAAAAAAGTGCATAATAAACAATTGTATGTTTGGATGGGGGGAGGCCGATGGCCATTAGGGAAACTTCTTATACAGTACAAATTAGTGTTCATTATTATCAACAGCTATCAAGATGGAGCACTATTTACTGTAACCAAGTAAAAGACCACAAATTTCAGACATTTCAGAATGACTTAGTAATAGCCTCAATCTGAAATTAAATAACATTCATCATACAAGAGAAACATCCATCTTGTGACTGCTCACAGTGCCAGAATCACTGATTTTAGCCCCGCTTTAAGCAGGCAGGTAGGTGTCGAACCCAATGGGTTAACGTACAACTGCAGTCACTTTTTCTTTTAAAGAATGTGAAAAACAAATGTTACCACCAAATACCTGAATTTTAACTCATGCCATTAATCTAAACAACAGATGAATTTCCCTAATGTAGGCTTAACATACTTCTGTTAAGCAGCTACTCTGAAAAAATGTCTTATTTGGAAATAGTTTTATAAATTCTAAATTTGTATGCTAATATGGCTAATAGGCTATATGTGTAAAAACAAATAAAAACATTAGGAAAAATAAATAAATTCTTACTCTTATATGTGTTTATAATTTTTATTGGTATCACTTTATTTTGATGGTCCCTTTAACACATTTTGTTGATTTTAAGTTATATGCTAACTAATTCTCATTAGAGTATTAGTGTTGGCTATATACAGAAATCAAAAAGTGAAATTCAATGCCTTTAAAGACCTTTTTTAAGACTCTTTCCATACATTAAGACCTCATTGCCACATTAGGTTTCAACTGGTAACATTTTAACTTTACTAAGTATATTTACTAAATACTGATTGTAAGAATCTAATCCTAAACTAAAATGTTACTGAATAAAAATGCTAATCCAGCAGGTGGTGCCTAAAACAGCAGGAATACATCTGTTTCCTTGGTTACTGCAGTAAACAAAGCAGCGTGACGTCAAATCTAGCAGGATTTTATCGATTTCACAAACTACACAGCATCCCGATATTCACAGATTTAATTCAAGCAAAATTTAGCATACTGATACAAAATGTAATACATTGTAAAATAGCATTTAAGACTTTTAAATACTTCTTAAGGGCCTTCAATTTCTTTAAATTGACTTATCAACTTTTAGTAGTTTTTAAGACCCTGCAGACACCTTGTAGTATAATGTAAGGTTAGAATTAAGGTTAGTGTAAGTTGACATGTACTTGCAAAGATTCATAGAGTCAGTAGAATGTCTGTTGGTGGTGCAGGGTAGGGCTGCTCGATTATGGGAAAAATCATAATCACGATTATTTTGGTCATAATTGTAATCACGATTATTCAAAACGATATACAGTAGTAGTCAAAATTATTCGCCCTCCTGTGAATTTTTTTTTTTTTTATAAATATTTCCCAAATGATGTTTAACAGAGCAAGGAATTTTTCACAGTATTTCCTATAATGTTTTTTCTTCTGGAGAAAGTCTTATTTGTTTTATTTCGGCTAGAATAAAAGCAGGTTTAAATATTTTTAAAACTATTTTAAGATCAATATTATTAAGCAATATTTTTTTTTGATTGTCTGCAGAAGAAACTACTGCCTAATTACCCTAACTTGCCTAATTAACCTAATTAAGCCTTTAAATTGCACTTTAAGCTGAATGCTTGTATCTTGAAAAATATGTAGTAAATATTATGTAGTCATCATAGCAAAGATAAAAAAAAAATCAGTTATTAGAAATGAGTTATTAAAGTTATTATGTTGAGAAATGGGTAAAAAAAAAAATCTTTTCGGGGGAAATTGGGGGAAAAATATAAAGGGGGCTTATAATTCAGGAGGGCTAATAATTCTGACTTCAACTGTATATATACACACAGTTATTTTCCTCCCAGTAAATAAGGAAAGGGAAATACAATAGAATAAAAATATGAAACAAACTGTGCTTTAAGCATCTTCACTGTAAGAAAAAAAAAAACTTTAATTATAGCTACAAAAGTCCTTCAGTCAAGAGCAGTGAGTGATTTTGTCCTTTTGTTGATAAACAACCTTTTAATGATAAAACAGTCGGCAGCAGGAATATTGCGCGCTGTCACTTTAAGAGCAGTACGGTTCTGATTTATGGTTTCACTTTCACATCTTTTGATTCTCAACTCGTTTGTTTATTACATAAATGAGGGTTAATATGAATAATCATTAAACAGTGTTTTGACACAAATTTGCATGTATTTGACCATTAAAGCGCTGACATTAAGATGACTTTAGATCTGTGTGCTCTGCTCATCTCTGAGGCTGAGCGCATACAACAGCATGCAATCTCTTTCGCCTTTTAAAAACATGAATGATGGGCATCCCATGCTGCAAAAGTTATATTACAGTACATGCCTTTAGTAATTTTCACATGAGCTTTGCAGAGCAACAAATGTGTACAACTGGAAAGGGGGCGGTATATGATGCAATAATCGTTTTATCTCGATTAATGTTTTTTCATAATTGTTAGAAGCCAAAATTGAAATAGAAAATTTCAATTAATTGCACAGCCCTCGTCAACAAATATTACTACTTTTAATATTAATACTAGGGGATTAGTTGGCATAGTTACTTTACATGTTTGTTTCTATGTTTGTTTATTTAACTGCTATTTTCATCTATAACACTCCATTTTTGCATCTCGTTTAAATACACTAAGAACAGCAGCTACGCTAATTATTTTCTTTATTCTCTATTTACACCTGGGGATACTCATTCCGAGGTCCCTAGAGACTATGCAGCGCCATTGATGCGACCCAAGACCTGTGAAGAGATGATCCCAAGGTATCCATAAACCTGGACCAGGTCGTATCCCGAGCTGATGCTGTGGTCGTCATGGAGAAATGGAGTGCATGAGACTGATTCCTGAATGACCACCGTGACAAACGAGTCCCCACATTGATCCTGCGGGCCAACGTGACCGCCCGCCGGTGCCCTACTCACACCTGCAGCTTCTCCACGATAGACGTCCAGCTTCTCCAGTCTCCAGCGCCTAGACTGCAGCTCTGAACAGGAAGTTTGGCCAGATGAAAAATGGTCGTGCCTAACAGAGCCTTGTTTCTCTCGAGGTTTTTTTTCCCCTTCACTCTGTCAATTGGTGAAGTTTTTTTTCCTCGTCACTGTCGACACTGGCTTGCTCGGATCGGGACTTGTGGAGATGTGCTTCGGTGGATTTGCTCTACAGTGTTTGAACTTTCAGCAGTGAAATTTAAACCACACTGAACTAAACTACACTGAACTTTAACTCTGAAATCTGGACTTTACTAGAACTATGTTAAGCTGCTTTGACACAATCTACATTGTGAAAAGCGCTATATAAATAAACATGAATTAAATTGAAATTGAGTTGAGATGTAACACTGTCAACAAAATGTGCAAAAGGAACCATCAAAACCAAGCGATACCATTTTATGAATTAGCAAAAGTATATTTGTTAGAAGTTATTAACAGTGAAATTTAGCCCTCCCTTAGCATCCCCCATAAACACTGCAACTGAGAAAGTAAAATAGGCCCTTTTTGAAGCTTGCATGTTGCATAAAAAGCATGTATGTTATTTACAAACCTGAAGCTATAAATGTAATGATTTCTTAGCACAGCCTCTAAATTGTTAAGCCCTCCTTTACCAACGGCAAAAAAATAAAAATCCTAGAGCTGCCACTGAATGTTAATTACAAATATATATGAAATTGGCAGCATGGTGGCTCAGTGGTTCGCACTGTCGGCTCACAGCAATAAGGTCGCTGGTTCAAGTCCCAGCTGGGCCAGTTGGCTTCTGTGTGTTCGGTGTGGGGTTTGCATGTTCTCCCTGTGTTCACATGGGTTCCCCTACAGTCCAAAGATATATGGTATAAATGAATTGGATTAAATAAATTGGCCATAGTGTGTAAATGTGAGAGTGTGTTGGTGTTTCCCGGTACTGGGTTGCGGCTGGAAGGGCATCCGCTGCGTAAAAAATATGCTGAAATAGTTGGCGGTTTGTTCCGCTGTGGTGAGCCTTAATAAATAAGGGACTAAGCTGAAGGAAAATGAATGAATGAATATATGAAATTTCAGTTTATTTACTTTTTCCAAAACTGATCATGGTGACCTTTCAATTCCTAAGTCGAGAGAAAAGTTTTATTAGCTACTGTACAGCTCAGTTAAGTGTGGTCAGATTTAGGAGGCTAATGGTTGGGTGTGGAGCCTTAAGGGAGTCATTGAGAGCTACGCTGAGTATAAAGAACTCTTTATTAAACTCTCAGCTGAAACGCTTTTATTCAGAGATGAGAATCGATATTTCATCTCCACAAAGGCTTTAAACTGGTAAATAAATCAAAATACATAAGGCTTGTAGGGGCACCCTGCCAGAAATTAGCAAAATGTTTACCGAGGGATTTGTTTTGATAGAGCATGACCTGCGCTGTTGTGTACAGTCATTAAATCTCGGATAAAGGCTTTGAATTATTAATCTATTATTTCGAGAGACTTGCATAAAAATGTGGCGTTGTTTGGGATTTTTGTTTTAAGTTGTTGTGAAAGAAAGAAAAACAGAGGCTGTTCGAAAATCGATGTTGTACGTTTTAAATGCATGTTTTTAAATGTCAGCCGTGAGTGAAGTCAAGAAGAAAAAAAGAAACTTCAAGAGTTCGCCCTTAGCTAATGATTGATTATAAAGCGTGTTT
>CAIGQV010001633.1:18891574-18915094 GCA_903798115.1 Danio jaintianensis | reverse complement strand
GCCTCGAGGAATATGGGGCCTCAGGGGCACTCGGGGGAGTGGAGCCTCAAGGGATAGGACCTTGGGGGCACTCGGGGGAGTGGAGCCTCGAGGGAGATGGGGCCTCGGGGGCATTCCGCGGGAGTGGAGCCTCGAGGGGGAAGGGACTTGTGGGCACTCCAGAGAGTGGCTTCGGGGAGGGAAGGGCTCGAGGGCATTCCGGGGGAATGGAGCCCCGAGGGGGGTAGGGGTCCTGCAAGAGATGGGAAAGGGAGGGGGCAGTGGAGGCTCTTGCTGGACGCGTGACAGGTGAAGGGGTGGCCAGGGAAAGGGCTTGGCGTGACTCCGGGGGAGTCGGCTCTAAAACTCCGTGGGAGATGGAGCTGGTGAGAGGGAGCTCACGCTAAGAAGAAGAAGAGGAAAGAGAAAGGGAAATGGCAGAGTCATGCTCGTGCCCTTGAGCCCTGGATGGTGGATGTCGTCTGTTGAGAGACAGTTGTGTTTCCCTGAGGTGGTGTTGGTTGAGTCGAAAGTAGGTTTTAAAAGCGTCTGAGAACCAGCAGCCGAGGGCTTGTATCTGGTATTGGGAGAGCCCGTTGTGTGCTGCTGTAGTGGCGCTCCAATCCTGAAGGAATGGCTGGAGAATGATTTGGGGGAGAAGCCGGATATACGTAGTATATCTTAAGTGTTTTTGGAACCCAACGGGTTACTGGACGGTTAGCGTCGTCAGTAAAATAGAGGGGAGGAGGGTAGGGGTCTTGAAATTTCCTAAGCTGTAGGAAGGCGGATAGGGTTTGAAAGGAATGTGTGGGGGAGGGGAGGTCAAAAAAATATATAAATAAATGACCGTAGCGAGTTTGGTCTGTTTAATGGAGAAAGAAATGGTTTCTTTATCCTGTATGGCTAGGTCGGAAATAGTGGGGTGTGTGAGGGGGTTGAATTGGATGTGATTGTAAATTCTGAGCATCTGAGGAAGCCGAAGGCAGGGGTGAACATAGCGTCTAGGGTGTGCGCTGTGTGGGTAGTCCGGTAGCCTGGGCGTAGTAGTTGTAAGCCTTTGGAGAGGATGTTGAGTGTGATGGGTTATCTGGGATCTGGGGTGGAGGGGTGGGATTTCTGAATGCCTTTGATGAGGAGTATGGTTTGTGAATTAGAATAGCCTCTGAGGGGGATCCGTGGATTAATTTATGGAAAATTTGGATCCCGCTTAAGTAACTCCTGATTGTGCTGGCCTGTATAATTTTTTGGAAATATGTAGGTAGGAAATGAATGAGGTGATTGTAAGGAGGGAGAATTCGGGAAAAGGTATAAGATATAGAGAATGAAAGTGTATGAATGTGTTCTAAGCTGTGAGATATGACTGGAGGGTTCGGGGGCTACTGCTTGTAATATGAGGGAAAGGGAAAAATTACGAAGGATATGTAGGGGTTGGTTTATGGCAATATCATTTCTGAATAGGGAGGGACAGGTGTAGGATGAGGATCTGCTTCTGGAGCCAATAGTTGAAATTTCTGGAAAGAAAAACGAGAGAGAGAATCAGCAATTCAGTTTATGCAACCTGGTACATGTTTAGCAGTCATTATGAATTGTTTTTTAGCTGATGTCCATACAAGACGTCTTAGAAGGGGCATGAGGGCGGGGAGTGGGAGCGCCGTATTATTAATACATTGTATTGTAGCTTCATTGTCGCAATGTATGAGGATGCTGGAGGCGGACCAATTATTTCCCCATAGGATGGCTGCAGCGACTAGTGGGTATAATTCGAACAAGGATGACGATTGTTGGTGTTTAAGCATTTGCGGGGGCCATGGTGAGGCGAACCAGTGTCCTTGATAATATCCCCCGAACCGACGGAAGGGGCGGCGTCGGAGTATAGATTGATATCGATAGAATTAAGTCGCTGTAGAAAAGAACGGCCGTTCCATTGCTTAAGGAATGAGATCCATAAGCTGAGTACGTCGCGACTGTGAATATTCAGGAGAATGGAGTCTTCTAGCCCTTGTACAGAAGTGGTGAGCTGAAGGAGGTGGGTAATGAAAGTCTGTCTTGGGGAATGATTTGCGTTGCGAATTTAAAGTGGCCGAGGATGGAAAGGCATTCGCGCTTAGTACATTTCTATTTCTCTAAGAAGACTAGGGAAGGGGAGATAATGCGGTCGATTTCTCTTGGGGAGAGATGCTTGGAATTTATCGGAGTCTAGTTTAATACCCAGGAATTCAATGGAAGTGCTGGGTCCAGAAGTTTCTCTTCTGCGAGGGGGATGCCGAGATCTGCGAAAACTTTGAGTGATCGCTAGATATTTAGCGGGCGGCTAGCGCGAGGGGAAATGATGAGGAAGTCGTCTAAAATATGGATTAGGAGGCCGTAACTGTTGGATAGGATCCAGCATAAAGCTTCTAAAGCGTATCGAAAATTTGGGGCTACTTCTGCAACCGAAGTAAGTCGGACTGCGAAGTAGAATAAAGGAACGCCACTGGATACCAAAAAGATGCCAAATTCGGATGAATTGGCAAGATTTTAAAATGCTGAAATATATCGACTTTTGGGCGTCACGGTGGCGCAGTGGGTAGCACGTTCGCCTCACAGCAAGAAGGTCGCTGGTTCGAGCCTCGGCTGGGTCAGTTGGCATTTCTGTGTGGAGTTTGCATGTTCTCCCCGTGTTCGCGTGGGTTTCCTCCGGGTGCTCCGGTTTCCCCCACAAGTCCAAAAACATGTGGTATAGGTAAATTGGGTAGGCTAAATTGTCCGTAGTGTATGTGTGTGAATGAGTGTGTGTGGATGTTTCCCAGTGATGGGTTGCAGCTGGAAGGGCATCCGCTGTGTAAAACATATGCTGGATAAGTTGGCGGTTCATTCCGCTGTGGCGACCCCGGATTAATAAAGGGACTAAGCCAAAAAGAAAATGAATGAATGAATGATATCGACTTTTGCGAGCCAAGCGTTACGTCCGGCTATTTGGTAAGAGAGAAGCTTGATCTATATCGTGGTAGTGAAGCGAAAATCCGTCTGGCGGAATGGTGTTATTAGTGCTAGGGAAGCTGAATTATGCGGAGATGAGAGATCGATAATCAGCCGTTTTCCAGGAATTTTTCGAGTGGCGATGCCTATAGGACTGATGCGAGAGACGCTAAACGGAGGAGCGGAGAATGGACTTATCATGAATTTATTGTCTGTTTTTTTTTTTTTTAATTAAGGTCTTCTGTTTCTGGTTCCGTTATTGCTGATTGAAGATTAGGGCAGAAGAGGTTGGAGGAAGGAAGAGCTGAAACGCCCGGGTGGAATCCGTGGGTTAGACCTGCAATGGGAAATTCAGAGAAGTTAGTATCAGGGTGAGTACGCAATTCGTGAGCTAGTTGGGAAATGTTGACAGGAGTCGACAAGTAATTTCTTGATTTTTTAATTTGATTTCCAACTGGGCAGAACTAATCGGGCGTGGGCGCCGCCGCAGTAGCTGCAAATGTGGAGAAATCTTGTAGAGTAGGGTTGAGAGCGCCGAGGGTGGGAATTGTAGTCCGTTTGGTTGTAGTCTTGTGGGTGGGTGGTGGTTAGAGTTGAAAGTTGAGCTTGGGAATCCTGGGGGCGTGGTCTGGTGGGAGAGCGGTGGTGTGTTTTTGTTTTGATTTTTCTTTTCCTTGAGGATGGTATGGAGTGTAGCAGGAGAGAATTTCCTGGTGTTCTCTGCTGGTGGAGATGGAGGTGAATGGGATTCTGAAGTGGCGTTGGAGTGTAATTTTGAGAGTTCCGATCTTTTGAGGGATCGTGGAGCGTGGATGCCGAGGTCTGAGAGGTGTTTCCTGAGTTCTAACAACGGTGATCCTTTTCGCCGGTTGGATGAGGGAGGTGGCGGAACATAAGATGAGGTAGGTGCAATGTTCTGTTATCTTGGTGCTGAGGGAGATGAGGATCTTGTGCGGTGGAGGCGAGATGAAATGGAGCGGGTCAATCTTCGGCCTCTGGAAACAGCCTCGGACTCGGGTGTGGAGCTCCGCGGGGCCAAGTGGTGGTGAGATGCCGCGAGTGTCTCAGGCGGAGCTGGGTGATCTTGAGGGTTGTTCTCCAGGTAATCGAAATAGCTGGTGTTGTTGTTGTTGTTGTTGCTGGTGTTGTCATTGTTGTAGTTGGTGTTGTTATTTTCCGTGTTGAGGCGGTAGTAGTTGACGAGTGGTCCATTGCTTTAGTCTGCAGATGCTAGCGCTAGTACGGTCCAGGCTTCTTCAAGACGAATGTGACTGAAGAATATGCTCTGGTTATTTATAGCGATTTAGGAATCCTCTGATTGGTGGAACGTGCATTAGCTAATGTGGACCAGCTGTTATCAATCATGATCACGCGCTCCTCTCGAAATTAGTTTACGAATAAACTTCACTTCACAGACCCATTCATGAGCTGAGATTGGTTTCAATTATCAGAAAATGAATGAAAAAGTCTTCCATGAGGAACACAAACTATTATCTGCTTTAATTATTTGGGGGAACGTTTTCGCAAATTATACTTTTTCAGTAGAAGCATGTTTATTAAAATTTCTTAGAATTTTGTGACAACAGGTGAGCCTATTTTTTTTCCCCACAACCACCGTCTTAGTGGTTTTCAGCAGAGTGTTTCTTCTTCTTCATCTTCAATGCTGTATGTTGTTTGGATGGCGCGTGTTGTTTTTTGGGTTGAAGGAGTCAGTTAGACCTTAGAAGGGTGAGTGAGTTACTGTTTGAGCTGCTGTGTGTTGATGGAGTGCCGTAATTTGTATGCCTCTTTTCACAGCTCTTTTATTGCCATTGATTTTTGGTTGTCCCCTTTGCCAGTCCTCAAGGGAGATGTGGAAGCAGAGAAAATGTCTGTTTCCCAGTAAACAAAGGATATTCTATGTCCATAGAGAGAGAAAAAAAAAAAAAAAAAAAAAAAAAAAACAGGACTATGACACAACAATGTTTTCTTGGTGTTAAACCATAATCAATGTGTTTAAAGTAATAATTCACCAGGAAATCACAATTCTGTCAACTTTTACCTGCCTTCATGTCACTCCATACACACCTGTATGATGTTTATTTTTTCCAGAACACGAAAGAAGAAAATTCTGAATTTTGAACACAATTGCTACTTTGAACAGTGATTATAGGGGTGTGAGTTACTGACAAAACTATATATCTTCATATTTTGGGGATATTATTACTTATTATTATTAAGTATTATTTTGCTGAGTGTTTTTTCGTGCTGTGCCTTGGAAAGTTAGACCTTTCTGGGATAAATATGATGCTAAAACCACCAGTTAGATTTTTCTATATGATTATTTTAAAGAAGCTGGTTCATTTAGAAGAAAGTCTGCTGCTCCGGCTTTGTTTTAAACTATTTTCATTTGTGAAACAGGGAAAAAACATGACCATGTCTAAAATGTAAGTAATATACTTCTTTGTTGAACTGTTGTATGATATTTCCTCATCCACTTTTGCTTCTTTCTTCTGTTAAACACAAAGGAAGATATACTAAAGACTCTGGGAGAAAACATCCATTGACTTCAATAAAAGGAACAAATACTTTGGAAATCAATGGATGTTTTTCCCTCCTAAGATTCTTCAGTATATCTTCTAGTAAAAGTAAAAATCATTTGAGTGCAAAATGACTAGATTTTCATTTTTGGGCGAACTATCCCTTTAACTTGCTTTGATTGAAATATTGTGTGAATTTTAAATTATAAGTGGAAATAACTTTAGCGACAGGCTTTTTCTGTCTTACCAATGATCTCTTCTGAAATTGAAAAGACATGTCTGCTAAGCATAAAACATAAAGAGAAAGACATGTACTTCAACTGGTTTTGCTTAAGGACCCCAGATGTTGGATTCAGAAATTCAGAAAACAGCAAATCCCCATATTAATTCATGTACTATTTACATTGAAAGTCATTGAAAAATATTGTTTTTAGTGAGACAAAGACAAATGTGTTATTTACTGATAGTCCTCTAGTAAACTGATATGATTGGATAATTAGTGGGTTAGACTTAAGAATCTATTAAAATTATTATTTTTTAAATAAATTATATATATATATATATATATATATTTATTTATTCTATCCATTCTAAATGTCAAAAGCTTCAGTTTTAATTAACTTTATAACAACATGGAAAAGAAGATGGGTCAAGAATAACATGAGGCTGAGCAAACGACAGTTGGGTTAACAGAACTGATGACAGCATGACTGCTTGCTGTTAGATAACCAATCAAACTTTACAACAAAAAAGCCCACCATATCCCAAAGGATCAGGGCATGGTGGAAGCTTACTTCATCAGAAGTATTTGATTTACAAAGGAAGATTCTCTGAGACCGTTTGTGTATTCAGAGGGATATGAGCTTAATTAACTTCATATCTGCCTTTGCTTATTGTCACCACCGTGCTCTTGCTCACTGATATACACAATAATCTACTGCTATATGTGAGCAGACCTGCCAATGCAGCGAGTATGGAAAAAAAAAAACCCACCACATCAGCACTGAAGCTACTCTGAGGATGGGATGCCATCACTGTCCTCTTCCCGTACTTCTTTAAGAGGATCAATCCAGATTTGGTATCTTAATGTGATTAACGCTCATTTCTCCAACAGGACGATAGCCAGCATGCAGGTCCGCTTCTGGGAAAGGCAGAACACGTGAACTGTCAGCACTTCACTGGGGATGGAGATATAGAGAGAAGGAAAAAAAAAAAAAGAGGGCAAGGGGCAGCACAACTTGGGCTACATCAAACTGCGAAATGCTGAAGGGACACTCACAGCCCATCAATCAGGTTATATTGCTTCGGCCTCACGGAAAGCGCAGTCCCTCCACGCCTCGGCTCTCCACGCTCTACGTGTTGCTTTGTTCAGCTGGAGAGAGGGAGAGCGTGCAAGCGAGAATCACTGTAATTAAAGCAGACCGGTTTTTAATTAAATCTTGTGTTGGTTAATTAGGAAAATTATCTTTAAAGCAAATTCCATCTTTACAGATGTTCTCGCTTGCGGAGATGGCGAGCGAGGCGGGTGTGTGTGTGTGTGTGTGTGTGTGTGTGCGCGGTGGAGGGGCTTGATCTAAAGGCTGGTCATCTATTGCTTAAATGTAATTTCTGCCCATTGTCCAGCATAGTGGATTTCATTAGGCTGAATTGAAAGTGTAATGCAATAAGAGACTGGCTGTTTCTCAGGTCTCTGCTTTCCTGAGCCCCGGGGAGGATGACGGGGGTCACTAATCCCATTGATTGACACACTTGGTCAAAACCTCTGGCCGGTGCAAGCTTTTCACAAATGATCAGATCTCATTTTTTTCAGTGACCTTCATATAGATCTTGTTGAATCACATCTGGTTTTGCTACTCAACTATTTGAGAAGTATTGTGTTCATATGGGCAAAGTATGTACAAAACGTGTACAAACTATACATGTATTAACTTGTACAAACTGATGTTTGACATGGGAATATATTGGGAGTTTCATTACAAATTACTTCATATTGTGGCCTCAGGAGCACAGTTTTCATCTAAAAATGTGAAACATTACAGTGCGTTTTGGCCATTGGTTTACATGACAGCTGCAGCTACTCAAGACAGTTCTGGGAGGTAATAATACGGAGCCACTTTGAAGCCAGACTTTGGCTGAGGCATTTTAAAATGACCAAAACATCATTTTAGATTCTGTGAAATGTGATGGATCTGCTGGTTTGTTCTTTAACCCAGCCCAATCTTTTGTTATCACTTGGTCTTTTAAAACAAAGACACATGTAGTCACACAGTTATGTTAATGGGTTTCATTCCGGTTTAAATTCACAGTTTATGCACATTTTTTCTTTTTGGATAAAAAGTTTATACTAATCAATTACATGTATACATTAAAAAATATATATATTTTATTTAAATTTTTTCACATTTTAAAGAACAAACCCTAAATCCCCCCCCATGCCAGCAAATAACAACAAACATATGTAAAATATAAATACATATATGCACATGTACATCCACAACTGTACAGATACTTAATCATATTCATTCATGAATAATCTATACCTGCTATGTACATTACATCTACAGCATATATACATATGTGCATATATACAGTACATCATTCATAAAAATGACGAAAAAAAATTATAATAAAAAAAATAAAATAAGAAAAAAAAGTTTTTGGATATATAAATACCTATACATAGCCAATTATAAAAATTAGTATTTTGTACACATTGCTATGCTTCATGCTTTCATGAAATCTTCCACACCACTCAGTTATCATTGGTCAGTCTCCAGACATTCAAAAAAAGGCTTCCAAATTTGTGAACATTTCTTTGGTTTACCTGCAATCTCATATCTAATCTTTTCCATGTGTAATACATTACAAAACTCTGTAAGCCATGTCTCAAATTAAGGTGTACACCCTTTGTTCCACATCAACAATATTACCTTTTTTGCCATAGTCATTCCATATTGAACTGTCTGGAAAGAAGGAGCCCAAGCTAATATTGCAATAAGACGGTCAGGAGGAGTATACATTTTTTTATGCACATTTTTAAAATGCATTTGCATCTTGTCATTTCCATCAGGCATTTTTATGAAATATTCCAAAACACTCACAAAAAAATAGGTGGATGGAAACACAGCTTGTGTTGCAGTCTGTAGGCAAATTCTTTCAAACATACAAGCAGCATTTAGGATTAACTAAGGAAGCTTGCTTTTTAAAATGGGGAATGAAATGCTTTCATTGAGTATCTGTGAGCTTAATATATTTTTACATAATTTTGGCACAAATCCATTACATTGTAGAAGCTACAGACAAACTGTGCAGATGCCAACATGTGAAAAAACATGAACAAAACCATGCCAATACCCGTTATTTGTGTTGTCATAAACAATTTGTATCATCAAATAATACCAAAAAAGAACCTCTTCCTAGGAAGCGATTCAATACTTTTTTTTAACTCTATTCCTTAAAACCGGACACACCAAGCCAACTGTCAGCCATTGGGCTTCATCAGTCTGTCTGTCAGGCTAGTTGGTTTGGTGTGTTCCACATGTTGTCTCCCATCAGGTTAACAACAGAGCTCGTTGACCCGTTGTTGGCCCGGAATCAGTGTCGGCCGTCACCAGAAGAGAGTGCTCTGATTGGTTATTTAGCAATTAGAGCACGAGTGAAGTTACATAGCAAACAAACAATTCAAGCCAAGAAAGGTCACAATAAGGCTGGCTGTAATTTTGCAAACGATATGAATTATTAGATTATCAAACAGATTTGCATGAGAGAATCCCTACATGGTGAGTGACAATTACTGTGATAATGGTACTAAATGCTGCTTTGTTTACGCTTTGTGCGCTTCGGAAGTTCAGTTTCCCTTTACTGCCCCTGCAGAGCGGAAAGACATGTCCTTTTGCGCAGGCGCAGAATGCAGCTCTCATTTCAGTTTGCTTTTGTCCCTTTGATGTGTTCATGTGCAGCTTTTTGGTCCAGATGCAATCCAACGCGAGGCGACAACACAGCTGGGTTTTGTTTTTCACTACTTGTTTGTCGTTGGCTTGGTGTGTCCTGGCTCTTAGATTTTCCTCCAGAAAAAAGGCATTTCAGTTTCAGAAATGATCACTGCTCAGTTTTTCCAAGACACCAATAACCTGTAATTAAATTTCACTTCAACATTTTAATTTAAGTACATCAATCTCATTTTATCCTTTATCATCTTTCAGTTCATACAGTACAGTATCTTAAAAAACAATCAGAGACAATGTTAAAATGCTCCCAGAGACCTCAAGTAGGTATCTTCCAGTAGAGAAATAACACTTCCTCTGGGTTTGCTCTCAAATTTTTGTCATGACTTCAGCTTCGAAATACTCAAAGAACAAACCACAAAAGTGAAAACCTCAAAAATGAAGAACAAGCTAGTCAAGTAGAACAAGTAGAGTCAATACATATTCTTGTGAGTAGGGGGAAGACTTGGAGAGATGCACACGTCTCAGATGTGGGTGCATGACACGTGGACTAGTCCATCTCTTTGTTCTTCACCTCCTCCACGGTGAAAAGCCATTACATAAACAGCCCACTTCTTTCCCACTTTGCATAGTTCACCATCTTAACACAAGAGCACTGCAGAGCCTTTAACCACATCCACAGTGTCTGCGGGGAGAGTCTGTCTGTATCTCCCATCTAATCTGTTTTCATGTACCGCTAAAGCTCACTTTATGGACACGTCTCTTTAGAGGGTGACAGTTAAATTACTGCATCTGTTAATGGCTCATCTCTTCTGATTTATATGTTGCCGGGGGAAAGAGAGTATCCAGGCAACCACAAAGCCTAGCAACAAAAGGTCAAAGCAGATACAAAAGAGTGACTCACTCATAAAAAAAACCTGCAGCATCAATATTGTTGCTGAGACAATGAGTGGAGAAGAAAACGTCTAAAGAAAGAGGGAGGGCCTCGCACACTGACATAGAAATTACCTGGTCGCTTAAAGCATTAATTGACAATTTGATCAGTAAGGTAGAGGCAACGTTTTCAACAAAATACAGTATTAGCGTTCCACAATTACGTAAATACACCCCAAATAACTCTCATGAATTAAATAAAAGAAACATATTTCATTATGCATATACTAATTAGCTAAATATGATTTTTAGCTGCGTAAAACATATGCTGCATAAGTTGGCGGTTCATTCCGTTGTGGCGACCCCGGATTAATAAAGGGACTAAGCCGAAAAAAAATGAATGAATGAATGATTTGAAGTGCCCCATAAGGCAATTTTGATTTTATAACTTAAATTAAGGGCGACACGGTGGCTCAGTGGTTAGTACTGTCACCTTATAGCAAGAAGGTCACTGGTTCGAGTCCCGGCTGGGTCAGTTGGCATTTCTGTGTGGAGTTTGCATATTCTCCCCGTGTTCGCGTGGGCTTTCTCCGGGTGCTCCTGTTTCCCCCACAGTCTAAAGACATGAGGTATAGGTGAATTGAATAAACTAAATAGGCCGTAGTGTATGTGTGTGCAATTGAGAGTGTATGGGTGTTTCCCAGTACTGGGTTGCAGCTGGAAGGGCATCCGCTGTGTAAAACATATGCTGGAATAGTTGGCGGTTCATTCCGCTGTGGCGACCCCTGATGAATAAAGGGACTAAGCCGAAGGAAAATGAATGAATGAATGAATGAACTTAAATTAATATAACGTGAGTTTTGTGAAGGTGCATAACGGGGTTCGCACACCGACTGTGCCATGCTGTGCCACACATATACCAGTTAAAATGCATACCGGATTCGCACATTCGCTCAAGCTCACTTGCAGGATCTTCAACATCCTTGAGATGGGCAAGTTAACTTAATTGATTAATTTTATTTTTTATTGATAATAGTGGAATTTTGAACGTTACTCAATGAAAAGAATCTGCAAGTTTGAAACCAATATAATGATATTTAAAATTAAACTATGCAGATGGCGCTCTGTGGCACGCCAGAAATTTGAACAGCATCCTGAGTCGTAGCTGGGTGCTGGAGACAACCACCGACTTGTAGCAACGGTGTGCATACCCTGACAGAAATCTATGTTTATAATTCTAAAATGCATGGAACGTTGAGGCGCATCTGGTGTGCAACCCTCTTAAGTCATGGTGATTCTGGAATAAAATACAACAAGAAAAGCTTATTCTTGACAAGATGTCAACTGACAACTTAAAATTGCAAAGTAACTTGCTGCAGAGCCTTTTTAGTTGACTTAAAAGTTGAGTCAACTCAAAGCTAATTGCCTTCCAATTTTAAGTTAAGTCAACTTTTTTTTTTTTTACGGTGCGTTACAAACTAAAAGTGACAGCAAATAATTTTCATGGCCTTTATTTGATTATCAAAAGTTTGCATCTATCTTACATTCACAAACAGCTACGTTAAACCCTGAAAAAAGGTAACATTTGGTAAAATGTACATAATGTGGCACTTTAAGATGTATTTCTTATTCCTTCTTGCAAAAATCCAGGCAAAAAAATTTATAAGTATTAGTTATGTTGTTTCTCCATAAGATATACAAGTCAAACTATCAAACAAATAGGTACTTAAAATTAGACAAAGGTCAGAATATGTCTTGTGTTTTGAAGGATGTTCCAGCAACACAAACAAAACTGACATGACCTATCGCGCCTTCATCCATCCTTCTGAACCAAAATGTCTTACATTAGCCTTTCAAATTCATCTCGCTGCCTGCTTTTCGTGCTCCTCACAAGACTTGGAATAATAGTTGTCGTATCAGTTGGCTTGACATGTCTGACCTTTGTTTAGCTGTGTACTATTAGCAGCTATTGATGTAGATTTGATGTGAACAAATCATTCACACTTGCTTTCTGAATTTTTATTAAATATCTGGCTTGGAAAACACCATATTCACAAATCGGTGTGCTATAAAAATAGCTTTGTTTTACACATTGTTTTACGCATGGGTAACATTGACTGTAAGAGACACTAAATTTCAATGTGCACAATTCATGTTACTTTTTTTTTTTTTAATGGTTTTGAATGAATGCTCCATTTTGTTTTATCAAAAAATTCAGTACAAAACTGTAAAATAACAGCTTTTCCATTTCCAAACATATTTATTCCTATGATAACAAATCTTACTGACCCCCAACCTTTTATCCTTGAAAATGTAAACAAGTGTGAACAAATGTTTATTAACCTGTCCTGCATAATGTAATTCATTCATTTTTTAAACTGGTATATTAGAAGTTAGTACATATAGAACCAACCATGGTTCAATCATAAATCCAACTGATCATGTTCGAATGTACACTAGGGGATATTCATTAATTGGTCCCTTCTGTTTTTAATGCACAATCTTCGCTGCTGGTGATGGCTGATAACCTCTGACTTCAGCTGTTTTTACTCAATATCCACTTTCGCCTGCTGAGTCAAAAACACATGGTGATTCTAATGGAGTAATGGCAGACCGAATCAAAGCAACATGCAGAGTGAAAGAGAAGTGCAAGTCATGAAATGATTGGAATTGATTGCTGATGAATAACAAATTACAAACGATCCAATGTGGCCATATGTGAAGTAAACATGAACAAATCGAATTCCACTCGAGGCCGCCTACACCTGCTGGAAGAACTGTATTAAAACTTGACAAATGCTCATCGCAAGCTAAATGTCACCGAAAATACCTCAAGTGTTTGGAGACTTGAATTGATTGATTTTTGTTTTTCTTCAACTCTCCATTCAGGGCCTAATCGCAGACTAACTATTGGTGTCTGGCGGACCCTTCGGGCGTTTTCCCCATCTGAAAGACCATGGTCAGATATAAAAATTCTGATCAGTGGGTGATCGGCCCTCTGTGTTCCCGGGGGGGTCTTTGTTCGCCATAGCACATCTGAAATACCAATAGGTCTTCAGCCCACTGACGAAGGATAGATTTTTTTGAGAGATACCCTGCTGTCCTCATAAAAGATGCTTGGCCATGTTTGCAAGTATCAAAGAACCGTTCGCTCTGACAAGACAAATGCTGGAGACCTTTAGAGGAGCATGTTTCCACTGTCTCAGATACACCCCTGAGTGCCTTTTTACAGCAGAACCAGGCCAGCGCTAGCTTATGAGCACAGATATTTAATGTGTTTCTATTTACAGGTTTGTTTTAGGCGAAGGCAACTGTTTAAGATGGGAAACAAATGGTACTCTCAGGGTTGCTGAGTGATATGGAACTGCGTACTCATGGGACAATTTTAAACAGAAAGAAAAACTCATTTTATGTTTTCCATGTATGATTGTGGGTAGTGTTGTAACAATACCAGCATTTTAGTAAATGGTACCAGCAGTGTGCAACATTTATGCTTTAGTAATGTGTGAGCTGACATTATAGAATATTGCTGAGCCCCAATTCACATACTATCAGTCCAAAATAGTATTCCAAATTAGAATTAGTATGTCCCAAAAGCACGTCATGATTTTTCCAAGTACGATGCGATCCTGGATTAATGTCTATGTTGATCCTGGAACATCATTTTTGTTTGAAAATGTAATCCATATCTATTCCCTACCCCTAAACCCAACCATAAACTGTAAATTATTCCCAAAATCAGAGGGGAATAATAGTTGGATAGCAATCATCTAGAAGTACATAAACCTAACCATAAGCCTAAACTTAACATAAACTGTAAACGAATCACTGAATTCAGATTGGCTGATTGGAATGTTGTTTCAGGATCAACATAGATGTTAATCCAGGAACATGTCCTACTTGGTGAAATCAGGTTGGCAGTCCCAAAACATTTTGAAATGAGTATTCCAAGGTTACCTGGATGGTTTAATATTTCCGATACTTCCGACATTTCAAGTGCAGATCTAATGGCTAATATTGCCCGCAATACATTGCGCATTGGACGTGAATTTGATTAAAACTACAGACACGAGTAAAAAGAGTTAAACTACAAATATGGCGGATACACGAGATAAGGAGTTAAAGACATGTTTTTGTAAAGGTCTTTGAATTAATTTAATTAATGTCTAATCTTCTGAAATATAATAATTTCACGTTTTCCGCATTATATTTCAACTTTTCTAAAAGATGAAAAGAGGAAGTAGTACTGTTAAAGAGGAAGTAGGACGTCCCAAAGCTTGCGTACTCTTGTTACACACTCAAAAGTCTATATTTTTTCTTCACAAAAAAGTACATACTTTTGGATGTAGTATAAGTAGGGAATTTGAGATGCAGCATATGTTATTCACTTTTCTGTTATACAAGATCAACAATGAAGGAATTGAAGCAGCTACAATTTAAACAAATCATTTGATTTTTAAATCACCAATGAAAATAGTTGTAAATAAGGTAGAAGAATATGTGTGAATCTCAGAACACTGTGGCATTTTCGAGTGAACAAATCGAGTGAGCCAGTGATCTATTCATAATGGCGTTTGTTTAGTTTTTAAATGAATTTGTTCTGAATGAATCATTTCAATGAATGATTTGGTGAATCATTCAATGAGACAGGCAGACAGCTGCTGGTGGTCATTTGTCCTGGCCATTTTATTATTATTTTTAAGATATTTTGTGCATGTGAGAAATTTGTGAGTTTGACAGTCCTTTTATCTTTGATTATATTCACTGAGATGTTGTATAAGAAACTAAATGTACTTTTCATAATGTAAACATTTCTTTATGGAACACATTTACATTTTATTAGATCCATGACCCAGATGTTATTAAAGTAACCACTTTGCTTTACTAATCTTTCACTGGGGATGTGTAGTTGTAATATATACATTGATTAAACACTAAATCACTCAATTTGATTGCATCTTTATGCTAATCACATAACTGTGGTTTCAGTTGTTTAAATTGATGGAGTCATTTATTCTTCACCTGTTAACCACCAATCAATTGCAATAACACTCATGCATATAAAGTAGGTATGGTAATATATTGCAGATATTTTTCAGTCAGGGTCTTCAAAACAAAACTTTTTTTTGTTGTTTTTCTGTTTTGTTTCATATCATTTCTGCTCCAGACTTAACCTTTTTCAAAATATCTCTACATCTTCAGAAATGTAATAAATTGTATGCTAACCTTTAAGATAAATTCTGCCATTTACACTGCACACAAATACCAGTTTTCTGTACATTCAAAATGACCTTTGGATTAAAGGGCACACCCTGTTATATGGTAATATTCACATGTTTTCTTCAAAGAAAGTCCCTTTGTTTTTCACTCTTTTAAAAGAAGAGCATAATAAACCTGCTATTGTAAATACGCCCCTCCATACAACTAAAACAGCAGTTTGAAACTCCTGAATTTCCATCTACCACATACATATGAATTTACATATGAATGCTACAACATTTTTATTACTAAATGCCACCAATTAGATTTATTCAGTTAATTGTCAAGCACTGAGCCTAAGAAAAATTAGATGCTGGAGCCACATCTGATTATCATTGATTTTGGTCTTGCTGACTGTTGTATCTCCCATCACTTTACTTCAGAATGATGCTTATCCTATAATTCGAATCTCTGAAAGACAACTTCAGTGTTGTTGTGTCAAACTTATACCAGAGAGGCAGAGTTCTCAAAGAATAAGATTAATTCACGAGTGTTGCAATGCATTCAGCCATTTGTATTGTTTCGCTTGCAGATGAAAGCCAGTGCTATTAATTTGATTCATGAGTTCTCTACACTTTAGACTGATTCTTCCTCACTCACTGTTAAAATATAATTTATTGCTCATTTATGTTCCTAGTGCAGCTTCAGAGATCGCAAAGAAAGATAATCACTAGGTAACAGCAAGGCCTGAAAGTATAAAAATATTCCACATTAGAATTAGAAGAGAGTCAATAGTAGATGTGGATTAAAAGGGAGAATTTGCATCATTTAACTGTGTCCATTCATGCATTCAATGCCACTTTGCTCTGTTTCCATGTAGCGTAAGAATTGGTCAAGACTGGGAAATACGCCAAGTCGAGCACATAATAACATTTATTATTTATACCATTTTTGCCAACTCTGCGGACTGCTGTGGGAAAAGTGTCAGTGCGTTCATGTTTCTGACCTGATGCGAGCTCCGTTTACCTCTTCAATAAATCTTGTGCAACAGGCATCTTGAGAGGCAGGCGGTTTATTAAATCCACTGCGATTTTTTCGAAATACACTCTTTCTAGGAAACTAAAGTCATATATGGCTGGCTTCGGAGGACAGACAGTCCTTGTGTTGTCTTGAATGATGGTGCTGTGATTAAAAGAGATACAGTTTCTGCGCAGCCAATGTCCTATGAAAGAGCTTAACGTAATTAAATTTCTCTTGACATGGACAGATGCTCTTCTTAACCTTTTAATCTCATGATAATTTGTGGGGAGCAACAAAGTGAAGAGGCTGTCTTTAATCTGACTGCATATACGGTACAGTACTCTCTCTCATTGTCTTTAACTCAGAATTGGGTTAAATAATGCAGGGAAGGTACTGTAGGGTGTGGGGCAAAAAAAAAAAAAACAAACAGAATTGCAGAAACCGTTCATATAAATGGAATTTGCTATAATGTGGAATGTTGCTGAATTTGGTTAATCGTTTTTTTATTTTTGTATTAAGAATCTTCTAAAGAAAGTGATTGCCTGTATCTGAATTCTTGAGATCAATCTCATATTAAAATCCGCCCCCCCCCCCAAAAAAAACTCTTAAAATGCATTATGGGTTTATGACACAACAACAGCCTTTATCTGTAGCATTATAGTGAGTTTGAATCCTGAAAAAGGAAAATATGCCAACACTTAACTCAAACAATCTTAAAGTCCTCCTTTTTGTTTTTATTATTACTTACTTTCAAATTATATATAAAAAAAAAGAACTTTTTTTTAAAACAATATATAAAAATATACACTTTCTATGTGCTTCAGGTTTAGACCTATCATCGATAAATGACCTAGAAGTGGCCGGCTGTCAAAAAAAACTGTGTTCATGACTCTACCATTAGAAAGAGTATGGGCAAACATAAATGGCAGACAAATGGCCAATGATGAAAATAAAAATGTAGACTTTGGAGTGGCCTAGTCAAAGTCCTTACCTGAATGCAATTAAGATGCAGTGGCATGACCTTAAAAAGGCAGTTCATGCTTGAAAAACCTCCAAAGGGGGTGAATTACAACAATTCTGCATGATGAGTGTGCCAAAATTACTCCACAGCGCTGTAACAGACTCATTGCTAGATATCAAAAATACTTGATTGCAGTTGTTGCTGCTAAGGGTGAACAAACAAGTTATTAGGTTTTGGGGCAAACACTTTCACACAGGGCTATGTAGTTTTGTATTTTGTTTTCCCTTAATAATAACAAATTTCTGCAACTGCATAATGTGTTTACTTTTGTTATCTTTGACTAATATTTGAATTAGTTTGATGATCTGAAACATACGGCTGCATGGTGGCGCAGTGGGTAGCATGTTCGCCTCACAGCAAGAAGGTCGCTGGTTCGAGCCTCGGCTGGGTCAGTTGGCATTTCTCCCCGTGTTTGTGTGGGTTGTCTCCAGGTGCTCCGGTTTCCCCCACAGTCCAAAGACATGCAGTATAGGTGAATTGGGTAAGCTAAATTTTCCGTAGTGTATGTGTGTGAATGAGTGTGTATGGATGTTTCCCAGTGATGGGTTGCAGCTGGAAGGGCATCCGCTGCGTAAAACATATGCTGGATAAGTTGGCGGTTCATTCCGCTGTGGCGACCCCAGATTAATAAAGGGACTAAGCCGAAAAGAAAATAAATGAATGAAGGATCTGAAACATTAAAGTGTGAAAAACATGCAAAAAAAATATGCAAAAAAAAAAAAAAAAAGAAAACAGTAAAAGGGCAAACACTTCACACCATTGTATATACTTAACATATATATTTTTATTTAGTGTATGTATTAGCACTATTAAATAGCTATTAGATAACTATATAGACGATAACTGAAAACCTTTGCTTTAATAAACTTGAAGAAAAGCATATTAAATCTTATTTTCTAATATGAAATAGATCATTGCACATATACTGATTAGGAGAATTGTGCAGTGACAAACAAGTGTTCAGGTATTCCCGCTCATGTTATAATAAATGTTTGTATCATATTATGTAGTGATTCTTTTGTTCACTCTGCCTTCTTACATGAACAGGGTTAAAAGTTCCACCTTTTCAGGCAGTTCTTTCAATTCTCGGCACGTGCAGAATTTCCTGCATGCATCCAGGCATTGTGAGGTTTAATTGGGAATTTTATGTCCCCTGCAGGTGATTTCAGGCATATTATTTCCTTCTCGCTGACACCTGCTGCCCACCAAGGTCATCCTCACAGGAAGCAGACACACGGGGAGAAACAACAGCAAATCACAATTAGCCTAAATAATGAGCTTTCACAAAGCATAAGCATGGAAAAAATTGTGGGTGTTTTGGAAAAAGTCCATTAAAACTAGAATTAGAAAAATTATCGCATTTAGCCAACACTCAAGAGCATTGACATTCAAATGCTTATATAAACTTTAACTTTTGTTTTTCACAACTAAATGCATCTTATCTGAATTCAAGATTTTATTTTTTTTCTCATGCATGTTGGAAGAGATTTCATTGCTGACCTTTCCAGTTCCCTCAAAGCCTCGCTTGATCAAAATGCCCTTCGACAGTTTCCTGGGCGCTGGAGCTAATTGAATCTAAAAGACTACAAGTGAACCTGAGGCCGTGGTAATGAGAGCCGCTCAGACTGTGCACAAAGGCTCAAGAGAAACTAGTGGCCAATCTCTTGGTCAGCCTTCTTGCAAAGGAGAGAGAAAAGGGCAGCGGTTTGCTCTCTCTGATCACCAGCAAGAATTTCAAAGGGCATTTTTGAGTCACCCTGGCCTAAAACACAGCACTGATGTTGGCCAGGAATTTATGCACTGACAAGGCTGAAAGGTTAGACTGACATTGCATGCCAGTGGTGCACAAGAGGCCTAGCAGTGAATATTTTCTGCAATTCCTCAAACAATGACGTCTGACCTTGTAAAAAGCTGCAGCATTTGTTATAATTGCAGCCACGCTGAAGAAAACGGCAAACTTAACCTATGTCTCTGGCTGCTGTCTGGTTTAATTAAGCTGAATTTGCACTGTGCCAAGTACTTTATTTTTTAAAGAATTTACAGAATCACATAATTAATTTATTGATTAGAGTTGTTTATTTACAATTTCCTTAAAAACAACAACAACAGTTTTTTAATAAATCCACAGACAATTCTTTTAATTAATTTTAAAAACAAATATTTTATGCATTTTTGTCGTGCATTGCCATTATTGCAGAATGACAATTTCATCATGTTTTATCATCTGAGAGGTATTTGTTGTAATATAAATAGATATGATTTTGAGTAATCATGAGTTTTAAAATTAAAATGACTAATTATTTATTTATTTTATTTTCGGCTTAGTCCCTTATTAATCAAGGGTCACCACAGCGGAATGAACCGCCAACTTATCCAGCATATGTATTACGCAGCAGATGCCCTTCCAAAAAATGAACAAACAAACATTTTTACATATGTCCCTTTTAAAAGTACTAGCTCATAAGAGTAATTTGTTTGAGAATCAAAACTCTACTAGTCCTAGTGTAGTCTTTCTAGAACGGTTAATGGGGGCAAATGTCATTCTAAATAAGAAACATACTGGCTAGTGGACAAAAAAAAGTTGACACTGTCTGAAAAATGGCAGTTTGCTTTATTTCTGTATTTATTAACAGAATAAACACCAGGTTACCGAGTTGACTGTAATTCTTATCTCATAAACAATTTTTTTCAAATTCTCATCCATTTCTGTGCGTAAAACATTTAGTGCATCTTCACAGCATTATGTACAAATATGCACACAACTCAGTTCTGTTGTGTAAAGACAAGTATAATGAAAATACATTCACACTTTCTCAAGGATCATTTTAAATCAACATCTGTTAACATGAGTCAGAACAACGAGGCAAAATGGACTGACCTTGGAGACAACCTCTACACAGGTGCCGTATAAACCGTGAAAGTAACAAGTCAGGCTTTACACCCGCACCTGCTCTGCTCGTAACTTGCTGGCAGGCCGAAGCAGTTTGGTCTCAGTCATTGATGATGGAAAGGGCTCCTCCAGGGCAGAGACGCCTCTAGAACACTTGGCCACAATAGACTGAGGTCTGGTGATTAAAATCACATCAGTACCATGGAAACAGGGAGCTATATTGCTCCCCCCGGCCAAATTACTACCCCATTTTAGGCTGTATTTTACACCAGACAATGCTATGCAGATTTTAGTGAGGGCAATTAAGGCCTTATATGTGCTCATATGCAGGCAGGCTGAAACCAATAAAAGGGAATACAAGTGACTTAGTGTTTTTATGTGCATAAAAGTCGCCTCGCAAACTTTGAGATACATCTCTGCTACATCATAAATCTATTTAAATTAATACAGGAGTACTTATTTTAGTTATTAAGGATATTTTAAGATAATGAATACTCAATGATACGCAAAGTGATATATTTTTTTCTATTCCAAACATAAAAAAAAAATATCAAAAATTCATTTTCATTTTTCGAACAATTTATATTATATATTTTGTAAACTATATGTAAAAAATATTTACTCAATATTTAAAATAATAAAAAATTAGTAAAAGTAGTAAATGTATCTTGAGTGAAGAAATATAAAGAAAAAAAAATGTGGAAACCAATTTTTCCAAAGCATTCATCAGACTCTCATTGCTCAAAACATGGCTTTACTAGTACTGAAAGCATATCATTTTAATTAGCATTTTTGCTCCTTCTCCACGTAATACATTTTAAACTTAATCTAAAACTTAATTCCCTTAAAACTTAATTTAAACACATTTCCTGACTTCCACCTCCAGTTGGTGGGAGGTTTTTAGGAAACTAATTAGCATTAGTCACACACTGTAGTCATTAAATGAGAGGACAATATTTAAAAAATATATTGTCTAACAAGACATCAACACAAAGTGCACAAAATATCAAAAATTCATTTTCATTTTTCAAACAATTTCTATTATATATTTTGTAAACTATATGTAAAATATATTTACTCAATAATTATTTAAAATAATAAAAAAATTGTAAAATTAGTAAACGAATCTTGAGTGAAGAAATATAGACCATTTCAATGTGGTCATGTCATTGGCCCATAAACATTTCCTGCTTGTTATTAAGCTGTTTCATAACTGTAACAAGAGGCAATTCAATCATAACTTAATGTTAAAACCCTATCATAACATTATTTATCAATATGTGGCTCTTTTTGAATTCTATGAAGCTATAGATATTAAAAATGTAAAACAGGAAACACGATGGGACCATTGTTTTTGTTTACATCCCTAAAATGGTCTATAAAGAGAAATGTCCAATAGTTGAGATAAAAATTTTATCTTTTGCAGAGGGGTTTCTTCCTGAAACTATGCATTCTTACCACTGGTGGTGCTGTTGAGCTAAAAATGTGGAAAACCAATTTTTCCAAAGCATTCATCAGACTCTCAGTGCTCAAAAACATGGCAAACAGATTTACAAGTACTGAAAGCATATAATTTTAATTAGCATTTTTGCTCATTCTTCACGTAATACATTTTAAACTTAATCTTAAACTTAATTTCCTAAAAACTTTTCCTGACTTCCATCTCCAGTTTGTGGGAGGGTTTTATGAAACTAATTTGCATTAGTCACACACTGTAGTCATTAAATGAGAGGACAATATTTAAAAAATACATTGTCTAACAAGACATCAACACAAAGTGCACATGGAAAAAAAGGGTAGTCTTCAAACTCACATGACTTCATTCAAAGCAACACAAAAGGTGACATTTTGGAGAATAAACTTTGTTGCTCTTTTCCATGCAATTACGCACAATAGAGAGTGAAGCTTTCAAGCATACAAAAGATCCATAAAAAGACTCTTTTGTGCTCTGTGAATGAAAAAGTAGGAGTCATATGGGTCTGGAATGAGACGAGCATGAGTAAATGATGGAAAAAATGAAAATTCTTAGCGACCTCTTTCTTTAACATTCAATACCTGTGACAAGACCAAATGAAAGAGCAACAATCATCCAAGTATTATATCACACAGAAAACATCGCATTGTTACAAGTTCTCAGAGTTAATATGAAATTAAAAATGAATGACAGCATTCAATCTCCAAATGCATTTATAATAAAGCGGAGCAAAATCCAATTTTCGGTGCGTGTTGACTTTATTCTGTTTCTGTCAGGCCCGCGCTTCTCATTATTGTCTAGTGTATTTTCCGTGGCAGCCTCTATGATACACATGGTCTGTTTGTGTGTGCTTTCATATGAAGCGGCCGAGTTCTGGGTTACATTTGGTGTTTCTCAATAATTGTTATGGATTATTCTTGTGATGACTTGCAAGTCAAATACTTCTGGTTATGTTAGGCTTGCATTCACATTTATATGTAATGACAGTGAATCTAATAGCATCCACCTTGCTTTTGGCTTGTAAGACGTTGCCATAGAGCTATAATATTTGATGAAGCTCTGTGTTTTTTATTTAAATTTAATTTGAAGAAGAAGACAGTGAATGACACATTAAGTGTATATTTCCACAAAGGTTATTTGAAATATTAGACAGTTGACTTGCTTTTATGCATTTCATTCATTCATTCATTCATTTTCTTTTCAGCTTAGTCCCTTTATTAATCTGGGGTCGCCACAGCGGAATGAACCGCCAACTAATCCAGCATATGTTCTACGCAGAGGATGCCCTTCCAGCTGCAACCCATCACTGGGAAACACCCATAAACTCCCATTCACACACATACACACTACGGACAATTTAGCTTACCCAATTCACCTGTAACATGTCTTTGGACTTGTAGGGGAAACCGAAGCATTCGCAGGAAACCTACGCGAACACAGGGAGAACATGCAAACTCCACACAGAAATTTCAACTGACCCAGCTGAGGTTCGATCAAGCGACCTTCTTGCTGTGAGGTGACCGCTCTACCCACTGCACCACCATGCCGCTTTATGCGTTTCCTTAATATAAATTATTGTATTTTGAATTTTTACATTTAATTTAATCAATTAAATATAAATAAATAAATAAATAAATAAATAA
>CAIGQV010001633.1:18854013-18881574 GCA_903798115.1 Danio jaintianensis | reverse complement strand
ATATATATATATATATATATATATATATATATATATATAAATAATGGGGTGATCTAAGGCCTGGAGGGGCGATTAAGAGATTTCTGTGAGTCGAATTGGGGTTTTACCTCCCGGGGGAGTTAGGGCAGCAGTTCTTACTTTTTGCCGTCTCCAGCAGGAATCGTGAAGTGGGATTTGGATGGTGGAGATTCCTGCTGAAGGGTGAGTGGCGAGTTTGGCGAGGACTCCTGCGGGAGTCGAATGCTCGAGGAACACTCCTACTGGAGATAGAGCGGGGAGTGACAGCGCTCTATATAAATATATATCTATGTACGCCGGTTCATAGATATATATATATATACAATGAGTTTCAGTGGCCTGGAGGGGGCGGTGAGATGACCCCTGGGGGGTCAAAGCCCGCGGAACAGAGCTAGATGGCCGACCAACAGGGGGGGGCGGGGTGACGAGGGGCCTTGGAAATTTTTATTTAAATCGTGGCAAGGGGAGAAGGCTGTGCATTACTTAAGCTAGAAGGAAGAAAAGAAAAGAGAAGGCGGCTGGGTCATGCCCTCGCCCTTGAGTAGTTGGAGGTCAGTGACTGGCGAGGGTCATCTGGGCTTTCTTTAGGTGCCTTTGGCTAAGACGTATATACGTCTTGAAGGCATCGGATGACCACCTGCCCAGAGTCTGGATCTGTTGTTGTGAAGTGGGTGCAGGGATTTGGGTTTTCCTGGAATGTAGACATGTTAAAGTGTTTGGAAGGGTCGTGTGGAGGAGGGGTCCCGAATATATAAATGAAGTGTCCTTGTGTGACGGATGTGTTTACTTGTTTGATGAGGAAAGAATTTGTTTCCTCATCGAAGAGGGTTAGATTTGGGATGGTAAGGTGTATTCATAGGTCTCAAATTCGATGTCCGAAGGGCCACAGCCCCGCCCCAACCCCGAACAAACATGCCCGACCCAACCAATCGAGGCACCCAAGACCACTCCTGAACACCCGACCAGCTGCACCAGCCGTACCTGAACAGGGCCAGAGCGAAACCGCACAGAGCTGTGGCCCCCCCACGGAAACGAGCCCGAGACCCATGATCTAAGGATACCAAATGGAAGGGTAAACATAGCATCAAGGATGCAGTCTGTATGAATGGATAGGTAACTTTGTGATGGGTGAAATGCATTTGAATGGAGGTGGGAAATGAATTATATATTAGTGAGTGGGGAAACTTGGAAAATGGTGTGTTGTAAGGGTTGGAAGTATTTGAATGTGTTAAATGCTGTGAGATATGGAGAGTTCTAGGGGTGACAGCTTGTAGACTGAGGGAGATGGAGGTCTTGTGCAAGGGGTGGCTCATGCGATTATAATATCTGAATAGGGAGGGATGGTTGTTGGAGGCAGTTCTGTTTCTGGAGCCAGCTGCTGGGTTTTGTAAAAGGGAGGCAAGAGAGAGAATCAGCCATTTATTTATTATGATTATTTATTTTTTTATTTTTTTATACTATTGTCCAAAGGAATGTCCGTTTGATGGACAGTGCTGTTGTGACGAGGGTGATCCTGGAATATTTCTGGCGGAGTCTGGGGGAAGTTCAGTTGGGGCGTGGCTTCTTGCCGTTTTATTTGACAGTCCGGGTTGATCTTATTCTGGCAGAGAGATGGTGGGCTGAGGGTATGGAGCGTGGCATGGGCTAGTACCCTGGAGGTTCCTCTTGAATGCGGGGTAGTGAAGTGATGGTGTAGTAGAGTTTTAACCCTTTAACAATCCTGTAAATTTGCTTAAAATACAAATGTATCTACCACAGAGTCAACGGATGAAACATTACTCCATTCGTCAGAAATGTCCTCCTCTGATTCATCACTGTCGAGCGGGAAGTTGTTTGCTCGTTTCCTTGCCATTATACCACCGACCAACTTGCACATGTAAACTCTCTCGTGACGCTCCTTGTGTATGGAATGGACGCATGAGTTGCTATGGCATGATACAATCAGATTTCTACTCAATATGATTTTTTTATTTTTTTTATCTATGATGTCATCAAAACCCTGGACTTTAAAAACAACGTCTCATTTAATCAATACTTAACTACTTTTATCATAGTGAAAAATAACTATGCTTAGTATATTAACATTAATATCACAAGCTTATCTGGCCGAAGTCATATTCAAGGTCATTGCAACTTCTTAATTAATGGCGAACTGCATTTTCATGCGTATCACTTCTCTACTGTACATTTGAAAACAGAGTCTGTTGTTCTTATTTGCCATTGCACTGTTTCAATCTCACGATTTTCTGAGCTCAGGAATCGGTTGTCGCTGCGTGTTCAGCTCCTCCCCCCTCTACACTGAGCTCATTAATCTCCAGAACTTAAACAGAGCACTTATTTTATTTACATTAATTATTTACATTTATATTACGTGCGTTTATCTAACCCTGTAAAAATCCTATACCTTACATTGTCGCTGTTGAACTCATTTCCCAGTAAGTACCCAATGTTTTTATTGTCCTTACCTTTCTCTTAAGATATCTATTATTTCTTTTCTCTCTTCTCTATACTTTAAACACTCATATTTAACATGCTTAATTGTTACTCGGTTGCGACTGAGTTGGTCCATTCATGTCAAAGAGAGGGCGGGACTGATTCTTGTTGTGAAGCTCCTTAGATGTTGGTGGTTTGTAGCGCTTCTTTGATCCAGCTATTGGTTTAATGACATGTCAATCACAAGAGTGTAGAGGTCGGCGGCCATTGTGTTTTCAAAATAGTAGTAATGTTTACGTATGGCAGGACGTTACTCTCCTGAATGCGTTATAGATTAAGTAGATCGGGATACTAGTTAGAAATGATAGCATTGTATTCCATGGATGTTTATCAATGAATAAGTGCGATATGGACTAGGTATTTTACTGAATTTGATTGCCTGGACTCTTGCAGTGTTGCATATGGATCTGTGGACAGACGGGAGGCTTGAAGGGTGAGTTTCTTCGGTTATTTCTTTGGTTGTTGTCAGAGTTCGGCTTATGCAACGGCTCAGATACCGGAATCTCTGATGTCTGAGGGATTCTGACGGAGTTCGTGGACGGTCAGCTTGCTGGAGATTGGGTTGAAAGCATGCGTAGGATGAGCGTGGGAAGAGCATTCTTTGACGTCGTTGTGGTTGACTTGTAGAAGAGCAGGTGGGCCAGCTGTTTTTTACGGGGGCTTCGGGCTTGATTGGTAATCCTGGTGAGGCTGGATGGCGCTGAGCTTCGGCTGGATTTTTTGGGAAGAGCGGGTCTCTCGCCGAATTGTTTATCAGTTCTTTTCCAAATGATAGGTTTGGTGGTGCGATGCTGTAAGAAGCTTTGAAGCTGGAGCGTTTTTTGTAGCGAGAACGGTCTTCCGAAATGAAGATAGATCGGTAGAGGAAATCGGTTCATTTATTGTAAGCTTGAATCAATCTGATTGGATTAATACTGATTACGGATGAGTAGCCAGTCGTGCTCAATCATATCACGTGCTCCTCTCAAAATTAGTTTGTGAAACTTCACTTAGTGATGAAAGAAAGATAATTTTGTTGGGGTGCAATGGGAAACATGTTTGTCATCAACTTAACGAAAGACTAAACGCAAAGAAGTCAATAGTTATGTTTCCACCCAAAGATGCGCATTAGACTTATTTGAAAAACTGGAATATAGCATGAAGACATTTGCGAACAAAGCACTGTTTCCATCCTATGAATCAAAGATAACAAAATCGATACTTCTTTATGAACTGGTGCCAAATATCAAAAAGAAAATTGGAATTTGCTGCAGTAGCTACTGTGGGACTTTTTTATAATAAATTACTTGAGCCTCAAAAGACGAAGACAAAATGCAATGAGTGTGCGGTGGCTTTTGGAGGCACAAGACTATTCTTCAGGAGAGCAGCCACTTTCAGTTCTGGTAGGTAATAATACTGAACCACGTTGACAACTTTGACTAAGGGATTTTAGAATACCAAATCAACATTTCACACGTTGTGCAATGTGATTGGTCCACTGTTTTTTCCGTCCCATCGCATCTAAAATCTCATTACTTTTTTGATATGCAAGCTTGAATTTGTGAATTTGAAGTTTCCATAGTAGTATCAGACAAAAAGTTTATCCTACTCAGTTGTGGCCAAAAGTTCTTTTATGTGCATTTTAAAAATGTATATGCATATTGGTGTTACAATTAAGCATTATTTTATGTGACATTCCAAAATGCACATTAAAAAAGGTGGATGGAAACATACCTAGTGAAAGGTATGTCCTGGTTTGCTGGTGTTTTCTGCAGCAGGACTTGTACTTCTCAAAGTATAAGAAATCACATAAATGGGCCCCCTCGCCAGAGGACAATCATATTCGTCAGTCTGAGGTGTCTAAAAGTTTTAGACTCCCCCCTAATTTTAGGGAGGCAGCCCAGTTCAGCTGCAAATCGTGAGCTCACCTGTGATGCTTCACAATACTGAAAATTCTCTTTTCAGGTGACCAGGATAAGAAATGATTGATCCTGCTGAGATGGTTGCAGACAATAGGCTTGATCAATACGCCTCTCCATTGGTCCAGCTGGAGCTCTTCACAGAGAATCGAGCGCTCCGTGTGTTTTTCTTCCTTCTTCAGCAATGGCATTTCCCTCTCGCCTATCATACATCGTCTCTGATCAATTGTGCTTCATGCCTGTCAGTCGTGTTCAATTGCATTCATGTCTTTATCCATATACAGTATACCAATAGCAGTAGTCTGACTTTATATAATTCTGCTCAAGCCATGCACAAAACAGAGAAAACATATTTGGTGTCTTGCTTAAATCTGTTTTTGGATAAGAACAGATGCTTGATAACCTCTCAAACAGTTTGTGTTGATTTTGTGAAGCTTGACAACCTTTTAATGCAAACAACAACTGCGTTTTTGGTCCTATTGTGATGAATGACAAAAAAAAAAAAAAGTATCAATGGGAAAATGTTTGAAAAAATATTTTGCTCATAAGAGTCTTAAATAATGTTTGTCATACCGTTTGAAGATGACTGAGGTTTATAATCTTCTGGACACTAATTTCCCCCTGGATGCTCTTTCCTCTGGCACAGTTCTGCAAGTCTCAGAGAAATATTCAGTGTCGTACAAGGAGAGGTTATACTTGAAGTAGTGCTGATAGGTCAATGGCACTCACATGCACATTTGCATTTAACACTGAATGGCATGACCTTACGTGATGTCTGAGAGGCAAAAGACCATGGCCAGAATGACATTATCACTGAGTCTAAATAAGAGATGGGAAAAAGTTACCTCTAAGAAGTACTAAAAATAAAAACTAAATACATTCATGTTAATAAATATATATTATGATGATTTAAAACTTAATTAAAAAATATGCATTTCCTTTAACGGATTGAACTTGGTACTGAAAAATTACCTTCTTATTGAAAAAATGTATTTTTTATTTTGCTGTTGAGGATAACAATTACTGTAATTTGTCTAATAATTATGTGTATGTATGTATTATTTTTTTCCCCTCTTGGTTTTGGAATGAAAATTTTGTTTTAATAAATGTGACCCTACCCACAAAACTCTGTTGCAGAGGTATATTTTTGGAAATCAACAAAAATGCGGGGCTAAAATTTGTATTTTATGGCAAAAATTATTTGAAATTTTTAAGTTCCATGAAGATTTTTTATACCTATTTTTTATGACTCATTTTCTGCTTGTCAAATTAAAACTTCAAAATCATAGCTAAACACTCAAATTTTCTAAATATTCTGACATTTTGAACCCTCAACCAAATGTTGTCCTGTCCTAACAAACATTAATAGAAAACTTATTTATTCAGCTTTAAGTTGATGCATTTCATTTTCAAAAACAAATGGACATTTATGAACGGTTTTGCTGTCCAGGGTAACAAAATTTCTGACATTCTTAATAAAAAACAAAACAATTTATATGAATATATATTAATTCATATATTATGACTATAATTTTACATTACAAAAAAACAACATTCAGAAACAAATATAATGTAAAACATCATTAAAATAGACTTTGTATTGCATTGGAAAAACTATTTTTGTGTGAAATATTGTTTTCCTAAAAAAGCTACTCATCACATCATCTCAACAGGCATGGAATGAGATATGAAAATTGATAAGCGTTCTTGATCTCTTCATTTGTGCAGAATACAGCCATAAAAAAAAGAAAGTGCCCAAGGGAGCAGGGTCATTCATGAGATTTACTCTAAGTAAGGGGATTTCAGAGATTGACTATGTGTCCAATACACAGAATTTAGCAGGCAGTAATGTGTCCTCTTTGTTTGTGGAGAGACTCTGTGTATTGAGCGGTAGAAACACTTTCCCCCTGCATGGTTTCTTCAACACTTTGTCGATATAATTATTCTATTTATTCAGTTCATTCCAGTCTGAGATCCCTCATTATCTGCCCTGAAAGTGAATCTCCTGCAGTATAAGGACCTGAATTACAATGCATTTATTTTAAAGACAAACTCACTTTGACATAATGGGAAAAAAATTGTTTATCGACAGCTTACAAAGGTACATGACATATTCTGATGTGTGTGTGTGTAAATACAGAAACCATGAAAAATCCACCAGTTAAATCCATCAGGGCTCAATATGCTGATACAATGTTACGCTGCTTTCCTGCCCCATTTCCGTTATAATATTGCCATTGTAATATGCTCACATCCTAAAATCACTTGGTAAGAAACCCTTGGCTTCACTTTTTTTAACACAATGGTCATGATTTTTAATGTACAGAGTACTGCATTACTTTAAGCTGTTTGTTTTTTTTTACCTACCTGCTGCTGTGGTTTAATCCAAGTGGCTAGATGCTAGAATTAAAGTAATTATTACACAAACAGAACACAAAAGAGTTAACTAGAATTCATACATTTAGCAAAGATGGCACCAAACAATGAACAGAAAGTACTGAACGTTTAAATACACACAGTGAAACAGTGAATAACCAACAAAACAAGGAACAGGTGTGCAACTCAATCAGAAACCATGGTAACCAACAATGAGTGAGAATTCAGGCAAATTGTGACAAGCAAATAATGCATTGCTAAAAATAATTTATTGATACTCACTTTATACACACAGAGTAATATTTTACATTAAAACCTGGTGCAATTTTTGAATGCATTTATGATTTTAACGTTATTAGTGGAGATACAGATTGCCTTTGAATGTGTATATATATTGTGACTCTATTTGCCTAATATTTGTCATGTATTTACATTTTAAGATGGCTACAGAACAAACCACTGTTAACCAATCACTTGCCTAATTAAACTAACCTGCCTAGTTAACCTAATTAAACTTGTTAAGACTTTAAAATGCACTACAGTATAAGCTGAATACTAGTATCTTTCAAATAAACATTATGTATTGTCATGATGGAAAAGACAAAATAAATTAGTTACTAGAAATTAGTCGAAGTGTCGAAAACAGCACTTGGTAAATATATATATATTTTTTACTAATTTCACAGGAGGGCTAATAATTTTGACTTCAACTATACGCCATGTTAAAGTATTGCACTAAACATATCATTTATTGACAATAAATTCCCATGCCTTTTGCATTTGTGTGTTCATGCCAAAAGTTTCTCTTCAAAAACACTTCCAGCCAATCAAAACCAAGAATATCAACAAACCATGGAATGATTATTATTTCAATTTTTCAATTCCTCTTTATTTCTATAGCGCTTTTACAATGTAGATTGTGTCAAAGCAGCTTAACATAGAAGATTATAGTAAATTAAAACAGTGTCAGTCCAGTTTTCATAGTTTAAGTTCAGTTTAGTTCAGTTTAGTGTGGTTTAATTTTCACTGCTGAAAGTCCAAACACTGAAGAGCAAATCCATTGATGCGCAGATCCACAGGTCCCGAACCATGCAAGCCAGTGGCAACAGCGGCGAGGAACGAACTTCACCAATTGGCGAAAGTGAAGGAAAAAAACCTTGAGAGAAAGCAGGCTCAGTTGGCCACGACCATTTTTCCTATGGCCAAACGTCTTGTGCAGAGCTGCAGTCTAGGCGCCGGAGGCTGGAGAACGCTGGACGTCCATTGTGGAGAAGCTGCAGGTGGGAGAGGTCACCGGCTGGTGTACAGGCTGGCCCTTCAGGATAATGCGAAGACTCGTCTGTCACTGGAATCAGTCTCATGCTCTCCACTCCTCCATGACCACCACAGCAGCTGCTCAGAATACGGCCTGGTCCAGGATTATGGAAACCTCGAGAATAAAAAAAAGACTAACATAAGCGCAGATGCCGTTCAAATTATAATGTCTTTTGGGAAGTGTTCCTGGCTCCGGTTGCCCTAAATAATGCAGACTAACAATCCTTTAGAGGATTTGTATTTCAAAAGCATTTGTGTTTTATGTGTATGCTAATGCAAAGAGATGTGTCTTTAATCTAGTTTTAAACTGACAGAGTGTGTCTGCTTCCCAAACTGTGCTAGGAAGGCTGTTCCAGAGTTTAGGTGCCAGATATGAGAAAGATCTACCGCCTACAGTTGATTTTGATATTCTGGGAATAATCAATTGTCCAGAATTAATTGAGCGTAGCGGACGTGAGGGGCTATAATACACCAGGAGCTCCCTCAAATACTGGGGAGCTAAGCCGTTCAGGGATTTGTAGGTAGTCAATAAAATTTTTACATTTATACAATATTAAATAGGGAGCCAATGCAATGATAAAAGAACTGGAGTAATATGATCATATTTCTTTGTTCTAGAAAGCACTCTAGCAGCTGCATTTTGAACCAGCTGAAGTTTGTTAATTAGACCAATAGGGCAACCACCTAGTAATGCATTACAATAGTCTAACCGAGAGGTCATGAAAGCATGAATAAGCTTTTCCGCATCAGACACTGATAGCATATGTCGAATTATATATAATCAATGGCAAAAATGGTCTAATAACATCACTTATCGCAATAATTTCTGTGACAATATTTCACACAACAAAAATATTCATCATGGCAGGCCGGCGGTAATATATTTCGGAGAAATACATAAACAGAGGAAGTATTCTCTCATATTGTTAGTTTTTAAAAAGTATACTAAAAGTGCATTTGTATAAATATTTTAGGCTATTCCTGTAAGGATTCTGTCTGCCAAGCTAAAGGTTGCAGGCCCAAACCTTTATAAAGCTGAGAAATACTAAGATCCCAGCAGCGTGCCTTTGTTGCCAAAAGCAAGTCTGTTGTTTTGCTTCGAATTAAGTATCAAATGACATAAATGAATACTTTTCACCTCACCTATACAACTTGAGTCCGTTTTTTTCCACTTTTCTTTGTATTTCTTGTGTAATTAGCAACTTTCTCCACACAAAAGTTGATGCAGAACGTAATGCAAGAGCGTCAGTCGAGTGTTATTCTTGGAAATAACGTGATTTCCTCAACTGTAGCCATCTGTTGAGTGGGAGGTGCCGTGCCAATTAAACAGCTTTAATGGCAGAGCTGTAGAAAACACCTAACTGCAACGCCACTCACTAACACCAGCTTTACGCAAAAACATCCGTTCAGCCCACAGACTGTCATTCAGCCTCAGCGTCAGACGCAAACCGTACACTGATGAAGAGCAATGCCAACACACACTTATCTTCCTGCGGCACTGTCAAAACACAGTTCTAAGCCCACCAGCAGACAACTTGGAGAAGTATAGTGGGAAGTGTTTCACGTTCTTTGAGTCGAGACTGAAAGGACGGGTCTGAAGATAATGGCTATACAATGAGCCGTTGAAGTGAAATTTGGCCCATTTGGATCTCGATAAAAGCGTTCAGGAGTGCAATCCCAGCAGGGAGGTTTAAAAGCACAGAGGTGGCGCTGATTTATGATTTATGATCGATGGTCTCTGCGTGGTCTTTAAAAGCATGAATTGTTGACTTTTTCGCAAATTATAATTAGCTAAAGGAATCATAAAATCTGATTTAGCATAAAAATGAATTACGCAATTAAAAATGAATGATACAATTATATTTAAGTGTATCAGTTAATTATATAATATGAATTATATATTAATTTTATTAAATTAATAATTATATTGTATAAAACATTTTAATATTTAACGATGAAATGATATATAGCTTTATAATGTGAATTATTTATTCAATTAACTTAATAAATTTAGAGATGATGCCAACCATTGAAGACTTTGAGGACAACACATACACATAACCGGCAGCTAGCTCTCTGGAACTCTCACACTCGCCCACTGAAGCTAAGCAGGGCTGCGCCCGGTCAGCACCTGGATGGGAGACCACATGGAAAAGCTAGGTTGCTGCCGGAAGTGGTGTTAGTGAGGCCAACAGGGGGCGCTCAACCTGCGGTCTGTGTGGGTCCTAACGCCCCAGTATATTGATGGGGACTCTATACTGCTCAGTGACCGCCGTCTTTCGGATGACACGTTAAACCGAGGTCCTGACTCTCTGTGGTCGTTAAAAATCCCAGGATGTCCTTCAAAAAAGAGTAGGGGTTTAACCCCGGGATCCTGGCCAAATCTGCCCATCATCTCTGTCCATCATGGCCTCCTAACCATCCCCATATCATAATTGGCTTCATCACTCTGTCTCCTCTCCACCAATCAACTGGTGTGTGGTGTGCGGTCTGGCGCAATATGGCTGCCGTCGCGTCATACAGGTGGATGCTGCACACTGGTGGAGTATGAGGAGATCCCCCCGATTGTGTAAAGCGCTTTGAGTGTCTAAAAAAGGCGCTATATAAATGTAAGGAATTATTATTATTATAACACACAAATACACTTCACTGAACATGTACACAATGGACATCACCTATATACTATATTCATTCATTCATTTTCCTTTGGCTTAGTCCCTTTATTCATCAGCTGTCACCCTAGTGGAATGAACCGCCAACTGATCCAGCATATGTTTTACACAGCAAATGCCCTTCCAGCTGTAACCCAGTACTGGGAAACATCCATACACACTCATTCACACACACACTATGGCCAATTTAGTTTATTCAATTTACCTATAGCGCATGTCTTTGGACTGTTGGGGAACCCGGAGCACACGGAGGAAATCCACGTGAACACGGGGAGAACATGCAAACTCCACACAGAAATGCCAACTGACCCAGCCGGGACTCGAACCAGCAACCTTCTTGCTGTGGGGCAACATTGCTAACCACTGAGCCACCGTGTTGCCTTATATACTATATTACTGCAGGTTAACTATATTTATATATAATAACTTTAACTGTTAAAAGCTTATTGGTTATTAGTAATTAGTTAAATTTATTAGTAACTAATAAAGTTATGGTAACTGGTAAAATGTATGGTAAATGGTAAAGCTGCTTTGAAACAATAATTATTGTGAAAAATGCTATACAAATAAACTTGAAATAAACTAAGTGTATTTAAAAAAAAGCTTTTTAAAGATGTTTTAAGGTTGTTTAGAAAGCAAAAATGTGAATAAAGGTACAACAATAAAAATGGCTTTGAGAAAGCAGCGAGTGAGCCATGACAATAAAACATTCCTGCTCTGCCTCAATATATCCTAAACACAGAGGCAGTGCATCTCCCAGCCTGATATTTTCACTGAAAGGCCATTTTAAGTCTGTCTCACTGTGTGAAATGGCGAGTACAAGGAATCTGACAGAACACAATAAAAACTGAAGGCAAAAGGATGCAGCAAATGCTTTTCCCCATGTTAGGGCAGGTACTATTACAGCCACACTGTTCTAATGTTGCTCTATATCATTTCTCTGCTAGATGGCCACCTTTCATCAAGGCATTTAAAACGCAATTAAAATGTCTGTTGCGATATGACAAATGCCTTCAACTGACTCGGCAAAGATAAATTTCTTTAATGCGTACAGTGACGACAGTAATTTTATGTACGCCCGAAAGAAGAACACATGCAAACTAATTTGTTAGCCTTCTAGAATGCATTTGATTGATTGTCATTTTATGCATATTAAAATACTTTCTGTTATGGTTAATATCCAGAGTCATTTGGATGTTGTGATTGAAAATCGGGGTTATTCCACTGAATTTGAATTCATTAAGTCTTCTAAGTTAAAACATTGATTGATTTTTATAAAAATAAGTCATTTGATGCTCATTTAGAACATTTCTTCTAAGAGTCCTCAAACACATTCTGTAAATACATATACCATATAATATATAGAACATATGCAATATATGGTCAACCTTCAAATGATCAAGAAATTATCCTTTCTTTAACTGTCTTAACATGATCAAAAGCTTCCTCACCCTGAATTTGCAATGATTGGTTCCTAAAACAAAATGTTCCATAAGGCATTTATAATAATTAATGATCGTGCTGCTATCTATCATCTGCAATCTCTGCACTTCAGTTCAAATTTTTCTTTTCCAAGATTTATTGCATCTACAGGAAGTATTAAGCATTAAATACATAATGTTTGTGCAAATATAAATTACTTGATATCACTTTTGTTGGTGTACGGTATTCTTGTTCACAAAAAAGGTAGTAATTATGATAAAGTGAACGCAATTAGAATCACTCCTCAGAATTTAAAGGGATAGTTCACTCAAAAATTACCATTTTTATGTTAATTTACTCAGCAAGTTATCTGGGATGCAGATGACTTTTTACTCTTTTTACTTTAAAGAAATATATATATATATATATATATATATATATATATTGCATATGTTTTACGCAGCGGATGCCCTTCCAGCTGCAACCCACCACTGGGAAACATCCATACACACCCATTCACACACATACACTACGGACAATTTAGCCTACCCAATTCACCTATACCACATGTCTTTGGACTTGTGGGGGAAACCTGATCACCCAGAGGAAACCCACGCCAACACGGGGAGAACATGCAAACTCCACACAAAAACAGCAACTGACCCAGCCGAGGCTCAAACCAGCGACCTTCTTGCTGTGAGGCGAACATGCTACCCACTGTGTCAACGTGCAGCCAATATATATATATATCATAGAAATAAAAGTCTGTGCAAAAAACTGTTATTTACAATATAATACAGGGGAAACTGAACTTATATCGGAGTCTTCACAATTCATAAATTGAAAATTGATAAGTCTGCAGAAAATGGGAAGACGTTTTTGCTAGAATGTTCTTCTAAAGAAAAAAAGGCACCTGAGGGTGAGAAAATTAACAGCAAGATCCCTTTAATACTTTTCAGGTAAATTTTTTTTTTGAAAAAATCATCCTCGCCCCAAAGACATCATAAATAACTTCATCTATACTGTATGAAAACATAATTATTTAAATGCCTATTTTCCAGATTTAACCCCCATTTCGAATCTACATCAGATATCAATTTGCCTCACATCAGTGTGTGTTCTAAGCCATAAGCAGCAGACATACAGCCGCTTGAATAATTGCCCTTTGGACAGGATATTGTATTTTCCAGGAAATGAAAAACTCAGAACACAAAGATGAAAAATGTGCCCTCGAAGATTACGTTTCAACCTTCATATTGTAAAACAACGTCCAAGTCTGCCTCTAAAAGCAATAAGGACGACCCCTGTTCCCCATGTAAACAGCACTTCCTCAGACATGCGCGGCTGATTATGGGCCACATCTCTGTTGACGGTAATGGAATATCGTCATACCTTTATGAAGTCCTTTTTAAGCTGGCTAGCTCTTTTCCAGGTACAAATTGGGCTTTGACGGCAACAGAATGTACGGGGAATAGGCTGGCTCTGCTGCTCCTCATTACCGCGGAGTCCGCGCGCAGCCTCGTGACTCATTTCTACGCCGCTCCTTTATTAGCATGAAAGCTTTTCTGGCAGATCGCGGGCTCTGAAGAGCTTTCCTCGCAAAAGGCATCCATTTGTAGCTTTAGTGACGGCATTATTCGCACACCTCGGGAAGGTAGAGACGTCATTATTTAGTAATTGACTGCCCGTGTGGAGCATTTTATGTCGATTTTCTGGAGCGTAAGCTGATCAAGAAATGCTGTTTTGGAAAGGAGAGCGCCCAACTGCCACAATGTCTTAAATTTTCAAACGCACACTGACTTTTCATTGAGGTTCTGGACTTTGTTTTTATTAATGAATGAATCATCATTTGTCTAGAGTTCAGATTGCAAGGTTCGGATAAATGCTAGAAACACTAAACAGCATGTAAACAAACAAAAAATTCTCATGATGCAAGATGGATAACAAGTATTAGCAACCCATTTTACTTTTTTTACTTGAATGCAACATTGTGGATCTGACAAGGTCAAAGTAATGAGTTGCTACCTAAGATGCTTGAGTTTGTTATTGGATGAGAGTAGAGGCTTTTTCCCTGACACCCTTTCAAACGATTTGCTGTGATGTTGGTGTCATTGACTCGGATTGTAGTTTTGAAGGCTTTCTGACCCCAAGACCCAACTAACTTCGGCAATTCTCCAGCAGTTTTTTTTTTTTTGACCACTCAAACCATCCTCCTGACAGAGAGACAGACTCATATCTTCTTCAATGATTATTTACAGCATTTCCAGTGGACTGGAATTTTTTCCTTTTTGCCCTGAAAGTGAAAATGGAGGTTTTCAGCGTTTTTGCTGTTTTCTTACAGCTACTTCTTATTTTGTGTAGCTCAACAACCTCTATTCTTTGCTTTTAGCCATTGTGATGAATGACGGAGTAATTTTGGCCTATGCGTTCCTTATAAACAGGAGGTCATGGTTGAACAATTACCTCAGGCGGACTAAAAAGTTTAAATATAAATGCAAATATTTTTCAAAGAATATTTTGCAGATATTAATTCATAGGGGTGTCAAAATTGTTCTGTGTTTGCAAATACTTCTTCTCAATGAGAGCAGGTTTTCTTTTGTTAATATTTTAAGCAAAAGACCATTAGAATAGATTGGAAACTGCTCCTCTATCTACTGTATTTTTGTTAGTTCAAAACTTCTTAAAATGCACCTATACATGCAACTAACTGAAACATCACCAACATTTGCTTTCTTCACCCGAAGTCTGGTTATGGGAGCAGATTATCATTAGTTGAGAAGTATATATACCTCTTTCGTTCCTCTTTTTTCATCATATATAAAAATAAATATTCCTATAGTATGTAAGTTTCCATTTTAAATGCTCATTCCTATTAGCTACAGCTATTGTATCCTGAAAAAGTGACTGATGTTTGACTAATAATACTATGCAAGCTAAGTATTGTTGTTCATTTATTTTTAATAGCTTTTCCAATTATGCAAGCAACAATATGCATTAGAAGTTATTGCTGGTGTATGCTGGTGCAATTGGACTTCATGTTGAAATTTATGTTTATTGTTGAAGTTTATGCTGAAAGTGATTTTACCATCTATTAGGTTTGCTTTTTTTTTTCCTTTGCTGGTGTACAGCCAAAATCTATACGTGGACAATTACAGCACCGGAAGACTCTGTCTTACTCAGCATGATTTTGTTACTAACTCTTTGGACATTCTGACACCTGTATCTATTTTTAAATAAACTCTTGGCCTGTAAGTTTGGGAAGCTGTCACTTTTGGATCATTATATACTTGTATGTGTAAATCCACCACCTGTACAAAAAAAATATATATATATATATATATATATATATTTTTTTTTTTTTAAAAGGCCAAAATCTATTTTTACTCTGAAGTTGCTAGTAAATAAATAAATAAAAAACCCAACAAAGTTACTCTTGTCTTACTCAATGTTTCGATAATATTTCCAGTTACGTTTTGTTCACTTTCTTGTGCTAAATATGCCTGACAATTATTTTGTACAGTATATAAAGCATTATAAAGCTTGAAAACCTCTTTTCACTGTACACCAAAATATTGTTGGATCATGTTTACACACATTTCTTGTAGAAACCATTTTCAGTCAGAACTTGCTAGCAAATTTCATAATTATAATACCTGAGAATATTTTCTTGTTGATTTTCTTTCTGTTTGAAAGTACAGACTGCAAATCTTTTTCAGATTCATTTATGTAATGTTTGCCTTTATTATGATAGGACAGTATATTTTGACATGAAGCAAAGATGAAAAGAGAAAAATTTTTGTTTTATATACAACATCTGTACTTGCAAATGATGCAGACTGATACATGTTTTTAAATATAAATAATTCAATTCTTCATTGAAAATCTAATATATATATATATTATATATAAATAATATAACTATAAACTGAAGAGGGGCAGCGCGGTGGTGCAGTGGGTAGCACAGCAAGAAGGTCGCTGATTCGAGCCTCGGCTGGGTCAGTTGGCATTTCTGTGTGGAGTTTGCATCTTCTCCCCGTGTTCGCGTGGGTTTCTTCCGGGTGCTCTGGTTTCCCCCACAGTCCAAAGACATGCGCTATAGGTGAATTGGGTAAGCTAAATTATCCGTAGTGTATGTGTGTGAATGAGAGTGTATGGGTGTTTCCCAGTGATGGGTTGCAGCTGGAAGGGGATCGGCTGCGTAAAACATATGCTGGATAAGTTGGCGGTTCATTCAGTTTGTCCTTGTGATTTCAGAAGTACAATCCTTCACTTAAAGGGATAGTTCACCCAAAAATGAAACAACAACAACAAAAATTTACTCACCCTCCAGTTTTTCCAAATCTTATCGAGTTTCATTATTCTGATGAAGACACTAAAATATTTTGAAGAATGTTGGAAACCAAAACATTTTTGGTTTCATCAGTATGTAGGTTCAAAAGCTTTTTTGGTGTTCAGCAGAAGAAAAAAAAAAACTCATGTGGGAACTACTTCAGGCTGAGTACATTTTCATTTCTGGGGGAACTGTCCCTTTAAACTTTATTGTTGCAGATTTTCCATTAAGTATGAATGAGTCAGTTGAGCAGCGTGTGAGTCTGTGTTTCCCCATCTGTCAATAATGAGCATGAGTGAATGTGACCATGTGTTTTCTGAAGAAGGTGTTGAAAACAGGCTAACATTAATCACTGACTGAAGCAGACACGGATCGGTTGGGATGGGCCGTGGCCGGGCGTCAGTGTCTGAGACTGAGACTGACAGGCTTTAAATCAGGCCCTGTCTGTGTCTGTCACAGCAGATGGATTCAAGACAGATTTACCACTGCAGCCGGACCGCAAGGCTTGGACGGAGGTCAGGAAACACACAGAAAACCCTGAGCAGGACAGAAAGAAAAATCCAAAAGGGAAATTTAAAAAAATTGCCTCTGAAAGCTCTCATCTTTCCTCACTTTGGAAAAGGTTTAGAAGGACTGTTCAACAAACAAAAGTCAATGAGCATGTAAAAAAAAAAAAAAAAAATCACAGTTAAAGGGATAGTTGACACAAAAAAGTAAATTTGGTAATTTACTCATCCTCCACTTGTTCCAAATCTATTTGACTTTCTTTCTTTTGTTGAACACAAAGGAAGATATACTGAAGAATGCTGGAAACTGGTAGACATTGACTGTTCCATACTGTCATTTTTTTCCTATTATGGAAGTAAATGGCTTCCAGTTTCTAACATTCTTCTGAATATTATGCTTTAGATTTTATTTTTTGGCGAACTATCCCTTTAACCTTTATTTTATAGCATGATCATAATACACTGCGAACAGTGTTTTATTTTTATTTCTTGACTTTATTTTTAAAGATTTATTTGAAGAGTATTTGAAGTGTTGTCTGAAATTTTCTTCTAAAATTAGCATTTTTCTCAACATCCTGTGCTTATGTTCAGTTATTTCAATTTAAAGTGATTGAATAAAACTTATTTTTTGCCATAAAAGTGAAAATACTGAACCTGCACATGGGAGCCTGAAAAAAATGTTCATTTTAGAAGAAAATTTCAGATGGCATTTATATTTAAATGATAAAAAATATATATAAAACGTCTTTTTAACACTTTTTAGACAGTACATATACCATTATTCAAAAGTTTGAAGTTGGTATCTTTGGAAAAGTATTTTAAACTCACCAAAACTGCATTTATATGATTAAAAATATAGTTTTAAAATATATAAAAATACAAAGCACCAAAATAATATTACTGTTGTAAATATCTGCTTTCTATTTTAATGTTTTGTAAAATGTAATTTATTATTGTGATGGCATTTGTTAAATTTAAGTATCATATAATTCATTCATTCATTTTCTTTTCGGCTTAGTCCCTTTATTAATCTGGGGTCGCCACAGCGGAATGAACCACCAACTTATCCAGCACGTTTTACGCAGCGGATGCCCTTCCAGCTGCAGCCCATCACTGAGAAACACCCATACACTCTCATTCACACACATACACTACGGACAATTTAGCTTACCCAATTCACCTATAGCGCATGTCTTTGGACTTGTGGGGGAAACCGGAGCACCCGAAGGAAACCCATGCGAACACGGGGAGAAGATGCAAACTCCACACAGAAATGCCAACTGACCCAGCCGAGGCTCCAACCAGCGACCTTCTTGCTGTGAGGCGACAGCGCTTTCATTCATTGAGTCATAAATTATTCAAATATATAAATGATGTACTTATGTGCAAACAGACACACGCACTACTAATTATACTTATTTACTTACTCCCAGGGCCATTTATATCAAAGTTGATATTTAGCTGCACCATATTGGTGAATCGTAACATCTAGTTTTTATGAGGTGGGTTGTTAGCCCAACGCTCAGGACCAGGGCATACACATATACACTACGGACAACGTACAGCACATGTCTTTGGACTGTGGGGGAAACCGGAGCACCCTACTAATTATAATATTGTAATAAACATATTTTTGTGCAATCCCCAGCATAATTGTTTTTTAATTGTTTGTAATATTTATGGAATCATTTAAATTTATTTATTTTATTGTTTGCATTTATACTTTATTTAAAAAATATTTTATTCTATGAATAATTGACAAAGATTTTTTTATATTTAAAAAATTTAAATGGAAAGTTCACACAAGAGTGAATATTTGTTGGTCATTCAATATGCAGTGACTTTTTATTCAACAGAACAGTAAGCATATTTTTATCAGATTTTTAGCTGAAACTGTTGTCCTTGGTGATTAATAAAATTCAAATCAATGCCCTGAGGTGAGTAAATGGACAGCAAATTTTCATTTTGGGCCGAACTATCCGTTTAAGTAATTATTTGTGAAGTTTCTGACCGAGAATAATTGAAAGTTTGTTTAAGAAAGTTTGCCTTGTTAACAATTAATATTCTGAAGCTGAATCATTTTTGCATTTTGAAAAATAAATGTATTAACTATTTGACTGAAACGATGCCAAATAACCACATATTGCTTCTCCAGCTTCCTGTTTACAAACTGGCGAAATGAATGAATTAAAAGATCAACGCTGAAGCGCTGCATATAAATAGAGGAAGATGAAGCTGCAAGTCAATTTTGATACCTTCAGACAGCACCTATCTATTTTTAATAATGCAATTAGATCAGGCTGGTTCGCTCATTCCGCTAAATTGGTCTCCGAGAAGCAGAACAGCCCAAGGGTGCTATTCTGGCCCATTGACAGGCTTTAAACGCCCCTGTTAGAAGTCATCCTGACATAATCCCATGCTTGAAATGTGATAAGCTGGCAGTGTTCCATACAAAAGTAGCAACAGTTCGGGTGATAGAAACAGAACATTTGAAAAAATTGCATTTGAGACCGGTATTGATCTTTTACCACTGCAGAATATATATATATATATATTATTATTATTTAATGTTCTTCCAAGGAAGTGATTCAGTTTGAAATTTTGAACAGAAGCTACTCATCGGGTAAAAAAAAGAGAGAAAAAATAAATATATGCATATTAAATCTATTTTTAAATGTATGCAAAATTATTTTGTGTTTAAAATAGTATTTGAAAATAATATTGGAGTTCTATTATTGATATTAGAAATATATAAAAAAATAATAGACAATTTGAATTTTAAAATGATTAATTGACATTTAAATTTTTCATTTTTCAAATACTGTATATAAAAAATTATGTTAAAATTTAATGGACAGTTCACCCAAACATTGCTTGACGTCCTCATTTCTGAAAAAGCTTATAAATCACACAGAATGAGTTTATTTCAGAGAGTAAAGCTGTACACAGTTTCCCGTGATGGTTGGGTTTAGGGGTAGGGTGGGGTTAGGGCAATACAAAATACGGTTTGTACAGTATAAAATCAATGGAAACCTATGTAATGTACCCACTTTTCACACAAACAAACATGTGTGTGTGCGTGTGTGTGCGATATGCAGTTTTCTGCAAAGATATCCAACTTTCAAAAATCCTAAATTTATATGTGAGAAGTATAAATGAAAACAATACATTGAGAGAAAACCATTGCAGTTAATTCCACTGTGGCGACCCCTGATGAATAAAGGGAATAAGCCGAAGGAAAAAGAAATGAAAATTTATTAGTGTGCAGCTAATACTCTAATCACTTTTGGTTTAAAAGACTTTTTAAAAATATATATTTTTGAACGTCTCTTATGCCAACCAAAATAATGTTTTTCTATTTTAAAGTAAAACATTAGTTATTGTTGTGATGGCAAAGCTGAATTTTCATCTGTAATGTCTTCTTTTTTTTTTAAAGGTTAATAATTTTAAGAATAAAATGATCAAAATAAAATCTTTTGTGACATTACAAGTCTATTTATTTTCACTTTTGATCAGTTTATCAAATTATTAAAATAAGTAAAATAAATACAACTCAAAAAACATTTGCATCATAGAGCACTCAAAAAAATGTTAATTATTGGACAAACATATTGTTATTGATTTATTTCAGATCCATTTTGATGCTTTTATTGCGCTGTTTGCAAGACTGCTTTTATTGACAGAGCTGCATGAGATGAGAGCTAATGAGAACGACAGCAGCGAGTGCCTTCCAAGCAATTTTGTCAATTTTACCTGATGAACAAACACATATGGAGCAAAATTGCATAGCTGAAATACTGAAAGGTGATTTCCATATAATTGAATCCAGATTACATTTAATTAGGCCTCATCTGGCATGACTGAAAGCACATCCCTGGAACACACACACATATGGCTTATAAAGATTCAAAGAAGGCAATTTGTCTATTCAGATGTCACATTACGACTAATGCTACTGTGTGTAGAGAAACCTGAAAACATGCAATTAAATAATAACAGACATACTGCAAAATAATCTTTTAATTCAAGATGTATGTACTAAAGGAGGAAAACTGACATGTGTGACAAACATATTTACAATATTTGTTTTTTGCTAATTGCGGGGGATTGATGTGCATTTCATTACACTTGTGCTTTCAACACCCAATTACAAGTTATCTTGGATTAACCCTTAATGGTTGTTTACAAGACAAATTTTCCATCCAAAAACTGGGCCTTAAAACGCAAACATCTGAAAACGGGTTTCAAATGCAAGTTCTTGAAAACAACACTGTTATTATCTCCATATAAACTACAAAAAGCGTGATTATTAACATAAAAACATAGTAAATGCAAAGGAAGTTTCTACTTTAATAACCTTTGTGAACGTGCCAAAATATGGGTTTAATAAATGTTACAGCATGTATCAACACAGTTTATGTCAAAAATTAAATAACACTAAAAACATAAAAGTATAAGTGAGCATAATACTTTTTATTACTTTAAAAAATAGATATTAAAAACCTCAGATGGTAAATAAGCAAACCTATAGTCGTTTTAAGGATATCTGCAATGTATTTCTTTATTAGTGACTTTTATTTTGTATTTTTGGGGCTGCACTGTGATATTTTAGATATTTTTTTTTATCTTTAAATTATTTTTGTTCTAATTTTCAATTATGTTGACATATGTATGACAAATATGACATATTATGTTCTAATTATGACAATTTATTTTGTATAACTATTGTTCCACTGAATTAGGGCGTCTTCTCTAACTCATGATTAACAAAAGTTTCAATTTTGCCAAAAAAAAAAAAAAAAGTATAAATGTTATATTCAAAAATACATATTTAAACCACTTTATTGTTTTGATACTTCATCATTTGTCTTACCGCAGGACTGTTAAAAATAAACCGTTCTAAAAAGTCAACTAACCACTAACAATCTCCAACCGCTTTACAAATAATGGCAAATCTATCAGTTAGCAATATGCAGAAAGTGTTTGGGAAAGTACACAAAAGCACTGATTGACAGGCAGATAAGCTGCAGTTTATTGTCATCCCATAATCCTGCTATTTAAAAACTAATCAAAACTTGCGTTTATTTTGTATACACTGGAGTCATCATGTTTTTTATGCTGTTGTTGGTCTATTGAATGTTTACGATAGAGTGACAGTCATGCAAGCTGCAAACCTGACTACAGTTTACAGTACGTGTGATTGATATTAGCAACAAACCAAAGAATCAAATTATCCACCGGATACTTCCAGACAAATAACCTGGTGCCTCATTACACACAGAAGGCTACTTATTAGTGCTTATTAATTATACGGTAGAATAAAAACATTCCAAAAGGTCACAGTCAAAACATAGGTCAAATTATTATAGCATAGGTTACATACATGCCTTCTTTTGTCCCGACGACATGAACGTCCAAATTGTTTCGTCTCACTTCCACACGCTTCGTTAACTCAAAGTTTAATTAGAATATCATGTTCAGCTGATGGGTAGAGTATCACACAAACCTTTCCATGTGCGGTGTTTATAAACCGTCCTTTCCATAGGATAGACCTCATAAACGTCTGAAAGATGTGTTTAGCGGGACTATAATTATTGTATTAAACGGGCTCCATGGACTTGTTTATTGGTCCGCACAGCTCACAGTCTAAACCCGTTCGGTAGATGGAGATCTCGCAAAACAGATGTCCTCATGCATTAGTGAGCCGATTGTAAAAAATTAACTCTCGCCAATGAGACGTACAAAGCCAGTGGGGTTATGTTCATTCAATTATTACTTTGATATTTCTCAGCTGCTGTTTCCTCTCTCAGCTGTGTTCGTGTGTTGTTGAGTTTATGTAGTTTTGTTCACACAAAACGGCTACTGTATGGATCTTGTATTTAAAGGGAAAGTTCACCCACAAATGAAAAGTCAGCCATCATTTACTCACCCTTGAATTGTTTAAAACCCATTTGAGTTTTTCGTTTTGTTGAACACAAAAGAAGATATATTGAAGAATGTTGGAAACCTAACCACTGATTATAGCATTTTTTTCCTACTATGGATGTCAGTAAGTACATTTACACGGACACAAATAGCCTACTCAGATTTTAATATGATGTAAGACAATACTCTGATTAAGTCTTCCATGTAAACAGATTTTTGGTGACATGAATCTTACTAAAGTCGAAAAATTAAAAATGAAACACCCAAAATTACATGAAACTCCGGAGGAAATGTTGGATAGCATATTGACCTAGTGACATTAAACGATATATGTACTGTAACATGTAAAGCGGGAACATGAAAGAAACATTCAAAAAAAGCAACTCTTATAAACACCTTAATCATATAAGGTGTTTACATGAGTTTATTTTGATTAAGGCAAATAATTCAATTCCTGATGTCCATGTAAATGTAGTCAGTGGTTACAGGTTTCCAAGATTCTTCAAAATATCTTTTTTGTCTTCAACAAAACAAAAAAAAGAAAATGAATAATTCAAAAATAACAATAAATAACTCAATAAAATGCAGAATTTTCATTTTTGGGTGAACTATTCCTTTAACGTAGGCTATCTAGAACCCTGGATTATTTTTTAATCGACGCCCCTCAGATATCATATTTTTGTTGTTGTGATAAATCAAAGCGTAGTCATTTATTCTGTTTACACTACACCTAAAAGTCATTGGGTTTCAAACACTGTTTATTATTCGTATTAAGCACATTTGAATTTCTCTCGAACAAACCAATTTTGTATTCTAATCAAGCGACCACATTTTACAAAGTTAGTCATTACTGTTTGACAGTCTTATCAAACATTTTGCCGCTCTCAAAAGATGTGTTCCCAGATCCTCGAGTGATGCTACAGTAAACATACCCATATTTTTCTACCAACCCTACAGTATATATTTGAATGGTTTGTGTGTTTGGGTTAAGGTTTTGGATATTATGGGCTGAGATGGGTAGTATATTTTGTCATCGTCATCATACTTTTTGAAGTGCAGGTAGTAGAATCTGAGCGGTAAGTTGTAAGAACAGGAAACCCAGTTTAAACACAATAAACGCCTTTTATAAAGGCACATATTAGAGCTCTCATTAGACAGCAGTACCTACTGTGCATTTTTTTTTTCAAAGAAATGTTTTTGTTTTATGCTTCACTGTAGGTGATTAAATATATTATGTTATACTACAGGGTTGTTGACTGATTGATTCTGATTGTCCCAATTTGTGCAGTTGACGTGTGCAAATATTTTTTACTAAAGTAGTTTCAAGCAGGTCTTGACCACATCACAGGTCTGAGGTCTGTATCACTATGCTGAACAATTACAGTTATTTCAAAGTACTTCACATCAAATGACACAAATGTAAATAAAAACAAAACATAGGCTTTGGATGTGTGCATTATTTTCTAATAATTCAAAAGCTCACTGTCAATTATTGTTTACATATAAATCAATATGTGTCAGATTTTTACCATTAAATGCACTTGAGTGAAAAAAGACTGTCGAAGATTGTACTGTAAAATGACTTAAAATTGATCCACTGATTGATTAAAGGTGCTGTATGTAATCATCTGACTCTAATATAAACATGATTGAATGTAATTGAAGAAAATCACTGCTAACTCTTCTATTCTGTTTTTGTTTTGTTCTTTGTGATCTTGAAGCCGTTACACTTGGTATCAAACACATTTGATTGACGTTTGTTTAAAATGTGATATTGTCAGCTAGCTGTGTCAAAATTCACAAAAATTTGTTAAAAATGGATTTCAAGAGTTCACACTTGGCTGATGATTGATAATAAAGCGTGTTTGGCATGCTGTCCCGGGAGAGAGCCCTGAGCTCAGAAGATCCTTGAGCCCGTGGCTTCCTCTCGTTTGAAGGGCGAGAGGGGAGTTTGAGCTCAGGTAGGTTTCGAGAACTCCCCTGTTTGTTTATGGCTAATGACAAGTTAGGAATTTCTATGGAGAGATATAGTGCGGACTATGAGCTCATCTATGGTGCCAATTTGGTTTGGTCAATTCACTTACGTCGCATGTCTTTGGATGGTGGGAGGAAACCGGGGAACCCGAGGGAGAACATGTAATGGGGAGAAAATGTAAACTCCACACAGAAACGTCGACTGGCCTGGTAAGGACTTGAACCAGTGACATTCTTGCTGTGAGGCAACAGTGCTAACCACTGGGCCGCTGTGCCACCCTATCTAGAAAAAGGGATGAAGAGTATGGGTAGAAGGGGGGCTTCTTCAAGACGAATATAACTGAGGTAAGAAACTCTGGTTATTTATAGTGAGTTAGGAATCATCCGATTGGTGAATCATGTGTTAGCTAATGCGGGACCAGCCGTGGTCAATCATAAGCATGTGATCCTCTCGAAATTAGTTTATAAATAAACCACGCTTGAAAATGGAGAATGTAAAAAGAAAAACTCATTTAGACTATTAAAAACTAGATTTGCAAGTGATAGTAAAAATAGCACAGGCTACTACTAAAACTTATACATGCAGTATAATGGTTCTAATAATTTCTTTCCTTTTTGTCCCTTGCTTCTGTTTAATTATTTCACATATATTAAAGCACAGGGGCGGCGCGGTGGCGCAGTGGGTAGTGCTATCACTTCGCAGCAAGAAGTTCGCTGATTCGAGCCTCGGCTGGGTCAGTTGGCGTTTCTGTGTGGAGTTCGCATGGGTTTCCTCCGGGTGCTCCGGTTTCCCCCACAAGTCCAAAGACATGCGCTATAGGTGAATTGGGTAAGCTAAATTGTCGGTAGTGTATGTGTGTGAATGGGAGTGTAGGGGTGTTTCCCAGTGATGGGTTGCGGCTGGAAGGGCATCCGCTGCGTAAAACATATGCTGGATAAGTTGGCGGTTCATTCCGCTGTGGCAACCCCAGATTAATAAAGGGACTAAGCCGAAAAGAAAATGAATGAATGAATGAATATTAAAGCACATTCTTTGTTGTTGCAGCAGTAGCAGCGGATTAACGATCATTCTCCAAATGTATTTTCTAAAATATTAATCTTTCAATTTTATTGCAACCAGTGATGTATTAAAAAAAAGTGTTGAGTAACTAATGCTGACATAATTAGGTTCAGGACACTGGGCCGCTCTGTGGTGACATGAAATTAATGTCCTCCATTTGCAGCATGGCCATATTTTCCCTCCCACCAGATTCCTGAGACTCCAAACCTAATGCATTCTTTTAATCGAATAATAACACACATTTATTATCGCAAGCATTTACAACTGCTTAAATCTTTATCAGTGGATTTATGGGCTCCTCAGATCAAAATCAGAGCAGTTCTTATAGAAACGATTTAATATCTTGGTTATATTTTTACATCTTTTTATCCATCTATACATCTATCTATCCATCCATCAATTTGTCTATGTACCTATCCATTCATCACTTTTCCATATATTCATCTATTTGTCTATACACCAGTCTGTTTATCCATCTGTCTTTCTATCCATCCTTCCATTTATCTGTTCATCCATTCATTCATCATCTGTCCATCCATCCATCCATATCCATTAATCAATTTACCAGTTCATGCACTTCTTTGTCTGTCCATCTATCTTTGTATCTATTCACGATTCATCCAACCATCCATCCATCAATCCACCAGTTCATGTCATCTGTCCATCCATCCATCTTTCTGTCTATTAATGATTCATCCATCAATCTGTCTATGTACCTATCTATCCATTCATCACTTTTTCATACATTAATTTCTCCATATATCAATCTATTCATCCATCTGTCTTTCTATTCATCCTTCCATTTATTTGTTCATCCATTATTCTGTCCATCCATCCATCTATTCAGGAGCCATCCATTGATTCATCATCTATGTCCATCCATCCATCCATCTTTCAATTTATTCATGATTCATCAATCTGTCCATCCATCTCTCTATTCGTCCATCCATCCATTGATACATCCATCCATCCATCTATTGGCGGTGAAACCAAAACGTTTAGTAGAGATATAAATACGACATCTTTCCCTTTATTATATAGATATACTTTTTTTATTAGAAATATGACACATTCATTTTGTGCTCTGAAAACTGTACAATAACAAAGAAACCCCAGTGAACTTAAAAAAGGGAGTGTGGAAAGTCGAGGGCGGGGAAGAGGTGAAGGAGGAGGAGGGCAGGGCTCTGATGGTGGAGAATTCAGGCAAGAGCGTATCATCTGGAGTGACAGTCAGTGAAACCGAAACACACACCTTTACATGATGTTACAGAACACAGAGATAGTCCAGTAACCCGATGAGATTTGGGGAAAGGGGGTGGGGGGAGGCTTTCAGAATCTCAATGATATCTATAATAATGGTAACAATATTCCCCAAGCACAGTAAGAAAGATATTTATAGGCTAAAATTCATTTTGTAGAACTCTTCTGGAAATAATTACAATGCTGTACAACAGGACTCTGAGGAGTGAGTCTTGTGCTTTCTCTGCATGTGTGTGCGACCACAATCTAACCAGAGAATAACACCCCTCTGCGCTTTCAGATATAAGACTATTTGTAATATATATATATATAT
>CAIGQV010001633.1:18807813-18838187 GCA_903798115.1 Danio jaintianensis | reverse complement strand
CACACACACACACACACACACACACACACACACACACACACACACACTAAGGCTTCAAGATGGGCTCCTATTACAATCTGTATGATTTAGCATTGCGACAGCATAAAAGCTCCCATCTCTGCTAATCACATCTGACATACCAGCTAAGGAGCAACAGCAGGGTGAGGGGAATGAATGGGGGAGCAAACCAGAAAAATAAGAAAATGAGAGGTGAAAGAGGAAATATGCAGGAAGAAAGGAAAAAAAAAAGAGTGAAACCGAAGGCAGAGCATCAAAGAGTTGGTAAATAATTAGCGGGACTAACATGGCGTTACTGGTAGCTGTGGTGGAAACGTCAGCCGACGAGATAACTCCGCACTTGGCACATTTGAGCGTCATATTGTACAGTGGCACTGTCATCTGACTGCAAAGTCAAATCAACACACTGAAATACACATGTACGCCGACATTTAACCACAAGCACACTCTCGCACACACACACACACAGACATTTATACACCTATAAAGTACACAGCGGCCACAGAATCCCCTTCCAGCTCTCACTTAGGGCAGATCTCTGTTTTTTGGGAAGAGTGCAGGAATGATGGAAAAGATGCTGTCATGTTAGTTTTATGTCTAAACAGGCCTGATTGAACATCTGGGACAAACAGCTATCGAAAAAAAACAAAAAAACATCAACTCTATATGTTGTGCATGCGTGTATGGATTACCATCATTTATTTTCACTGACAGCCTATGTAAAACACTACATGATAGGATTTTGATTCTGTCATATCAATGACATCAAATCGTCTTTAGCATTTGTATGCCATATGGAATTTGCTTGATTTAGGCTGCGAGCAGTTTATCCGTCCCAATCTGCATCTGTCTTTGGGCCCTGGAGAGAGACATGGGAACTCGAAAAAAAAAAAAATACACACAAACATTCATGCGTGCTGACAGCCCGGAGATCGTGCATTCACAGACTTGAGCAAAATCACGGTCATTTAAGGAGGCACGTTAAAGTCATGACAGCCAATATCGAATTCTGTACTGTATATATATGTCTATGTGTGGCTTATTCTTTCTAATAAACTGCAGCGTGCAATAATATTTCATATTTCAATCCTATTCCCAAGATGGTGACTATTTTAGTCATCGCTGAGACAGAAACAGTTTTATTAAAAGGCTACTTTTATCTCATGTTTTTTTATGAAGGATCTCAAATGCGGTTTCTACTGCATGCAGACAGCTTATGACAAATCTAGTTACATTTAGGAGAAATCTAGGCCTAGTTAAAACCATACAAAACAACCATAGTACTTCAGCTTTATTTATCAGACTAAACTGCTATAGACCATTTCAATGTGGTGATGTCATTGGCCATGAACATTTCCTGCTTGTTATCATACCATTTCATAACTGTAACAAGAGGCAATTCAATCATAACTTAATGTTATAACAGCTATCATAACATTATTTATCAATATGTGGCTCTTTTTGGATTCTCGGAAGCTATAGAAATTAAAAATGTAAAAGAGGAAATACGTTGGGACCATTATTTTTGTTTACATCCCTCAAAATGGTCTATACTATAAAAGTTGCACAGTATTATTACTATTTAAAATAAATATATTTAAATTATGACTTATTCTTGTAGTTTTAAGCATCATTAGACCAGTCTTCAGTGTCATATTATCTTTCAACAATCATTCTAATGCAATATGATGATTTGGTGCACAATAAATACTTATTATGAATGTTAAAAATTATTTATATTCATTTTTATCACATAATCATTAAATATAATCATTTTATTAGGACTCTTTGATGAATATTAAGTTCAAAAGGCCAGCAATTTTTGATATAGTAATATACTTTTAGCATTAAACACGTCTTTAGTGTCACTATTGATCAATTTAATGCTTTACTGCTGAATATAAGTAATAGTTTGCCATATAACTGTTGCACTCAAAGCACCTGCAAAAACAAAACAAAAAAAAAACAATTAAAGCCATCAGGTTGGCATGGCTGCCCAAACGGATAGGAAGTTGATTCTGCTACTGGCAGACATGTAGATTAAACCCCACATAATATAAGAAATTCAATTCCAAGGGAAAGGCCAATGCGACCAATAAAACCTCACTAGAGGCAGTGATATTAAAAAAGCAATCAGCATTTTTTTGAATTACAAGACCATTTTGCTAGTCTTCACAGAGGTGGAGGGACTTCAAAGACCAAACTGATAAGATCCAATACCAAATATTAAAACAAACGTTCTCATTTATTCATTCATGTAACATCTTTTGCTTTGCCTTGCCGCAGGTATCCAAAGTTCTTGATGAAGACCTTAGCAATTTGTCAAAGTGCACTTTGTTATTCGAAAAACTGAAGAAAATGGCAGAATTTACAGGTGTGCCGCGACTACCCAACTACCGCTCCTGCGGTATGTGTAATTAACAGCGGCGCTTATTAATTAAGCTAATGAAAAATGCTGTGCTTAAGAACAAGGGCGAAGGAGAGAGGAAGAAGAAATATGAAAATCCTTCCTCTGAAATCCAATTCGCCCTCCCCGTCTATCAGCGCCAAACAACGGCAGCCAGCCTTGAGTTAATCGCTTTCCGCAGAGAATGCAATGCAGCTTCAAAATACTCAAGCAAACATGTTGATATCGGTTGTAGGACTGCAAAAATATTTCCCATTATTATTTAAACACAAACAGAACTCTGACTTTAACAAAAACAAATCTGATCCATAACGTCCAAACAATGAAATTCACATATTTACTCCCATACAGACACACACACGCACACACACATACACACAAACTAATTTATGGTTCCATATAAAATTCTACAGCTATTCTAAATCTAAATGACTAATCTAAAGCACATTACCCAGCACGCTTCCATCAGAAGCAATCAGAAAATTGAGTCCTAAATCCCTATTATGAGGTAAATTTAAGTGCAAAAATAATTCTCTGCAGGGAACTGAACATTGCAGCAGCTAAATTGTGGGAGAGGCTAATGTAATAAGTATAGGCGGAGAGCTGCATCTCAGCCAATCAGTGACAGGTGGGCGGGGATAGAGGAGAGCCCTGAGTGTGAGCGAGGGGATGCTGTGGATACAATGTTTCAGACAGCACAAAAACAAACGCAATCGATCAGATAGATCATAGCAAACACAACGTAGTTGAAATGAAAGAATCGTAATAAAAATCTCAAAACAAAATGGGAAGAGAAAGAGAAACACTTGGATGCAAAAAAAAAAAAGCGATGCCAGTAAGGGCACGCGTCTCAGCCTGCAGGCAGTGGAGCACGGCCCAGAAAAGGAAACACAGTCAGTCAATCATGAGTCATAACATGAGTAATATTCGTCTTCTCGGTAATAAATTCCAGGCCACGTTTCTGCTGTATAAAGCCTGATTGGTAGAAGGCATGTGAATCTCGGAAGCTTAACAATTGCGGTGTGTAATTGATGGTCCGTGGCACTGAGATGGACAGCGTACGATTGTGAAAAGCTTATAATGAGGTCTATAATAACAATTCTTCAGCTTCAGTGACATTTAACTTACACCACCGAAAACTTGTCAAAATCAATGGTTATAAAATGAGAAATTGGCTTAGCTTGAGTGCTATTGATCAGACGCATGAAGCTGACGTGTCATGTGAGATTTCCTTTACCGGCTCCTTCGCGACTGCCCATCAAATAAACATTTCATAGACATAAAACGTGGCACACATGGATTTAAACTGCTTTGAATTCAAGATGCACGGCAACACCTAAAAAAAAAATCAAGAGAAGCTGAAGAAATGATTAAGCGACACGTGGCAAATCACCAACAGAAATATGAAAGAAATGCATTGAGTGAGCAGAGGTGTCGTCGTCTTGCTTTTGATGGGACCAATAACCAGTCCTTTGCAATCTCTTCCCCATACTTATTTTAAACATAAACCTAGCTAAATTTGCTAATTTATCAATAAAACACCACTTGATGATAAGATAAGAAAATCTCAATTCAAGATTTGACAATCATGTGTTGCTTTTACGATTGTTCGCAGTATATTTTGTTTTTTAAAGGTGCAGTATGTAAGTTTGACACCCAGTGGTTGAACTAGGTATTGCACGCCTGGTTCAAAACACAAGCAAACGCAGGTTGCCAGATTAATGACACCAACATATCAGTGATTCAGCATGTACATTTAATAAATTTAAAGAAGTTTAATATGTTTTAATTAGATTATAGACCTTACCATTTGTTAGAATGCAGTAAGTGCACTATTATGTGCTTCTGAATGGCTTTATTTAAATTTCTGTCATGCTGCGTCAGGTGCAAACAGCCAAATTGCTTATTGCTGCAAATCTCATCACGTGTTGTTAGGACACGGGGTTACAATGTAACCTGCTTACCTAATGTTTACGTTCGTAATATTTATATTATTTGCTAATAACCACCAAACGTGGAATTCTGAATCTGCGTCTCATTTTGGAGTCTGCTACTGTCCACCGGAGGTCGCATTTTGGTCACGGACACATACTTTGAGAGCTTTTATGACTGAATGAATGAAATACAAGGTATTCCACCAAGGCAACCCAGGGTGCTGAAATATAATTGGCTAAACCCGCAGTGGGCAGGTTAAAAGAAACAAAACAAAGACAGCCGTTCCGGCACGTAACTCACATTTTCAAAGCAGAATAACTGACTTTAGCATTGTTTTTCAGATAAACAAGAATGTTCACTTAGCATGTTTCTTAAAAATCTGCGAACCTATTATGGAATTTTTATGCTTTAGAAGAGTCAAAAACGTACATACAGTCATTCATTTTCCTTCGGCTAATTCCCTTTATTAATCAGGGGACGCCACAGCGAAATGAACCGCCAACTTATCCAGCATATGTTTTACACAGCGGATGCCCTTCCAGCTGCAACCCAGTACTGGGAAAAACGTACATACAGCACCTTCAAATAAGTAACTAAATGCATTACTTTTTAAGAAAAGTAATATGAAAATATGTCTTTTGTTATTATTAAGATTTTAAAATTATTACTTTTCTATTCAACACTTATTCATTCCTGCTAATTAGTTGTGGGGGAGAGATGTTTCGAAAGGTCTGGCCAATGTAATTCTTCCCAGAGCTCAGCCAATGAGATGAATGAGTGCGGTGAGGCATACCCGGCCCTCTCCTTGAGTTTCATATCAGTAATGCCATCTTTGGACACCAGTTTGTTAAAAACAAGAATCCCGATAACCATGTTAACCTGGTGAAGAGAGAGGAGAAAGGTGAACACACACACACAAGCATCTGAAAAGTCTCACAACATGGAAACATAAGAAAAATGTTCTTACTGACGTACTCTTTGTGCAACAAAATGGCTGTTTTTTGTCTTGGTTAAAATGATTCTGTAAATGATTAATTACTTGTGATTTTGTTTTATGTTAATAGAACAATCTCAGATTTTAGAGCAGGTAAAGTAATAACAGTAATGTAAAGTTGCCTTCAATTTAAGACATTTTTTGCACAAACTTCAAATTCCATTTATGTTTTGTTTGATTTATCAGTCTTATATTACCTCTGCTGAAACCAATTTTGTTAAGTGTCCTCTTTTTAATGTTGTGACTTTGAGACAAGTTGTGGGCTTGTCCGGGATAAATGATGGTTTGGAGTTGGAGTTTTACTATAAGATTTGTTTTCTTACATACATACACTGTAAAAAATGCTAGGTTCTTCACAATTCCTTCATGTCATGCCAACACAAACCGATTAAGTTAACTTGTGGATTGAATGTAAAACAATAAAGTTGTCCCTAAAAAAAGTCAAGAATTGTGTTGATTCAACTCTTATGAAATAAGTAGTTTGAACAAGCAGCATTTTTGAGTGTAGTATTGAATATATTACTTTGTCTGCTGCTGTTGTGTCAATAGAAGTTTATGTCAGATTAAGAATTATTATTACAGAAATTATTCATTTAATTTCCAATTTTATGACTTGGCATATTCATTTTATTGTTTTATTATACTGTGTTATAATATGAAAGTTAAAATAATACAGAATTATATGAAAATGGTTGAAACAGCTAGTGAGTGAGTGATATTTTGGTTGCGCACAGAAAACTGCACTATAGAAAGACATTTTCTTGTGTGACTATGTAGGAAAATAAACACTCAATCTAAAACTGTTATTAAATAAAAGAGATAATGTTGCATTTTATATTAAAGGGATATTCAAAAATTCTGCTGTCATTTACTCATCCTTGACTTGTTCAAAACTAGTTCTGGGAAACCTATAACCATTGACATCCATAGTAGGAAAAACAAATAGAGAGGAAGTCAATGGTAACAGGTTTCCAACATTCTTCAAAATATCTTAATTTGTGTTCAACAGAACAAAACAAACTCTAACTAGTTTGTGACATGTCAAGGATAAGTAAATGATAGCAAAATTTTCATTTTTGGGTTCATTTTATAGTCTAAATCTAGATCAGGTTTATTTAATCTGCGGTGATGCAATGACGTGACTATCGTTACCACGGTTAACATACGCTGTGTTTAAACAGATCCATTAAAACCTGTTTGCTGGGTATTATGTTGTAGAGTTACGAAGATAAAATCGGGAATTGCCAGGATGCTCATTCACTTTTTATTTCAAGAGCTTGTCACTAAAGCTGTGGTTTATTTATCGTAAAATGCTATGTTTGGGTGCAGTGATGCTAGCAGCATTAAACACAGTCTGGGAAATGAGGGACAGACGATTTCTGTGAATAAATCAAACAGAGAGAGAAATTGTACCAGGACGACAGCAGCAGCTGGTCCCACAAATGCATACAACAGCCCTCCTTCCAGAGACAGCCAGCAACTAACACAAAACACAGAAGCAGGAAAAAGAGAGCAAAAGAGATATAGAAAGAAAATAGAAGAGAGAAGGGAATGAGGCAATCAGTAATGGTGCTGTCATTAGTCGAATTTAAAGGGACACTGTTTTTTGAAAATAGGCACATTTTTGAAAAAATTAAAAAATTTTACAACAATTGATTAGAACATTAGAGTCTTGCTCAAAATATATAGAAAAGAGCTTACCTATTTAAAAGTTGACTATTCTTTAGTTACATTGTGTACTAAAAAAAGTGCTATTTGTTTAGGTTTATACCTGTATGGCTTTTTTTTTCTTCGTATGGCTGGGAACTATACTCTCATTTTGGTAACTAGGAAACATTCATTCATTCATTTTCCTTCGGCTTAGTCCCTTATTTATCAGGGGTCGCCACAGTGGAATGAACCACCAACTATTCCGGCATTTGTTTTACGCAGCGGATGCCCTTCCGGCCACAACCCAGTACTGGGAAATAACTAGGTAACATCACTGCGTAATATCATTGCACCAGAATATAATTATTAAACCTCTTTTTTGATATTTTTGAGCGAGATGCTAATGGTCTAATGCCATTCAATGATTTATGCTAAGCTAAGCTAAAAGTGCTCCCGCCAGAGCCAGAGATCAGCTGAATGGATTCAAAAATGATAACTGTTTAACAATAGCTGACTTGAAAATGAACCTATTTCCAAAAAGTGAAGTGTTCCTTTGGCATTTTAAAGTGTCCACTTGAAGGATGCAAGACTTGCAAGAACTTACTGTACATAGGCAAAATTTGATGAAATCAAATGTTGATCATACTTACTAGTTAACAGTGCCATATCCCTTTGCCTTGGTGAATCCAACAGAAATTGCTACAACGAGAGCAGGTAAACCTATAAAAAGGGAGCAGGCATTAATGGAGAGCTTGGCATAGAGTATAGCATGTACATTCATTTTTTTTTTTAAGTTTAACATCAAGATGCTTGATCAAATTTACTTGAAGAATCATTTATCATTATTTACTCAACCTCATGTCATTCCAAATCTATAAGACTTTTGTCTATCTTTAAAACACAAATGAAGATATTAATAACTGAATCTGAGAGATTTCTGCCCCTCCATTTAAAGTCTGTTTACCCACAACCGAAACATCTGGTGGCTGTGAGACAGGTTGCAAGCGAGCATTGAGCTTCTGTTACCAGATATGAATGCTAAGTTTACATCCAAAGATGTTAAATAAACATATGGAATATCTGGAATATCACATAAAACATTTGCAAATAATGCACTGTTTCCATCTGGCACTAAAACAACATTTCAGATGTTGTGCAATGTGGTCGGTCCACTGGTTTGTCCATTCCAAATAGCTGCCCCTATTTTTGTTATCACATGATCTGATAAAACAAAATCATACGACTTTTTTGATGCACATGCTGGAATTTATTCTGTAAATGTGTTTTCATCACAATTTTTCTTATTGGATAAGTTTATCTGACATGTTTTTTATGCACATTTTTAAAATTTATACTCATCTTGGTGTAAGCATTTCCAAAATACGCATAACAATAGGTGAATGAAAACATAGCTACTGTTCACTGCGAATAAAAGCTTAAAATAAATCTGAATGAATCATGTCTCTTCAGAAGATCTATGTGGATTTTTTTTTTAGATTAAAATCATTTTGAAGCACTATTTTGAAGCATAGAGTTTTGAGTGATGTTTTTTAATTCGGGGACACAAATCTGTTTAAAAATATCTTTGTGTGATGAACAAAACTCTCATTGGTTTGGACTGGCAAAAGATGGCCACATTTTAGTTTTGAGATGAACTACTTTAGAATAGATAACTTGCATCATGTATTACCACTCTGAATCAACCTCAACTTTTAGGTCAAATACACAGCTGAACATTTTTTTTGCAGGAGACAGATTCTAAATAAAGGCACACATAAAGATGCATAGGAAGTGACAAAGAGACAGTCCTCACCCCAACCAAGGCAAAGGAAACGCTTGCGTATGATACGGTTTCTAAGGCGGCCGGTCACAGCCATGTACGACTGCCATGCCTCCGTGAGAACCCAACAGAAAGAGGACAGGAAGAAAAAGTGCAGAAACGCAGCCACAAGAGTACAAACAACCTGAGAGCATGAAAATAGAAAACAGAGAGAGTAGAGAAAAGACAGAGGCCATCCATTAAAGATTAGGATGTACAGTTGAAGACAAAATTAATAGCCCTACTCAGAAAATTGAATTCTTTTAAATATATTTCCCAAGTGATGTTTAACATAAAGATGAACACATTTTTAAACATACAGTAATAATAACTTATTTCTAATAACTAATTTCTTCTGTCTTTGCCATGATGACAGTACATAATATTTTAATTTGGTTAACTAGGCAATTTAGGTTGATTGGGCAAGTCATTGGATTTTGAAGTCAATTTTTTTTTTTATTACAGCAAAACTGAAAGAAATAAGACTTCATTCATTCATTTTCTTTTCGGCTTAGTCCCTTTATTAATCTGGGGTCGCCACAGCGGAATGAACTGCCAACTTATCCAGCATGTGTTTTACACAGCAGATGCCCTTCCAGCTGCAACCCAGCACTGGGAAACACCCATACACTCTCATTCACACACATACACTACAGACAATTTAGCTTATCCAAATCACCTATAGCGCATGTCTTTGGACTGTGGGGGAAACCGGAGCACCCGGAGGAAACCCACGCGAACATGCAAACTCCACACAGAAATCCCAACTGTCCCAGCCGAGGCCCGAACCAGAGACCTTCTTGCTGTGAGGTGACAGCGCTACCCACTGCGCCACCACGCCGCCCACAAGACTTCATAATAGCAAATACTGTTAAAAATGTCCTTAATTTGATAAATTCTAGACACAACCTTATTCAGTACAAAGTATTACACAGACTTCACTATTCTAAAAAAAGCTTAGTAAATTCTATCCCTCTGTTTCCCCCATTTGGTACAAGTGCAAAGCTGCCGAGGGTACCTTAGCACATCTTTTTTGGTCCTGTGTTCAAATTCAGAGTTTTTGGTTAGAAATATTTCAGTTCTTTGCTAAGGTTTACAATTGTGTTTTACTCCCTGACCTAATGATAGTAATTTTTGGTTGGTCAGATTTTCTGGAGACTCTCAACTGAAATGTACGGTTACCTGTTCAGTATGGCATGATCATATCTAAGAAAGTTATCCTTTGTTTCTGGAAGAAAAATGTTAGGCTTCTTTTTTCTGACTGGCTTCTTGGACTCACTTTACATTTGGATAGAGTTAGATATACCACCTCTGGGAACTCTTTGATAAAATTTGATAAAATGTAGGATCCAGTCTTTCTTTTTCTAACACAACATAAAGACTGATAATGTTGTTTAATTTCTGAAGATTTGTAAGGTTTTCTCTCTTTCTCTCTTTACATCCATTGCTGTGTCTTTTTGTAGGTCATATATGTCTTTTATGTCGCCATTTTCCCTTGTTTTATGCTATATTTTATATTTTGCATATATTATATATTTATGTTATATTTATGCTATATTTTATATTTGTCTGTCTGTTCTTTGTTTTTCTATGTCTGCAAAAACTATAATAAAAAACAATAAAAAAGTGTCCTTAATCTGTTAAACATCACCTGTGGAATATTTGTAACAGATATACAATTTTACGTGAAAGCTAATACATTTCTCTTCAACTGTATGTCAAAGAAAAGGAGGAAATTTGTTTTTTTTGGAGATCAAAGGAAGTATCATTTTATTTGACTGTTTTAGTCGTACCTTGTTCCGTGTCTGAGTTTGACCGATGAGTATGAGCGCATTGGAGGAGATGATAGACAGACAGAAGTTGATGAGGATGACAGAGCGCTCTGAGCGGATGTACCTGAAGAAAAGCACACACAGAGTCAATACATTTGAATGACGTCTACTGCTCAGTCATTCAGTAACAAAGGTTTCAATAGGTGGGCACATCAATGGAATCTGAATGGATGTATATTTGCTCATCTGTAGACTCCTGAAGTATAAAATGCTCATTGGATCATTCTTTAATCATGGTTGATAACTTGATCATGCAGATTTTAAAAATTTTTGGGCTGTTTTAATGCAGCGGTGCTCATTAAAGCTAACGGAAAACATTACCAATAGTAAGACACTGTGAAAATTATTAATCTTTTTTTTTTTACATTTGGATGTTTGTTATTGGCTGCTTAAAGGAATAGTTTACCCAAAAAATGAACATTCTGTCATCATTTACTTGTCCCAAACCTGTTTGAGTTTCTTTCTTCTGTTGAACACAAAAGAAGATATTTTGAAGAAAGCAGAAAACCTGTAACCATTGGCTTCCATAGTATTTGTTTTTCCTACTATGGAAGTTAATGGTTACAGGTTTTCAGCTTTCTTCAAACAGTCTTCAACAGAAGAAAAACATATAAAGAAACCACTTTTTGGAACCACTTGAGAAAATAGTGAGTAAATTTCCCTTTTTGGGAAACTATCCCTTTAACTATTAACACACCTTAATTTAATCTATTCCAGAGATAGCTAGTCTAGCTATTATGACTTAAAAAAAACAAATCACCATAATATAGTGATTTTGTGCTCAGGAAAAAATACAGTTAATAAATAATATAATAAATATAATAAAAAATATATTGAATAAACAAATAATTAATCTAGTAAAACAGTTATGTCCCCACATTAATAGTATGTACTTAAAATAAAATACAAATATTTCACAAAATGTGCACTGCTATTGTAATTTTTACATTAATGTGTCAGTTGAGCTGAGATATCAACATTAACTGATTGATCGATAAATCACTAATAACCGCATCAATATGGTTAATCAATAACAACCTGACTTTTTTAGAATTCCTACACATCAAATAATGGACTTGAATCTTAAACTCCAAATATCCCAAATCTCATAAGTTACACAGATGTCGCTGTCCATGGTACATCATTTCTTACCTCCAAACAGAAACATAGATGATGATGAGGAGGAGCAGGGTGAGGGACGAGACCCCGCAGCCCACGATCAGAGTCACAGATGGAAGCTGGGTCTTATCCATGTTCTGTCAACACAAGAAAACAGACTCAGTTAGCACTAAGATGCTAACGCTTCCTCAAACTAAACCGCCTGCCGTTCCTCCATGCGATTCAGTGGTGAAGAGAGCCAGAGAAGTCCGTGTGGCTTCGGCTGAGGAACAAGGTGAGATGAAGGTTACTGAGCAAAGGGCTGATACTGAGGTTTGAGATATCCAGTGAGGGGAGAGCGGAGAAAACCAGTGACTGCCTGTGATGGCATACAAACCGGAAAAGCTAAATGCCGGATGCTGCGAATTACTCAGGGATTCTGAACCAAAAGGCTCAAGTCTCACACATTTGCAGGCTTGCGCAACCATTGTCTTGGTTGCCATGGTGATGTGGTGGAGAAACAGCGGCCACTGCAGTGGTGTACGCAGCATTAACTGTACCATAGGTGTGTGAGCTGTGCATGTTTTTGTGTGTGTGTGTTCGTGAAAATCTGCATTCCTTGCTTAAGCCTTAAGCTGCGTGCCTAGCTAGAGCATGTTTTAAATACATTTATGTGGTACAGTCTAGATAAGGATGTCAACGGGTGCTACGCATTCTCAGAGGTGTGGACTTCTCACCTTTCCTCAAAAACACACAGACTTACACTTACACACAAAGATAATTGGTTGAGTTTATAGCCTGTCTTGTCTCCAGGTTTAATGTGCACACAGGGCCAAGTTAATTAAATCCCTCTGATTAATCTGCACTGCAGTGAGGTCCCCTCTGACAATCAAGAAAGAAATGCATCCTCTGAGACTAAGTTTGTCTTCTGCTGGCCAATCAAACAGTTGACTAAGCCTAAGCTGTGGAAGACAGGCTAGAATTTAGAGAAACCTCTATCGAACCCAGGGAGTTATTTGGTGCAGACAGGAAGACACATAGCAAGTCTGGAAAGGAAACTATCAAGTCCTGTCAATTCTGTAGTGTTTGACAGTTAATTGATCGGACGGGAGGCAAAAAGAGGCTTAGAAAGATGCACAGAAGTTGATGCACTAATGCCTTATTTACACTCAATGGTACGGTTTAGTTCAGTACAGTACAGTACGGTTTGGTACGGGTCACTATCCACTGCCAAGGATGCCCTCTTGGTAGGTATGGTGTACGCCAGAACATTGCAATCAACGTCATTCTCACTCGAAGAATAAAGTCGTAGGTAGTTCAAGAATCCAATTTTTGGTGAACTCAAGTTCATTATTCCAAATACAGACGCAAATAGAGAGAGAAAATGGAAGCACTTGTGCTTTCCATGTTTTTAGACAATCAACATACAGCAGATTTTGTTCTTATTCAGATTTGCTTCTTAAGCTGTTCATCACAAGACAATGACAAGCTTAGTTTGAGCTTGTGTTGACCATGGCTCATTGCTGTGCATCTTCCTTGTATTATTACAGTGTCATGTTTTGGCAGGTTTTTTTCTTTTTTTAAAGAAGACACTTCATGTGTTTTCATTCCCTGGCTTGTTGAACATGCTGATAAAGATTCTCTGTAAACTCAATTCAGTAGTGAGCATTCAGTAGTGAGTCTAGCTCCATGCATTTGGTACCATTCTGGTACCAAAAAGTAGTATGGTATGGTTAATTTTTTGGTACCTTTGACAGTGGAATTAGATATAAATGTGTACTGTACTAAACCATACCGCTCAATGGAAATGGGCCATTAATTTACATTCTATCTGCTGCCATAAGTATCTATACAATAAGAGTACAATTGCCTGCATTTAAGTGCCCTGAAACACCAAGCTGATCACAGAGAACTAGCGGCGATGAATTTGACTTTAGTTGGTCATCAGCCAATAACAGGCCACAGTTTGAGCATCTGAGTTTTTCAGTGTGCTTTGCACTATCATGGTTGCCAGGTCCTTGTAACAAAACCCCCACCCATTGGGAAGTTGTCCCTCTTGGCTGAAATTGATTGAACCTGCTGCCAAAAAAACTACCAATGGCAACAGGGTAAAAAAACACAGATTTGGCAACACTGACTAGTCAGACCCCATCAAGGGCTTTTGGTCCAATTGAGCAAATCAAGTTGGTGTCCGTTGACATATGCAGTGAGAGATTGAACACTGGCTGAATGTTCCGTTAAGCAAATCAGCCACTGGTTGCATGCAAAATTGCAAAATGTACCTTCCTACTATATAGTAGTAAGTTAAAAACATGTGACAAAATAAGAATGCCCAAATTCACAGTAATCATAAAAGATCACGCAATTAGTACCTGCGAAAACCACGTTGGGTGAGATTCTGAAGTGTGAATGCAATGGACACATTTTACTATTCCATGAGGCCTCTGGTGAGGTTTTGTTAATATCAGTGAAGAGACACAACTCATGTTGGTAGATAACATGTTAATTCCAACATGGCTAATCTAATATGCCCAGATTACATTCAAACTACCGATATCAGACTATAAAGAACAATCATTTATAAGTGGTTTACACTAAGAGATTACTACAAAGAATACAAAAGACTATATCATTTCAGAAGCAGATAACGCATGAGAATAAAAGCAAAAATAATAAAAGTGAGCAAATAATTCAAGATTGCACAGACTATATACAAATCGATACATGACAACATGAGCCATCCAAACTGAAGAAAGTAATTAACATTATTTCTATTCAAATAGTAAAAAGCTAACCACTGCTTTGTATGCAGTCCTAGTTTTGATTTACCCTTATGAATGATAAATCTAGACTACAAATACCTGCTAATACAAACAGTTATTTCCTTACACAGGCATGCTACTTTTACACAAGCTATTTTTATACATGCTGTGTTGCTTAACTACATTGACCAATACTGCTTATTTTAGGATGTGCAGTCATCTAATAACCAATGTATTCGTAACCAGCATTGTTTTATTTCAAACTTTGGATGCCATAATAACTAAATGATCACTAAGCTACTAGGAATATTATGATTATGCAAATCAATAATCAAACAAACAAATAAACATTAATGTAACATTTTTAAAACTAGATGCCAAAATGTACAACTCGAATGCAATGTAGGTTTCTTTGGATAAAACAGGAGAAAATGCCAATTCTTTTATTAAAAAAACATATAACACAATTAATATAATTGTTCAGCACCTATAAAAATATAAAATATGAAATATTAAAACATTATATAAGTTACGCATAATGTTCTTACAATATGAATATTACTCTAGCAGTCTATTAATATTTTAAAGCTTGCCATACTGTATGCAAATGCAATGCGACTGCACACATAATAATAAGACTGAGAACATAAATGATAAACTTGTAAACACGATGCTGAATCTTGTACAAAGGAGAAGCAAAAAGACAATGGCCTACCTTCGAAGAAACACTAACATGAAATGCCTCAACACAGCATTCAATTTCTTTTTGTCGCCATCTTCACTGACCCATATTTAGGAGTGATGTATTCAGAGCTTCATCCAAGTACAGCTGCAGCATCACTGTGCATTTCTACAAGCTTTAGCTCATAAAAATTCAACGGTGCAAAACCACACACACACAAAAAAAAAAAAAAAAACTCTCATATCAAACTGCGTAAGACAATCTGACCCGTGTGAACCAGAGTCTGCTTCAAAGCTGGAGACATCTGTAGAAAGACTGACGTGTGATTAAAATAGCTGCAGTGTACTATCTCCCTTTATTTTTTTTCTTGTTCTCCTTCCATGTGCACTGCAGCTGACTGTATATTCAGACTGGGAATGGAGGGAGAGAAAGAGAGGAAGAGAAGCATTTCTCTGGCTCTTTATCATTCTGAAGCTGTAGGACGCTAGTTGCCAGCGGAGGGGCCGTTGGATGGGCCATTTTGAGGTGGCAAGTGGAGCTGCAGGAATAATTAGCAGTATAGCAGTGGGGGACTGGAGCGAGAGAAGGCTAGCGAAAGGGAGAGACAGACGGGGAGTGGAGCCAAGAGGAGGAGCCGTCCTCCCTTCTGCTGGCACACGGCAACACAAATGAAATCCCCACAATATGCTTCCCACAAGGAATGGAAAGAGCTAACTGCGACACTCCCTTATTCCACATCCTTCTGACCAGGTAGAGCAGGACACGCAGCCGCCATAAGGCGAGCGATTAGCATACCAATATGGCTCTCTGGATCATAGTGAAGAGAAATGCAGATCATGCGGTCTTCACATGAAAGCAAATAGCAGCACATAAATGCCCACAGGAGCCTTTTAAACATGGATGTTTGCAATGTAAGCTGGGGCTCAATACATCCTAAAACACCAGTATGAAATAAATATAAAGCCTATTTATGCACTTTTCATGTTTTATTAACCAATCAGTGTACATCATTTCAAATAAAAATACAGTATAACTTTGTCCGAAATCGCATACTACTTGAGTAGGTATATTTGAATTTACTACACAGCTGTTAGGAAAGTTTGTTCTATGAATGTGAGTAGTATGAATGGAATTTACATGACCTATTAATGTAATTTGTGTTGTTTCACTCCCATTCATGACTTATCTTGCATGGCATTCTGTGATAGGACAAAATCTTTCTGGAAGTACAGTAGTAGACTTCTCGTCCACTGTTTTTCAAATACTATGAATTCTGACATACTACTCGGGTCACTGTTTGTCACATACTACTGTATATAGTAGGGAAGTATGTGATTTCAGACAGAGCGTATGTATGTTCTTTCATTTTATATGTTCTTTAATCCAAATGTAAGAATATTTCCTCTAAAACAACTATTCTGTTCTGTTGACATCACTTAAGGGCCTGTCCAACTTTAAAAATATCGTTGGAACATGTTTTATTCATTTTTCCCATAGGAAGTTGTATTATAAGTGATGACACAAACCAGGTGATTCACAACATTATAAATTCAACTGAAACAAATAAGTATATGAAAATCAAGAAAAAATAACAAAACTGTGACGCATTGTGAATGAAATTGAATTAAATACAATAGAGAAATACAAATCTATCCATTTAAAGTTGTTGGTTGCATCTGTAGAAACTTTATACTGTATTTCATGTTTATTGCAAATTATGCACTACTACATTTAAGAATCCTAGAATATCAACTTGATTATGTTGCTTCATGGGAATGAGCAGAGCTAAAATATATATTTGCCTTGCTTCACTCACAACGACAAGTTTTATTGTGAACAGATGGATTAAACAAAAGCACATCATCTAGTGATAACCTCAGAGCTCACAACAGGTCTGTCTTTAAAGGTTTATCAGTTATTGTTAAAAATAGATTTCTGTTTAGATTGTTAAGGGGATCACACAATGGACACAAAGAAGTATCACATCTTTAACAGTCAAACACATTATTTTTGATATGCTGGTTTTAATCATAGATTTGTGCAAAACCTAAGCAAAATTTTCTAAATGTTAAACAACAATCCTCATCCAAGTATAAATGGCAAATACACTCCTGGTTATGTGGAAGCTATCACATATGGTTTGTTCTTAGAGGTTTTTGTATGCAATTTCACAGAGTAACTGTGAATTCAAAATTTACAGATGAACAAATCAACCTTTTCTGAGTTGTGCAATGCAATAAGGCCTCACATAGCACCTGTGTCATGCTAAAGGAAGCCAGTTTCTACAAATAAATACATAACCATATATAAAGAATGACTATGTGACTTTTACATTTCAATGTGCACAGTTTGAAGTGTAATGGAATTGCAATTTTTAATAATAAAGCATGCAAAAAGGTAGCATCACTTGTGACTGTGCATGGTGCCAAGCGATGACTACTTAAAATCTGTATAAAATCCTATCACACCACAGAGCACCAGCAAAAGCAATTTTCCAGCAAAAGTACACAATCCTAAATAGTTACCGTAACTTAACTTTATGCTATAAATATTGAGTATTCTTCATCTATTAGTAAAAATGTATATCTCTGTATAGCTTGAATGAAGTCTACAGTATATTGTATGAGAACTATAAAAATACAGATGATGCTTTCTCTTTCCATATACACAATCCTAAATAGTTATCGTAACTTAGCCTTATGCTATATGCACATTGAGTATTTGTCATCTATTAGTAAAAATGTAAATTTCTGTAGCTTGAATGAAGTCCTAAATAAACAACGTAACTCAACCTTATGCTAGAAATATTGTGCATTCTTCATCTATTAGAAAAAAAAGTATCTTTCTATAGCTTGAATAAAGTCTACAGTATATCGTATAATACAGTATATAAAAATACAGATGATGCTTTGTCTTTCCATTTGCTCTGTTTTTGTCAAACTACAAACGTCCAACTCATCAATGCCATTGTATTCATTCTTGAAGTGGACTTTTGCATTTTTTATTGATTAGATTATATGATTTAGGGCTGAAAAAATTTGATATTGCGATATTTTATTTTTCTGCTATAAATATTGTGATATGAATAGTTTAGCACTATTTTACAGTTTTCCTGATGAGTCTTATAGTATTCAGCTACAGACGTTGAATAATCATAATGCAAAAAATGCTTTCTCACTTTGCTTTGTCTCATTTCTAGTCTGAATATCAAAAAATCCTTAGAGCAAGTAAAAATATTTTGTTTTCACCTTCAGAAGAAATGTCAAAATTAAGAGTATTTCCTTAAAACAAGCAAAATTATCTGCCAGTGGAGTAAGTTAAATAATCTTGTTTTCACTTTAAATTGTAGACATTTGCACTAGAAACAAGACAAAAATTCATTTTTTTGCATAAATTGTATAAATTCTGTATAAACAGAGTAATTAAATACAATTCTGTAGCTCCTGGTCAACTATATTTCAGACTCGACACTGCATGTCTAGCGATGTGACTATTGCGGATGTGCACACTGCGATATTGATGCTGAAACGATATATTGTGCAGCCCTAATATGATTTGAACTGTTGTCTTGAACTGGACACGACAGTGTGTGATACTGTACTTGTGAAGTTGTCCTAGATGCGGCGTGACCCCCTTTACAAAACCAATAGCCAAGTAGCTATTTTGGCACAATTTGAGCAAATTCTAGTTTCTAGTGTTTCCATTTCCAGTCAAATTGATGAAAAAACATTTGAACGTTCACAAGACAGTATGTTTTTTAGACTTTTTAAAGCCTTTTTGAACCCCATATTGCAGGTTTTATGTAATGCTGTGTGTGATCATACTTTTGTTTTGTTATGATGTCAGTTTTCACTTGTTTTCCCAAATCAAAACAGTGTCACAACAGTGACTTCTGTTCTTGAGGCAGCCAATCTGAAACATCTTGGCAGAGCAAATTGCGAGAAGACGTGGCCATTGTTTTGGCTAGTAGGGTGTCAAGCTTCCTCTTCCTCTTTTTTTTTGGGGCTCTCTGGCTCATATCTGGGCCAAGCTGCACAAAGAGAGTGTTATAGCGTGTTCTATAGCTTTAAGAACTTCCACTGCCCATGCTGTTTCCACGGCAACTGGTGAATAAACTGCTTCAGAGGCAGTTTCCAGTCTAATAATAACTAATCACACTGAATGAAAATTCCACACAAAGACACAGCCCTTTCCTGCATTAATCCAAAGCAGATCTCATCATTTTAAAGAAAGATGTCGACATATAGATCTGCATAAAGACAATCCTCTGAGGCACGAATGGAGTGTGACTAAGATGTGTGTTTCACATTCATGGAAAGGCCAACAAAATCCCTATGCACATTTAAATGATCCTGCATAAAAAAAATAAAAAATAAAAAATAAAAAAATAAATATATATATATATTTATTAATAATAATTTGAGGTGTCCACACGGCACAAAATCCAACATCATATAAAATATATATGGGGAATTATGTGCTGGTGTTTTAAGCAAAATGCATTTCATCACAAATAACAGAAACTGTTCACCTTTAGGTTATCTTCAGCCATTAATTATCATTAATCACATGCAATTTCTCTGAATAAACATTTTATGTATGGAAAATTCAATATGAAAGCCAGCATGCACAGCCTTCAGGCATTAAACACATAGCAAACCATTCATTTTAATCAAACACCTGTGCATATATATATATATACACACACACACACTCAGAACCCATTAAAGATCGAAACATCTTAAATAGTTTGCATTAAATATGTTCTATGGCTCTGGCATGTCGTGGAGAGGAGGAGAGGGGGGAGTGAGAGAGAAGGATCTGTTGATACACAATGACAATGACGCCTATGACCAAAAAAGCGTTACATTATATCACACAATATCACACAAACGCGTCTTTTCATGTTCTTCGGCATTAAAGGGAACAAAAGAAATGGCTCGACTTACCACATCGGGATTGAGGCGTGCTAAAATGGCGAAGGTGGAGAGTCTGTCACACAAGCATTTGGTTGTACTGGAGTCGACGGGCACGGCTCTACAGCCTCGCGCAGACCAGGAGCCCAGCAACGACGAGCTGCGGAGCGGAGACACAAGAAACAGCGCGGAATCAGACCAAATCCCTGCGCGATAAAACTGCAGTTTTTCCCCTAATCCAGCACACACAGAGCCCGCCGTATGAGAGCCGGAGCGCGAGAAAAGGCAGTGAAAAGACAGCTGAATGGACGATGTGATGCAGCGCACACCTCTGCTTTCTGCATGGCCAGGTTAGCTGATGTGAAAATAGCTCCAAAACATACAAAAAATATAAAATAATCGAGGTCGTCTTGAAAAAAAATAAATAAATAAAATAAGTAGCCTAATACTGTTTAAGTAGGAAATCGCTTAATAATAATAATAATAATAATAATAATAATTAGCATTATTATTATTTTTTTAATTATTATTATTATTTAATAAAATGTATTTTTTGTAAATCAGTCATTATTTAATTATTATTTAAAAATATTGTTATTATAAAAAAATATATTTAAAAAAATTTTTTAACCCCTTGCAAAGTGTGCGATATCATTCCTGTTATACCCTGATAAAATTTGATCTTGGGTTAGTAATTCATTTTGGGTAGCCATGTGTAAATCTCAGGTTAACTTTCCTGTCAGGATATTTATGAAACTAAAAAAGTACTAAAAGTATTGATGGGATGCCACACAATCTCTAAAATTGTTGATACACATTCTGTTGATGTTTATTATATTGAAATGAGCACAAACAAAACGATAAAGTGTCTGTCTGCTTGTAGGTTAGCCATAGCTAGTGGCGTCATAAAATAAATAAATAAATAAATAAATAAATAATGCAAAAGATCTTGCTTGCAAGAAATTGTGGAATCTGATTGGTTGTCTGTTGATGACACTCAGTGGAATTCGATGTTATTGCCTACATTTAATTATAAAATCAAAAAGGTAATAATAAAAATTCTCATTGTAGTTTAAGTTAAAGTCCGCATGAAATAAAAATATACAATGTTTATTTTCTTAGCGCATCTTGGTCTTAGTCTTAAAGTGAACAATTAATCAGTGCAAGTTCCACTAAGAAAAAAAAAAGTTATGGTAACCTTTAATCAAAGTCTGGCCATTTGCTTCCTCTCTGGAATGCCAGTCTTTCTCTGATGATGCCAGTTTGATGGCTTTGGCCAAATATGCTTAGTCACCCCCCTCCAACCATTAATGTGCTGAGAGAAAGATGAGAGGAGGAGCGTAAATATAAACCCCGCCCCCAACGCTTAAAATACCTCATCATATGGTACTGAAAAAAAAGTCTGCAGCTACTTCTGGTTCACACAGACTTTAAACAACCCAATGCCAAAGTATGAATATTTACTCAGTGAAGATTCTGATTGGTTGTCTATGTACCTGCTGACAAATAGAAAGTCCAGTTTTAGTGGCTGCATTTAGCCTAATAACATCAATCAATCATTTATTATTATCTATTGTTGTTGGTGCTTGACTAGTGTGACTAGAGCTTGTTGCAAACCGTCAAACACCTCCAAACAACACAGAATCACTTTGAAATGAAGGTTCCCAAAGGACAGTTTGGGGTAGCCTTTTCACACAGTGTTTAGCCTGCAGCAAGTCTTACAAGTAAAGTAAAGAACAGTCTCTTTTACCTGTCAAACTTTGTAAGTTTAGAAAGTGTGGAGGAAAAGTGCAACAGAGCAGAGGATGGATATTACATTGGGACATTGAAACCTGGAGTACAACACAAAGAAAAAAGTAAGAAAGAAATACAGCGAAGTGTTTTATGTTTACTTTTTATTTTCTACAGTTTATTAATGTCAGATATGCAGCTGATCTCTCACTATGTTCAGTTCAGATAGAGAATAATGAACACATATGACTAATTTACTGGTAACACTTTATTATATGATTCCCAGCAAATGGTTAACTGCTGTATATTAATATACAGGAATAAACAATAAAAAAAACTAGAATTTTTTTTATCCTTTTTATTTTAACATTTACTAATAAGATTTGATAAAATATTGTATCTGTTTATTAAACGCAGTTGAGCTAACATGAACTAACAATATACAGCTGCATTTTAATTAAATAATAAAGATGAATACAAAATTAATACATACCTACGTAGTTAATACGATCAACTTACATGAACTTAGCTTTATTGCAAAGAGTAACTCATTTACTTTGAGGAAACTGGTAACATTTATATTACAATTATATATATAATACATACAGTTGAAGTCAGAATTATTAGCCCTCCTGAATTATTAGTCCCCCATATATAGTTTAAATAACTAATTTCTAATAACTGATTTATTGTATCTTTGCCATGATGACAGTACATAATATTTTACTAGATATTTTTTAAGATACTAGTATTCAGCTTAAAGTGTCATTTAAAGGCTTAACTAGGTTAATTATGTTTATTGGGCAGGTTAGGATAATTAGGCAAGTCATTGTATAATGGTTGTTCTGTAGACAATCAAAATATTGCATAAGGGGGCCAATAATACTGACCTTAAAATGGTTAAAAAAAAATGCTTTTAAAGTATAAAGTATAAATAAAATAAATACTGAAAAATGAATAATATTCAAGTATATCACAAAACATTAAGACATAAACATACAAAACAAATTGTCAAAAAGCAGAATTATCGTAGCACTCGATGGAAACATTAATCACATCTTTCTGTTCTTTGCAAGAAATAAAATCAGTTTTATGCCTCCCATGAAACTCGCACCAAAGCAAGACAACAGTAAAAGCACCAATATCATAAATAAGAATCCTTCCGGTTACAGTTGGTCCCGGTGCCCAAAGCCACTCAATAATTAGTCCATTCCACCACCTACACAAACATGAATCTCATAATGCTGACGAGGAGCCCTCTTGACAGCGTGATCCACCTGCGTCTGATGCATCTGATGTGACGCTCCAATAATTGTAACAAAGACCCCATAATGACATTAATGAAAGTGATATGAAAGTCATATCAAAACATACCCACTCCATGCACAACTGCTCCCAACAGCAAGCCATCAATCATGTAGCATCCTCTTCATGCAGCTGCAATGTGGAGTCAATACACACACACATACACACACACACACACACACAGACGCTTTTCCACACAAACCCAAGGCTACCGGCATCATTCCAAACCCACTGTGCGGTAGATCTCTGCAGTCTGGGATACCCATAATGCACCGGGTCTAAAAGAGCGCTGAGGGCCAAACAGTACAGAGCTGGAAGCACAGCGTGTTGCAGCCCCAGGGGAGGCTCAGTGTTAACATTAGCACATAAACCTGAAACTCAATATATTATCACCCACTGCACAGACACTGTACGTGATGCGATTAGGACTTTGTGTCGACCACACAAATATAAAGACAGCGCAGCACGGCGGTGTAATTGGATCAGTGTGCTTGCAGTCCAGCTGTAGTGTGCATGTTTGCAGAGAACATGGCAAGAGTAGATTAGGTGCTGTGCGCTGTGATGATATATATCTCGATGAATATATAAAGCATGTGTTTTTAGACATTGTGTATTTGGCTTTGTGTAAATACTGTATATAGCACAGTACTGGTACAAAGTAGAGTTATTGACACTTTTGAGTAATAAAGACATATGCTGGAATAATAAAATAAAGAGAGACAAGTGTGCAAGATGTTAGGAAGTAATTTAGTGTAATACACACTGTGACAAGTAAAAAATATATATAGCCTTACATTTATTTAGTTGAATCAAATTAACTTTTCTAGTCATCTCAACTTACATCAATCTAACTGACTAAAAACATTAGGTTAAACTATGTATAACTTTTTTTTTGTTTTAGTTATTAAAAATAAAATTATTATATTTTAGTAGTTTAAACCTGAATAACTTATTAAAATATGTTTAAGCAACATACAAATATTTGTTGCCTTGACTTTTTGTGATAATTTTTTTTTATAGTGTAGTGATCTCAAAAGAAAACCTCCATTCATTTTCTTCATAGAGACATTGGCTTTTAAGAATAATGTTTAAATTATGAGACAAACCTATACTGTTGCCATAGTTATAAGGTCGTTTTTGTTAATTACATCTGATTGCAGTAATTAGCATATTTTTAAAAGGGGTAGTTCACACAAAAATGAAAATTACTTCATCATTTATTTCCCCTAATGTGATTTTAAACCTTGAGTTTCTTTCTTCTGTTAAACACAAAATAAGATGTTTTGAAGAATTTTGATTGTTGGGACTCATTGACTTCCATAATTACTATGGAATAATTATTACTATCAATGAGTGTCATCAACCAGCAGTTTCACAATATCTTCTTTGGTGTTCAACAGAAAAAAGGAACGTGAATAGGTTTGGAACAAGTATAGGGGGAGTAAATGATGACCGAATTAACTTTTTTGGGTGAACTAGCCCTTTAACATGATCAAAAACTATATGAAGCTGTACAGAAAATTTGTGTTTTGTCAAAGTGTTTTATATTTTCATGTACTCCAATGAAGCACCAAAAATAACATAAAAAATTCTAAAGTATCTACTGTATCTATACTAGAGGTGAAGACAAATGTCTGCAACATTAAATGTCTGCAAAAAATCTTGTTTCGTGTGATGTTTGGTGCAAGAATCGACAGACTACTAGAGGCTAATGTGAAAATGTATTGCATGCCTACTGCCAGACAATAGAAAAAACAACAACAACAAAAAAAAACCTTGACAGCTGTGCTGAAATGTAATACAACGAGTAAATCCCTGTGTTTTCAGCACACGCTTCATATCAATTATGAAGAATAAAAAGTCTAAAATCTCTTGTTATTATATATTAAGGTTTGGTTTAGCACTAAAGTTAGCTAACGGCTAGGTAACAACCAGAGGCTAAACATGTAAAACAAAGTAAAAAGTTTGTCATTTCCCTATCTTTACTTATCACTAGTGCTTAAGAATACTTGCTAATTACCAAGTGGTCCAGACACTGGTTCTGCTAAATTAAAAAACAAAAATCTCAAAGGGTAAATGAATAGAAGTAATATTTCCAGAACCAATCCATGAAAAAGTGGGTAGGTACTAGGACACTCTATTAGATCCATGCATTAATTCTTAAAGTGACAGTAGCATAATATAACTCACGCAGTATGTGACTACATATGACTAAATAACATTTGTATAATTAATAAGAATTATTGTATAATTAATAGAGGTGTGAACCTACACTGGTCTCACGGTTCGGATCGGTTACAATTATCATGCCATTCGGTTCAATTCGATATCTCGGTGCATCACGGCGCATTGACAATGCTTTCCATACACAATTTTAGATTTTACTTCACAGCACAATAATTCTTGTATTAAAATGTATAAATATATTTATATATATATTATTTGTAATACAATTTTGTCCTTTAATACAAACAGTCAGATATATGAACTGTACCTTTAAAAACTCAAGTACATTCACAGAACAAAATGAGCATTTGTAGCAAATTAACAAATGTAAATATCCCGCTCGCTTTCTGAGCATTGACGAGTGAGTTCTTACACCCCTATGATTGGTCACGCGCTCAACAGAAAGGGCTGTGATTGGCTCTAACGCTCTGGCACTGTTCACCGATGAGTAACACTTATAAACGGCAGCGGCTATCACAGCTGATCCATGAGAAAACTCGCTCTGCAGACACACGCTCGTGTCTGTATCCAGAAGTATCACTGTAACAGTCGAGAGGAGAGAAAATGTTACCTCATGCCAGCAGGTCAAAGGTCCACAGTGAGAGAGAGAGAGAGAGAAATGGAGTTTACTTTAATTTTCTCCATAACAGTGAAACAGGGCTTCTGCTGTAACTTCAGTGTCAGTGAAACACTCACGCAGTGAATTGTGCACAGTTTCTGTTTTTAAGTAGTTGAAGTGTTTTAATTACTTGCGGTCACCTCCCTCACTATAGTAAACTACCGCAATATAGCGCATATGAATTAAATGACGTCAGTACATGGTTATATATACAGTAACAGTATATGGTTAATGTGAAGTATAATTTTTTATAATCATAACATCATGAATATCAAGACCCCCAGTTCAGATACATGAGAAAAGCAAGTAATACAATTTAAATGAACTAACTAAACAACAATAAATAAATAAATAAATAAAGTATTATTATTATTATTAGTCCTTATTATTATAATTAGTCCCTTTATTCAACAGGGGTTGCCACAGAGGAATGAACCGCCAACTTCATTCATTCATTCAACATGAATGAATGACATTCATGTTGAAACATCCATACACACCCATTCACACACATACACTACGGACAATTTTAGCTTACCCAATTCACCTATACCGCATGTCTTTGGACTTGTGGGGGAAACCGGAGCACCCGGAGGAAACCCACGCGAACACGGGGAGAACATGCAAACTCCACACAGAAATGCCAACTGACCCAGCCGAGGCTCGAACCAGCGACCTTCTTGCTGTGAGGCGAACGTGCTACCCACTGCGCCACCGCGTCGCCAACCGCCAACTTATCCAGCATATTTTTTACACAGCGGATGCCCTTCCAGCTGCAACCCAGCACTGGGAAACATCCATACACACTCATTCACACACATACACTACGGCCAATTTCATTCATTCATTTTCTTTTCGGCTTAGTCCCTTTATTAATCTGGGGTCGCCACAGCGGGATGAACCGTCAACTTATCCAGCATATGTTTTTACGCAGCGGATGCCCTTCCAGCTGCAACCCAGCACTGGGAAACATCCATACACACTCATTCACACACATACACTACGGCCAATTTAGTTTATTCAATTCATCTATACCGCATGTCTTTGGACTGTGGGGGAAACCGGAGCGAACATGGGGAATATTATTATTATTATTATTATTATTATTATTATTATTATTATATAAATGCACACACAAAAAAATAAACAAATGCATGAATGAGAGTGATTATGTATGAACTCTCAGAAAAAAAAAAGACTGGCTTGTATCGCTAGCGTGTGATTGAAGTGCGAATCAACAAAAAGCCCACACTGTTTAAAGCTGTTAAGTAAAAGACAGTCAGTGACAAGGACGCCTCCTCACATTCCAATTTCTCTCCCAAATATGAACTCATTAATCATAGCAGCTGTCCAAGATGGATTTTAATTTCGCAGCGAACACACAGCAGCCCCGTCTCCCCTCGCTCAATGCGGACAGATTACATTTCACTGTCCTCTTCCTGTCTCTCTCTCTCTTTCTCTCTTTCACTCCTTTATCTCACTCCATCCGCACTCTGTTACTTTCCTTCTTCTCATTCCTTTTGCATAAATGTGTTTTATTCTTTTGTTGCAAGTGGTTTTTACTGCGCTATTACTTTTCAGTCAGATATGGTTTTGTGGCAGTTGAACATTAAAATAGGTCAATAAAAACGTGCTTACATTTATATACTGTAAATACCATTTGCTCAATCTGGATTATGAAATCATATAAAAAATAACAAATACATAAATAAATGTTCAGATTATATTATGTTTGGAAACACTCTGGCTGTTAGAAATATAGTTACTTTTTTATAGTTTGCACATACTTAATAGATGTACAAGGAACATAAACAGTATTTATTCTCTTTTTAGCAAGTCAAATACTATTTTTTTAACATTACAATTTCAGTCATAGGGTGACACGGTGGCTCAGCAGTTAGCACTGTCGCCTCACAGCAACAAGGTCGCTGGTTCGAGTCCCGGCTGGGTCAGTTGGCATTTCTGTGTGGAGTTTGCATGTTCTCCCCGTGTTCGCGTGGGTTTCCCCCTGGTGCTCCGGTTTCCGCCACAGTCCAAAGACATGCACTATAGGTGAATTGAATAAACTAAATTGGCCGTAGTGTATGTGTGTATGAGTGTGTATGAATGTTTCCCAGTACTGGGCTGCAGCTGGAAGGGCATCCGCTGTGTAAAACATATGCTGGATAAGTTGACAGTTCATTCCGCTGTGGCGACCCCTGATGAATAAAGGGACTAAGCCAAAAAGAAAATAAATCAATGAATGAATGAATTTCAGTTATGGGCGGCACTGTGGCTCAGTAGTTAGCACTGTCGCCTCACAGCAAGAAGGTCGCTGGTTTGAGTCCCGGCTGGACCAGTTGGCATTTCTGTGTGGAGTTTGCATGTTCTCCCCGTGTTGGCGTGGGTTTTCTTCGGGTGTTCCGATTTCACATTTCGTGTATGCGGTATAGGTGAATTGAATACTAAACTAAATTGTCCGTAGCGTATGTGTGTGTGAGTGAGAGTGTATGGGTGTTTCCCAGTATTAGGTTGTGGCTGGAAGGGCATCCACTGCATAAAACATATGCTGGAATAGTTGGTGGTTCATTCCGCTGTGGCAACCTCTGAAATAGAGACTAAGCTGAAGGAAAATTAATGAATGATGAATTTCAGTCATGCAAATTATATTCAGTAATAGATTAATGGACTAGAATTACCCAAGTCATTTATTGAATCAAAAAGACAGTAAAAGGGTAAAATATTGTTACAATTTAAAATAACTGTTTTTTTTCTATATTGTAATTTATTTCTGTGATGAAACGATGAATGCAAATTTGCAATCACATGGATTTTTTTGAAAACATTCATATTTAAGAAGCCTTTTTAAAATAAATTTGAAAAAACAGCTGCTTAATACTTTTTTTTTTCTTAAACTTAAAAAATTATTTAAGTTAATTATTTATTTAAGTTTAAGGAAAAAATATTTACACTACTGGGATACTGAATGTGTGATTCGGATTGGCTTATGAACATACATATATAACAATGTAAATAATGCATAGTAGTTTGTGAAATATGAATGGATTTTTGTTATTATATTATATATTATTATATTAGTTTATAAATTAAAAAAATCCATTTATTTCTTTGCTGTAACGCTTAATATTCAGAAGTCACTATTGCAGTTTTCATGATCACATATTAATGTCAAAATCCTAATAATGTGCTCAAGAAAAAGTACTCATTTGTATAAATTAAAACAAATCTGCTCAACATTTTTGTTTAAACTGTGATCCATTTAATGCGTCCTTGCCTAATAAATGATGAACTTCTTTAGCAAATTAACAATGACACAGCAATGCCCTGATAACTAATAGCCACACCAGTAAGTCTTCCGAATTGTTTTTTCTAGTTTTTTTTTTCTTTTAAATTCTATTGTTCTCTGTCTTTATCCCCTCAAGGCACCGGCAAAAAACTTTATATCTGTAACATATCTATATGTATCCATCTAAATGCAAATGTTCCACCCACACTGCATTAAGTGCTATGGGCGAAGAATAGTCTTTGGCAACTTTAAAAGACAAAAGAGAACGCAAACAGATGGATGTGTAGGGGGTAAAAGTACAAGCATGACCAGGAGGCTCATGGTGCTTTGTTACAGTACAATATAAATCTGTCTGATCGTCTGTCTGCCTTTTTTTGCAATACAATCCAGCTTTGCCTGCTCTATCTGCAGATGAAGAAGACATGCGTTTCTCTTCATGTTTGCTAATGAAAGCGCTCGTATTCTCATGGTAATACATAATGATTCTCCTATTGAGGCTCTGCAATGTGCATTTTCGATGTTCCGATAATAATTTAGATGTAAATTCCGCAGGTGAAGCAGTTTAAGCCGTCCTGATTTACCTGTTGTTTTTTGTTTTATTGAAGATTGTGATGAAAGGCTGAAAGCGTTCATTTATTCAGATGATTGAGGAGTTTATTGAGATTTCCATTTGAATGTTGGGTTTTAGTCAGACATTTAAAATGTTCGAAGATCTGAATGGAGGTTTGTCTTAATGACAAAGAGAAAACATTTAGTGCTAGAATTTTATATGTTATAATTTTAGAATAATATATAATAGTGCAATAATTGACAGTATTTATTCATTTTGATTAAAAGTATGTAGAAATTGTAAAAGTAGCATTCAAACTGCTATGCAACATTCATTCATTCATTCATTCATTCATTCATTCATTTTCCTTTAGCTGAGTGCCTTATTTATCAGGGGCTGCCACAGTGGAATGAACCGCCAACTATTCCAGCATATGTTTTACGCAGCGGATGCCCTTCCAGCCGCAACCCAGTACTGGGAAACACCCATACACTCTCACATTCACACACACACACACACACACACACACACACACACACACACA
>CAIGQV010001633.1:18797499-18807713 GCA_903798115.1 Danio jaintianensis | reverse complement strand
CACACACATACACACACACACACACACACACACACACACACACACGCACACACACATGCACACGCACACACACACACTCATACATTACAGTCAATTAAGTTTATTCAATTCACCTATAGCGCATGTCTTTGGACTGTGGGGGAAAGTACCTGGAGCACCCGGAGGAAACCCACCCGAACACAGGGAGAACTTCATTGTGGATAAAAGTATTAATTATTTTCATAAAAATCTTACTGCCCCCCCAACTTTTGAATGGCATTTGTAGTTTTTGAAAATTATACTTCTGTCTTTTCTTTTAATTTAATGCAAGAAATTGATAAATTTTACACCTGTGTACTATTTCTTTAACACACTTACAACACTATAGAATACAAATTTGCAGTAAGGTTCTATTTATTTGAAAATATAAATAATCAATAAAGTAATAATAGTAATAATATAAAATAATATAAATAATAGTACAATAATTGACATAATTTATTAATCTAGATCAAAAGTAGCATAGAAAATTATATTAGCTGCATAAATTGCTATACACTAATAATAAATGGGTGGGATGGTGGCTCAGTGGTTAGCACTGTCGCCTCACAGCAAGAAAGTCGCTAGTTCGAGTTCTGGCTAGGCCAGTTGGCATTTCTGTGTGGAGTTTGCATGTTCTCCCCGTGTTCATGTGGGTTTCCTCAGGGTGCTCCGGTTTCCCCCACAGTCCAAATACATGCGGTACAGGTGAACTGAATGAACTAATTGGTCGTAGTGTATGTGTGTGAATGAGTGTGTTTGGATGTTTCCCAGTACTGGGTTGCAGATGGAAGGGCATCTGCTGTGTAAAACATATGCTGGAATAGTTAGCGGCTCTGATAAATCAGAGACTAAGTCGAAGGAAAATGAATGAATGAATACTAATAAACGTTTGGGTCCTGTAATATTGCTTTTTATTGTCAAAAAATGCTTATTAATGTTAAAGTTATGCTCATTATGGCTGGATTTATTGATGTGGCTGGATTGATCAGGAGTAAAATAAAATTATAATATTATAATAATATAATCATCTTTACTGTCACTTCTTAGCAATTTAATGTGTAATTGCTGATGAAGAGTATTCATTTCTTTTATAATATTCGTGCTGACAGCAAACTTTGAATGGCATATGATTTTTGTGTGTGTGTATAAAAACGATGTGATTTTGTGAAAATGGTAACATCAAACATATACAGTATGTGTATTATGATGCATAACATTGCAAATGTCCAGGCATGCACCAAACAGTTGACATTCATGGCAACATTGTTGTCTGTATACAAAGCTTTTCAATTACGCAAATGAAAAAAAACATTTTTGGTATATCGTTGAGATCTAAACATACCCATATAGGCAAGTAGAGCAAGTACAACCCGATATCACATGGAAACATAACTATGTAATGTATTGTCAGAAAAGTGCCAATAATTTGTACTAATTCATACAATTTCATTCATAAGAAAATATATGATTTGTAAATGGAGACCCTATACCCCTCATTGGGGGATGAATCACACTAAAATGTACGATTGAGACTGTACAAATGAATACAAATTAACGACTAAATCAAACAGCTATGAACTGCCTTGAGATTGCGTTGGCATGTAACGTAGACTCTCCTCTCTCTACCTCAGTTTCCACTGTAGCCTGCTTTCTCGTCTTGTTTCTCTGCATAAATGGAATGTATTTTCTGTTATTGCAGCTGATGTGTGTACAGCACAGAAGGAGCGAGGCGTTCACCATCATGCAGTGTCAAAGTGGAGTCAGTGCTGGGTCAAATGAAGATCAAAACAGCTATCAGCACCATTCAACCTTCCCATGTCACAGCATTTACAGCATGCTGTCACTAACCCTTTATCAACACACGCTCGCAAAATACACCCTACTGTGAGAATGAAGATTCTGAGCACGTGGCAAAAAAGCAGATTTAAATCAATAAACGCCTTCTCACCTGTCGTTCTCATCCCAGGAAATGCAGGTTTGGTTTGTGGTTCCCTGTTGAGAGAGAAAGAGGGCGAGAGGAAGAGAACCATGTCACCTTGTGATTTTGCTTTGGGAATATGTATGGGTTATTATTCAGTTAGTGGCACTTTTCCACTCCAGGAATTTCTTCAAACTTATTTTCTATATTTTATTTCCTAGAATAAAGATCTGATCATAAGAATCAGCCTTGAAGTGAACCAGGTGGTTTTTGATGCTTTGTGTGATGCCAACAGGGTTATTTTTGATTATTAAAACTCTCTCAATAAAAACTCTATACAAGCCCAAACACACATAGTGTTTTTATTTCATTATTTCACAAAAAGCTAGAGCCTTGGATTAGTTCATTAAAGTGATAGTTTACCCAATAATGACAATTTACTCACTATTTACCCACCCTCAAGTGTTTCCAAACCTGAACACAAAAGAAGATATTTAGAAAAAAGCTGAAAACCTGTAATCATTGACTCCCATAGTAGGAAAAACTAATACTAATACTACCAGCTTTCTTCAAAATATCTTCTTTTCCGTTCAGCAGAAGAAAGAAAAACAAACGGGTTTGTGAAGGGAGAGTAAATGAGGACATAATTACAAGTATAATCAATCAATCAATCAACCAATATGTCAAACGAAGTTAAACAAATAAATAAATACATACAAAGATAAAAAATGGTAAATGCTACTTGACTAAATGCTTAAATGTACAAATATTAAAAAGTACAAATATTAAAATCCAACTTTTTGGACTTAAAACTTGAATCAATGTTTTTAATTAAGAATTTTTAATAATCCTAAAGAGAGATAAAACAATACCTATGTCACAGTCTGGTGTCCTTATGTTTATGTCGTGTGATGTTGCGCCGTGTTCCATGTGCATGTGTTTGTCATGTGACCTCTTTGTTCTGTTTCCCGCCGCGTGTTAATGATCATAAGTTCCACCTGTTGTCACCCCTGTTTGTAATCTGTTTAATCATGTCTTGTGTATTTATAGCCCTGTTTTCAGTTTGCTCATTGTCTGGTATTGTATTGTCAATCTTTCTTGTGATGCCTGTGTGCCATGTTACTGTGTATGTAGTAAGTGTGATTTTTGTAAATAAATTATTGTTTTTTGATAACCTCCCCAGTCTCGATCGTCTGTGGTGCGACACCCTAAATAAAGAAGTTGCCAACAAAGTTTATATTTTTAACGTTAGTTAACTGCACTAATTAACATAAATCCAGTGATGAAATATAAAAGCATAGTTCAACCAAAACTGAAAATGCATCATCCTTATCACAAACCTGATTTGAGTTTCTTTTTTTTGTTGAACACAAAAGTTATTTTGAAAAATGTTGAGAACCTGTAACCATCAACTATTTATTTTTCCTGCTATGGAAAACAATGGTTACAGGTTTCTAACATTTTTCAAAATGCCTTCTATTGTCTTTAATAGAAAAAGGAACTCATAAAGGTTTAGAGGCAGAGTAAATAGTGAGTAAATTTATGCTTAATGCACTTATTAATTGTAACAAATAAGACCTAATTCTAAAGCGATACCAAAAACTGCAACAATACATTTAAATATGAATTCAATTTTAATCTGTCAGAGGGTCAGTTTTTCCAGTCTTGAAATGATACTAAAAAATGAGACTGTAAACATGTCTTGTTTTGTGCAGCATATGGGTTTAAAGGGCAGGCTGACTTACATTGTAAAGGTGTGAGAACTCAATCTCCAGTGGGCTCGAGAGAGAGCTGGGAGTGGGCTTGATTGTCACAGAGATCACCTTGGAGTTCAGCACTGTGCTATTTCTACGAAAAATACAGAAAAGAATGAGAAAAGAAAACAACCAGCAGAGTGGAGGTCAAGACCTTCAGAGAAGCCAACATTTTCAGCATGTCACAAATACTGTATGAGCTGCCATAAATGTACATGTCATTGGCTAATACAGTATATGCACATTCATTTATCCACTAATACACACATTTCTTTGTACAAAATAATAAAAAGTGTCGCTAGGTATCAGTTTCAAAATCACTATACGTTTCAGGAAATGAGAAAAAGTGAAAAAAATAAAGGTTGAAGTCAGTTTAGTGTATAAGAATAATAATAAAAAACACCGGAAAAAAAAGAACCAGTGTTTCTGCTCCTAAAGACATTTCATTATTTTCAGACATTTTTCAACTATTCAGAAAGGCTGAATACAAGAAAATGTGTTTTTATAGTTTTGTGTTGTTTATGTTATTCTTTTTTTCTATATGCGAGACAACTTTAAAGGAATAGTTGAGATTAAAAATACAGTTTTGTTATTTGCTCACTGTCATGTCATTTGAAAGCAGGGTTGCCACATCCTAGTAAAAAAATCCAGCAGAGAGCTCTCTCAATACTCTATACTCTGTCGTAAATATTTATTCATTTAGCCAATTGCATGATAACCTTTTTAATTTAGGCTATAAATATGAACAACACTCTCACAATCTGATCAAATGACATAGCTATTCATGATGTTAAAGTTTAGAATATATTTTGAATTGAACGCCTTGCAGTTTTATTTACAGTAGCTGCTTAGAGATTTGTCAGATTAAAATGCCATGGCAATGTACAATTAATCTACAATGCCAAACATTTCATCCATTACTCACCCTTTACTTGTTCCAAACCAGTATTAATTTTTTTTGTTCTGATGAACACAAAAGAAGATATTTTGAAAAATGTTGGAAACTAGTAACCATTTATATCCATAGTAGGAATAACAAATACTGTGTAAGTCAATGGTTACTGGTTTCCAACATTTTTCAAAATATCTTCTTTTGTGTTCATCAGAACAAAAAAAATTAATACTGGTTTGGAACAAGTAAAGGGTGAGTAAACAATGACAATTTTATATCTTTAAGTTTTCCAATGAAAGATAAAATCATGTAACTTCTGGATAACGAAGTAACATTCTCACCCACTCATTCAGCTGTACTGGGGTTTACATGGATCAATACATTAGTGCTATTAGTGCAGTTACATGCATTCACTTTTCTTACACTCTAAAAATGCCAGGTTATTTAAGCCCAAACTGGGTAAAATAGGGACTAACTTAAACGTTGGGTTAAATTCCGTTCCATTAATTTAATTTTAAAAATTAACCCAGGAGTTGGGTTAGTCCCCAAAATTGGGTTGAAATAACCCAGCATTTTTTAGAGTGAAGTTTATAAAAACATTTTGAGTTCTCCAAAGAACTTCTCAATGAACAACTCTCATAATAAACTTCATTTGGTATTCCTTGAGGAATTTTAAGAAAATGCAAAAAAATGAAAGATGTACAGCTAAAGCATACTGTATATGCACTCTAGACTAAACAAATACTATCAAAAAGACAAATGTTCTTACTTCATGTGCTTCCTATTGTATCTCAAAAAATCTTAAAACCAAAAACATGGCAGCAGAGAGAGAACATAGATTTAACGTCTCAAAAAGATGAAGGAAAAAGCTGTCTCACCTCTGAAGAGAGAGAATACTGCCTAAGTTTCTGTACAGGACGATCCCAGTCACAAATGCTGAAGCGTCATCTTCATCTGTAACACAAACACATACACATTTAACAGAGATATCACCCCCGTTCCTGTGAAGCAGTCATAAAGCAAAATGATGGAGAAAAGAAGAGCTGTAAAGAAAAAGGTCACGAAAACATATAGCATAGTCTTTATTTAGAGCAGTGTAATATAACTGTAGGTGAGACTGCGGAATCCTGTCACTTCCTTTTTCACCCTGATGCTTCTCAGAATATGAGTCAGGAACATGACTAATCATTTAACCTATTACCATTAATAATAATAATTCATTCATTCATTTTCTTTTCGACTTAGTCCCTTTATTAATCTGGGGTCGCCACAGCGGAATCAACCGCCAACTTATCCAGCATATGTTTTACGCAGCGGATGCCCTTCTAGCTGCAACCCATCACTGGGAAACATCCATACACACTCATTCACATACATACACACTACGGACAATTTAGCCTACCCAATTCACCTGTACCGCATGTCTTTGGACTTGTGGGGGAAACCAGAGCACAAGGAGGAAACCCACGCAAACACGGGGAGAACATGCAAACTCCACACAGAAACGCTAACTGACCCAACCGAGGCTCGAACCAGCGACCTTCTTGCTGTGAGGCGAACGTGCTACCCACTGTGCCATCGTGCAGCCCCAATAATAATAATAATAATAATAATGATAATAATAATAATTTCTCCCCGTGTTCCCGTGGGTTTCCTCCGGGTGCTCCGATTTCCCCCACAAGTCCAAAAACATGTGCTACAGGTGAATTTTACAACTTGTACTGTATTTTTGATGAAATAAATGCAGCCTTGATGAGCAGGATAAGCTTATTTTAAAACATTTAAAAATCCTACTGACCCCAAATTTTGGACTGGTAGTGTATATTCATATAAAGTGCAGTTTTACATTTTCAAAATAGTTCATTCTGTGTGATTTATAAGCCATTTTTCTCTTTTAAAAAGTAAAAAAAAAAAAATCTCCCCACAAGGACAAGAATTATTATAATATTGCTATACTTTTGGGGACATTTTGTCCCTTACAACATGATGAATACAAGGTATACACAAACACACACATAGTCCACCTAGTCTTGAAGTTACACTGCTGCAGCTCATGCCAAACATGTGTCAGACTAGAAAGAAAGAGAGAGAGCGGGCAGAGGCCACTGCTCCAGGCCTCCAGCTGAGCTCCCATGGGCAAGAGCACAGACTCATGATTGAATGTAATGGAGATTTTGCTTGCCCAGCCCTCCTTCCCTCCTACTAATATGCCATAGCCACAATAAAGGGAACAGATGAGACCCAAGGGGGCAGTTTTGTGCAACATGGGGTACTAGAGAAATGCACAAGACACTAGAGAAATGCACTACAGAATGCTAAAAGCAAAGAATAGAAAGGAAAAAATCAAATCAAAACGATTTTTTTATTATTACTTTTGTTCATCTAAAATAAATGCAAGCTTTATTATGAAACCATTTTCACTTGTTATGCTATTAAATTTCAACACTAATTACAAAGAAACACTAATATGTTGACAAACTAAAAAAATTGAAGTATAAATGCTGAAATAGTTTTTGCTCATGAAATGGAAGAAACTAAATGTTCTTAATTTACTTAAATTTACTTTATTATTGTTGTTGTTATTATTATTATAATAATGGATGTTGATTAAGTTTCAGGACAACTTTGGTGAAAGGTTGTGGTCCACTTCAAATGTTGAGCACTATATATACGTATATCTAATGTGCTATTGATTAGAGTGTAATTGAAATATTGAAATGTACAAGGACCAATGGATTAGATGGTGACTGGATGTTGAGATGTTTTAATGATCAAAGGCTCTACTTATCTTTTGACTTCTGAGAAAACCTAACAAAGTCAAAACATTTCTTCAAATTGAAACAAATGTACAGCCAAGATAGATGGAGTTTACATTACATGCCAAATTAAACAGGTTTTTTGTAAATTGATTATTGAACAAATTAAAAACTTTTCTGTTCACTAAAGTGTCCATTTTGCCTTTGAAACCTTTCAAGTCTGTGAGAAATCAAAAATTACAATGTTAATTTTGCTATAGCGCACATTGCTACGCTTTAAGTGAACAGTTCATTCATGCATTTTCTTTTTCGGCTTAGTCCCTTTATTAATCTGGGGTCGCCACAGCGGAATGAACCGCCAACTTATCCAGCATATGTTTTACACAGCGGATGCCCTTCCAGCTGCAACCATCACTATATATACATCCTATATACTATATATGCGCCATTGCGCTGCCCTAAGTGAACTGTTAATCCATGCAAAATAATTAACTGAAAAAAAAAATATATATATATATATATAATTATTTTTATTTATTTTTAATATTATTTGTTTTCAGGGGCGGCGCGGTGGCACAGTGGGTAGCGCTGTCGCCTCACAGCAAGAAGGTCGCTGGTTCGAGCCTCAGCTGGGTCAGTTGGCATTTCTGTGTGGAGTTTGCATGTTCTCCCCGTGTTCGTGTGGGTTTCCTCTGGGTGCTTCAGTTTCCCCCACAGTCCAAAGACATGCACTATAGGTGAATTGGGTATTGTCCGTAGTGTATGTGTGTGAATGAGAGTGTATGGGTGTTTCCCAGTGCTGGGTTGCAGCTGGAAGGGCATCCTCTGCGTAAAACATATGCTGGATAAGTTGGCGGTTCATTCCGCTGTGGCGACCCCTGATTAATAAAGGGACTAAGCCGAAAAGAAAATGAATAAATGAATGAATTATTTGTTTTCAGTCAAAGACTGCGTTTGGAGTGGTGGTCCTTCTCTGTTGATGTCAGTTTGACGGCTTCAGCCACAATATTCTTAACCACGCCCCCCTACTGTTAGTTTGCTACGAGGGAATGATGTGCAAAAATAAAGCCCCACCCCCTACTCAACACTCCGTTTCAGTTGGAAATACATCAACATACTGAAATAAAAGTCTTAGCTGTCAGGATTCTGCCACTTCGGTCTTGTCAATTCTTGTTGTGGTGGCAGAGTCCAGACACTAATCCTGTCTTGTCTTGTATGTTGTGCTCGGCTCGAGTCTGTCTTCGTCTTTTGTATGAGCGCTGTCTTGGCACGGACGCGTGAGGTCCGGGTGTGCTCGGGATGCGCACTCTCGTCCTGGTGTGTGTTGTGTTCGTGGCATGGTGTTTTCGGTCTCAAAGCTCCAGCCTAGTTGGTTTCGGTTGGCGCTGGGATCAGAAACATTCATGCCGCATGTGAGTGCACAGTAAGTGTTTTATTTATCGTGTACTTGTGTCTTGCGTTCTGTCTGTGTTGCCGTTGTTTAAACTTGGTCACATGCTATTGTGTTTCATGTGAACACACTGTTAATGGGTTCCCTCATTGGCTGCGTGTTCTAGTCCTGTTTTACGTGAGCACATGGCTTGTGTTGTGTCTTTGCACCATGTGGTCTTCTGTTTATTGTCTAGTCCCACCCTCCTTGTTAACCCATTATTAATTTATGTTCACCTGTTTGATTGCCAATTTGCACTTGTTTATAACTTCCTCTTGTCTGCTGTCCTGTGCCAGTTCGTCATACGTCGTACTTCATGTTCCTGCCGTGTCTTGTCCGGAACTTCCCTGCCATCCCAGCCAAGTGTTTTGTGTCTTTTGGTTATGTTTTTTCCTCTTTGGGTGGTGTTTGTTGGTTTTTGTTTTATTTTTTTATTAATAAACCCATCATTTTCTTGAGTTCTCGCTCCTTTCCCTACCCCACATCTGTGACTTCCGGTTCATGGACTTTAAAGACATTTAAATTTAGCATTTAATTGTGAGCTGTTAAGACACTATTTAAATCAGTTAGTTAGTTAGCTAGCTAGTCAGTTAGCTAGTTAATTGGTTAGTAAGCTAGTTAGTTAGTGAACAATCTCCTCTTCTACTTGATATTAGTTGGATTTAACCAACTAAAAGAGCAGATCCACTATCAGGACAGGAGTCTTTGGTTCAGTTGGTAAATTAGAACATTTGCCTGCATGCTTGAGTCTATAAAATTTCTCTCTCATCCACCTCTTTCTAATACATCTTTAATATGAAAGCTCATCTCAGCATGTTCAACACTTGACAACTTGTCAATCCACTGCTGCTGGCATGGCAACAGATCTCCCAATGGGAGGAGGAATTAAACCTAATTGCGCCTGATTGGCTCCTGCCGACTCCTGATTAAGTAGCAACTCCTCTATTAGCATAGTCACGGGGGAAGGAGCTTTTTTAATGGCCTGTAACGGTGGGCATGGCAAGCACTGAACAGCCTACTGCAATTCAGCGCAGGACATCATAAACTGACAAATGAACAATAAAGATTTGTATGATGACTCTTTTGTGCTATTTGTCAAGGAAAAATGGCAGAGGAGAGAGAGAGAGAGAGAGAGAGAGAGAGAGAGAGATAGAGAAAGAAAGGGAAATCCAGTAAAAAAATGTGCACAGTGCATTAACTAATATTAACATGCACAACTTTACATTGTAATAATGCATTAGTAAATGTTGAACTATGATAAATAAATGCTGTACAAAAAATATTCTTAATTTTAGTTTATTTTTAATTCATGTGAGTAAATACATTCAGCAACCTTAACCAATGGAATCTTATTATAAATTGTGACCAAGATGGACTAAATTGTTAGATCAGAACAGAACAAAACAAAACAAAACAAAACAAAACAAAACAAAACAAAACAAAA
>CAIGQV010001633.1:18759175-18797489 GCA_903798115.1 Danio jaintianensis | reverse complement strand
AACAAAACAAAACAAAACAAAACAAAACAAAACAAAACAAAACAAAACAAAACAAAACAAAACAAAACAAAACAAAACAAAACAAAACAAAACCCTTCAGTTTAGTTGCTGATTTATCAGGGGTCGCCACAGTGGAATGAACCACCAATTACTCTGGCATACAGTATGTTTTATGCAGTGACTGCCCTTCCAGTCGCAAAACAAAACACAACACAACACAACAAAACAAAAGCTGTTAGTCTAATACAATGCAGGCCAGATTTAAAACTGTGTTTCCCAAAACCAAGGGTAAATGCATCTGAATTATGTGTAGTTAGAACTAGGCATCTGTGCCTACAAGCATATCTCTGTGAAGTTGTGTCTGACTATGTGTGTTTCCTACCTGGTTTTCCAGTGAGCAGGATGTTTTTGGCCACTCTGACTCTGTCCTCAGAGCTGCGAGCCCAGTCCACCATCCCCCTCCAGCCCTTCATGGGGAAAGTGATATCTGCATTTCCAGCCACGGGCCGCTTGTGAATGCTCAACACTGGAAGAAGAATCCAGAGGGAACGGTAAGATCCACAGCAGCACCAATATCCTGATTCACTGAACAGCGATCACATCTCAATGCTGTCAGACAAACTCCTGCTGCCAGCCAGATTCTCTGTAGCACTTCACAACACCACAATTCAATCACGCAAGAAATTTACAATCCTAGTAAAAGACCTGCATTTATTTATTTAGGTAACTTGATGCAGGAATCTGTGTAAATCTTTCAGAAAGCCATTTGTGCTTAAGTTACTGCATTCAGCGTAATGGAACAATTTACATATGAATAGTTTTAAGCAGAAGGTTCTGCGTTTATTTTCTGACGTGTCAACAAACCAAGTAACCAAGCCATTGTAAAGGTCCCATGAAATTAAAATAAAGTTTTTTAGATGTTAGTATCAGTATTGTTCGTTTTTAGGATACCTATAAGCTAGTGGGCACCAAAACAAACATTTGCATTTAGGAGACAAAATTTGAGTTTAGGAGATATAAAACTGATATCAACATGTAAAGCTTGTAGTTTGTCAACCTAAATGGATAAACGGTTTTATTCACGTCATCTCATACTTTAGTTTCTCATCAAATCATGATCAATCAAAAGCTCTTTGGTATCTGACAAGTCCTGCCCCCTTCAAGACACTTCACAGTTGATGCTCTTGAGCTCAATCACTCTCTGGCAGACCTGTGATAAAACAAAACGCTATTGGCTGTTTTTTTATTTTTTTAAAGGGGAGGAGCTACACTATGTCCCACTGTTCATGTTTCGGTTGCAATTACGTCAAACATCACATAAAAAAGCACATTTCAAAACACTTCATGGAACCTTTAAAGAAAAAAGTAACCAATAGGTCTCTGAAATTGGGCTTACAAGATATCAAGATACTATATAACGATATACTATAACAATTGTTTGTTTTAACTAACTCACTCACGCAGTGGATGCCCTTCCAGTCACAACCCAGCCTTTTAACTACCTAAATGCAGTAAATTACTAATTCACATTTTCATATAGGCAACAGAGTAAGTTACTTTTTGTTTATTTGGAATAAGAATTAAAAAAGAACAAAAAATTAAAACAGGAGTTTCACTGGGAAAGAGGAATAAATCTATTTTAAATAAATGTCGTATACTTTTTTCAGAATCCTAAAAAAACTCTGTTCTTACAATGTTTAGTTTGTTCATGACGTGTCAAAAATTCTAAACTCATCCAGGCTGTTGTTTTACAGTCAGAAAAGCACATACAGTAACAAGAAACTGCAAAAATAACAGACACCCACTTTTAAAAAATGTTTGTGGGGGTTAAAGCATATCTAAAATTATACGTTAAACGAATATAAAGACGAGAGGCGCGGTGGCTCAGTGGGTAGCACTGTTGCCTCACAGCAAGAAGGTCGCTGGTTCGAGCCCCAGCTGTGTCAGTTGGCGTTTCTGTATGGAGTTTGCATGTTCTCCCCTTGTTCGCATGGGTTTTCTCCAGGTGCTCCGGTTTCCCCCAAAGTCCAGAGACATGCGGTATAGGTGAACTGAATAAGCTAAATTGGCCATAGTGTATGTGTGTGAATGTGAGAGTGTATGGGTGTTTCCCAGTGCTAGGTTGCGCCTGGAAGGGCATCCGCTGCGCAAAACATATGCTGGATAAGTTGGCGGTTCATTCCGCTGTGCTGACCCCTGATTAATAAAGGTACTAAGCCGAAAGAAAATGAATGAATGAATGAATGATTAATATAAAGACATTTATTTTTGTGGCTTATAACTTTCAGAGAGAAAAAGCCCAGACATTAAACAAGAATGAATCTTTTTAGTGCACATTTTGAATGACTGTGTTAAACATGCTGTTAAATGAGATATACTTTAAAATGCTTCACAACTCTGAAAAAAAAAACCCCATCATGTTAATATGGGAAGAATAAATAAGTTGTCTTAAAGGCTTAAATAAAAACCCTGCCACCGTTTACTCACCCTCAGGCAACAGTAAAATATCTTTCAAATACCTTTCTTTATGTGCAGCAGAACAAAGATATTTCTACAGGATTGGGACAACCTAAACGTGAGTAAATTATTCACTTTTTGGGTGAACTATCCCTTTAATTACCTTGCAGACCAGATTTGATCTTTCCTTGCCACATGAGCACAAAACCTGAATGGATGTGAGTGCTAACAGCTAACTCTACAGACTTCTGTGACAGAATGAACGTACAGCATTTTCCATCTTTTGATGAATGCGTGGAGTTCCATACGCATCTATTATTTCTTAAAGCTTTGTGTGGGACTGATGGGTCATTGCTGTAGGACAGGTGTTGGCACTATGGGAGAATCAGAGCGCAGTGATTCAGAGGTAAACAGAACCTGATGCCACCCCTCACGCGCCCTTTTAAACTCTTCCAGCTGCGGCCCACAACGTATGACCACGGCGGTTCATCTTCTCGCTGTTTTTGTGAACATGACTGCTGAGAAAAACCACAGTCTTCTTTGTGCTGGAGAGATGTGCGTGGTTTCGTGAGTGATTCCAAAGCTATAGAAATGCCCACATGTTTGGATGTCTGCGTGAGCCGCATATTAGGGACAGACTCATTCACAGCTCGGAATTTCTAAAAAGGGTTCTTGTCTATTACCATTTGTTAATAAATTTAATAGTGATGCATGATTCAGACTGATAATAAATTCAAATGTATAAATAATTTCAGATTTATTTTGCCATTTAAAAAGACAGACAGATGTTCATGAAGGAACACTGCTGTTTTTTTGGAAATAGGCTCATTTTACAAAGTCATCTAGAGTTAAACAGTTTAGCATTTTTGAAACTATTCAGCCAATATATGGGTCTGGCAGGAGCACTTTTAGCTTAGATCAGCATAAATCATTGAATCAAGTTAGATCATTAGCATCTCACTCAAAAGATTTACAAAAAAGAAGTATTTTCCTATTTAAAGCAGGCACAAATATATTATGCAGTGCCTGAAAATATCCTCTAGGTAACAGCGCTGTGTAATATCATTGCACCTGCTGCAGCCGTGGTATGGCAACAAAGTCCCTTGATTATTACACTGGAAGGAGAGTATACAGTAGTTCCTAGCCATATCAACCTAGAAAATAGCAACGTTTTACTTTCCATTCGTCTTAGCACACAATGTAACTACAGAAGAGTCAAGCTTTAAATAGGAAAATTATACTAATAATTCCGAGATGCTAATAGTCTAATCTGATTCAATGATTTATGCTAAGATAAGCTAAAAGTACTCCCTACAGACCCGGAGATCGGCTGAATGGATTCAAAAATGGTAAAACTCAACTGGAGTACTCTAGGTGACTTGTAAAATGAGTGGAGTGTTCCTTTAATTCGTCATCACTATTGAAAGCACAATTGAAAGCAAAAGGGGGTCAGTTATGAAGCTATGAAAAAGGGTCAAAAGTATAATCTATGAAGATCTGCATATAAAATCACACTCTGAACAAATGGGCTTTCAAGACCTTTTCACAGAAAAGGCCACTATGCATCAGATGGTTAATTACTTTTTATTGTAATTTGTTTCATGCAAATCTCCAGTTCTTTCTTGGGTTTGTAGATTCCTGCCCATATATCAATCTACTAAAGAATCTCCTTTTGACATAATTTCAGGAGTGTAAATGTCAGTGGAAACTGACCTAGATTGTCCGTGACCTCATAAGTATCTTGGAAGTCCTTCATGCGGAGGCTGATGACGTCCACAAAGTCCTCTACTAGGCGAAAAAGCTCCTTAACATTGGGTCCCAGCTGGAAGAAAGAAGAACAGAGCTTAACGTTATTCACCGTAAGTGCATTTTAAATATTTTTGTAAGAAAAAGAATTATATATTTTTCTAAAAATAACATTGATAATCGTGTGGTTTTGCTGCTGCACGAGCTTAATGATGTCCTTGCTTCAGAATGTAAACTGAAGCTTGCGTTAAGGCATAAATCGTAAACTAACTAATGATCTAACTAAACAGCAGGAGACAAACAGCTGAAAGAAAGATGTGCAGTGAAGAGAAGAGAATTAGCCAATTAATCACTTTTAAAACCAGCTGAATCTCGCATAATTACTAAGTGAAAGAGAATAAAAGGATGTCAACATTATAAAGAGACAATGAGTGAATGATGAATGTGTGTGTGTGGAAGAATGAATGAGTGAACAGGAGATACTGTGGGCTGACTCACCAGTTGTGCTTCCTCCCACCTGTCCCTGTTTTCCTCCATCAGTAAGTTACTCACAGACTGCACAAAATTCTGTGAACAAAATAACATTCAGAAACATTAAGAAGCAGTAAGAACCAATACTTGTATTTTATTTTTTAAAGGTGCCATAGAGTGCTGATTCAATATGTTAATAAAATCTTCTCTGATATAGGTATGTGGGTTAGGTAAGTGCAAAGATTCTCCAGAAATGGTTTTATTTGCTCATTTATAGCCACAAGAATTACCCCTAGAATGAAAAGCTTGGTTTTGACCATATTTGGAACAGTTGTGAATATGAATGATGTAGAGAGGTTTATTTTAGCTAGAAGGAGTGAGTAAATGAAATGAAAGTTTGCTCCTGAGTTGTGTTGTGGATGAAATATAGGCTAAATTATAATTGTACTTGAGTTAAGGGTGCATTTAGGGTTGTATTTTGTAGTTGAACATATATGAGAACGGAGGCAGGAATTACAGTTTTTCTCAGTCGCTTTGGTGCATTTCTCACATCACTATTTACATTTAGTAAAGACAGAACAGTTAATTCAACCTCCACAACATTTAGTCATTTGTGCACATCATAGTAGCAGTTTCTCATTCCTTCCAATAAATTGCAAATGCATTTGGACATGCATCATTTGCTTTCATACAACTCTCTGCTGTTTTATAACATTATCATTTGCTTAAGTCATGTCAGTCAAAATTAACTATACTTGTGAATGCTGAATAGTCATTCCATATAAAACTAATAGTCCTCTTTTCATTGCTTGAGTCATTACATGCAAAAATGTTGAACTATTTGTCAAAATCTGTCAAGCAAATTTTACACATATTTTTTCCTGAAAATGTCTCCTTAATTGAACAATTTCTCTCAGGTGAATCTCAGCTTTCACTGATGAGAAGGGATGTATGAAGCATTAATTGCAACCAATGATAAGCCACTTCTCTACAATCACTGTCAGAGCTGAATCCCATAAACCCCCACTTTACAAGCATATATGAACATAGTGTGTACCATTTCTACAATACTGTGACACATAAATGGAAGGTCAGCCTCGTGGAAGAGGGGTGAGGGTGAGGGTGCGGGGAGGAAGGGGAAGGGGACAAAATGGGGGAAGAGGAAGAAGAGGCCAAGTACATAGCCGGATCCCTGATGAAATCAGGGCTACACTTGTGGATCATGTTGTCAATCACGGCCTCACAATGGCTGAGGCTGGTCGAAGGGTGCAGCCAAATGTTGGGAGAACTACTGTAAATTCAATTATTCAATTAAATAAATGTATCATCCATCGTTCCCAAAATTGGCATTCTGATGACGAGCCGTGATGAGATGAGAGATATATATATAGTATATAATGCCAGTCTGATTTTCAAAATAAGAGTCCCACATACGTAGAACGTAAAATACGAGTTTAGATAAATAAAAATAAGGGTAACATTTATCATTGTTGCAATCTCCTTAGGAAATATTTTGGCCAATCAAACACAGCCTGGGGCATGCTTCTTAATTATCATGTGTGGATCAGTGTCAGTGTGCGTTCAAATTGGCCTGTTTTTCACCAAGATTTTGCACTCACATAATGTACATGACAACAAGGAAACTAAGTTTTTTGAGGCTCACAGTATGTCATTTACAGGAACTGAACTCTTATTATGCCAAGGTAAATCCAGATATTAATTCTATGGCACCTTTAAAAAAGCACATAACACCACACTAACCCTCATGTCTGCATTACTGGGGCTGTAGTAGGACCTCCTAAATATCTCTGTCATGTTTTTTAGCACATCTATGATAGCCAGAAGATCTCCGCTGTAGCTCGTTCCATCACTTGACGTCACCCTCAGCTTTGTCATCACTTCAGAAACACCATCTCCCACAAGCCCTCGCTGAGCCTTGGACAGGTGATCTCTGGTCTGAAATAATAATAAAAAATAAACTCAGTTTTGCAGACATAAACTTAGTTTATGCCTTGTTGGGGGTTCGTTTGGAGGTCACCTACCAGTGTTTGGATACTTCTGTAATCATTTGAGACGCACTTCATATATGTTGGGTTCTCCCAGTATGCAATGCCCTCATTGTCTAATGAACATCGCCGTAGAATTAGTCCTGCATCACAGATATAGGTCATGATTACCAGATCTAGCATTGGTTAAACACTGTAAATATATAGATATGGTAAACAGAATGTAGATAGACTTTAGACTATAGATAGATAGATAGATAGATAGATAGATAGATAGATAGATAGATAGATAGATAGATAGATAGATAGATAGATAGATAGAAAGACAGATAGCCCATCAAAAAGGTAGTTTAACTGTCTTCCCACTGTTTTTGTGAACGTGGTTGCTGAGTAAACCACAGTCTTCTTTGTGTAGAACAGATATGCGTGGTCTCGATAATGATTCCAAAACTATACAAATGCCCACATATTTGCAAATATGTTTGAGCCAGGGAGAGACTCAATCACAGCTCAGGATTTTCTAAAAGGGTTTTTGTATTACTAATAGTGAATATATGTCATGATTACCAGATCAAGAACAAGGATTGGTTAAACACTGTAAATTGATACTGTAGGTACCCAGCAAACATTTTTGTGTTTAATAAAATGTCTAAAAATAGATGTCTTGGTCAAAACAAAGCCATTCACACAGAACTCAGGAGTGAGTGCTCTAGTAGTTTTAAAAAGTGCCTCCTCTGCCATGTTGCCATCATATGCCATTAGATTTTTTTCTCACAGCTCAAATCTAACCTTGTTTTAGCCAAGGTATGTATGTTTACATGTCTATTAAACACATAGTTGCTTAGTAGGGAATGTAGATAGGCATAGTCAGATGGATAGATAAATAGACAGACAGCCCAACAGAACTATAGATAACAAAATGTATAGAGAGATGGACAAAATTATAGATTGATTCAAACACTGTATGCTGTCTTGTTGGTTTCTTTCTGAAATCCAAGCTTCTGGAGCTGTCCATGGTCCTGAAATCATCTGAATACAGCTTTGAGGGTGATGACTGCTTAGAAAGTCATTCCGGTTTGTTTGTGTTTGCATGAGTCATGTCTTACCTACGGCATTTGGTGGGCAGCGGACAGCCGCTGTGTCCCCTGCAGGTGTTTTCTTCCACACTACGTTAGAGAAATTCTCCTCATCACAGATTTCATGTGGCTCTGCATAAAACCAAAGAAGTAAGAAAGCACACACATACACAAAAACCCACCCATAGTAGAGAATAAGTTTGGTCACACTTTATTTTGATGGTCCTTTTGTTGAATTTAAGTTACAGTGCATCTACATGCCAACTAATTCTCATTAGATTATAAGTAGACTGTTAGGTTGGGGTTAGGGTTGGGGTTAGGGTTAGTGTAAGTTGACATGTACTTGCAAAGTTTCTTATAGTCAGTTAAATGTCTGTTGAAGGAGCAGTATCAACAGATATTAAGCAGACAGTCTACTAATACTCAAATGGACCGTCAAAATAAAGTGTTACCATAAGTTTAGACTATAACAACATGGTTGTCTTACCTGGACATCGCTTCTCATTGCAACGTCTAACTTCCTCTCGGTCCCCCGGGCATGGCTCTCCCCCAAAAAAGGGACCATAACACACCCTCTGTCTCTGCTGACTTCCTCCACCACATGTTTTGGTGCAACCAGACCAAGTGCTCCAGAGCTGCCATTGGCCATCCACAGGACACTCTCTGAGGAAGCAGTCCCGTGTCTCATGCCACTCGCCCTGACACTCTAGGCCCCCATACGAGGGCCCGTTACACTCCCGAGTGCGCTGCATTGTTCCATTCGAACAGGTTGAAGAACAGGAACTCCAACTGGACCACTCGTTCCACACGCCATCCACTACAGAGGAAAAGACTTAGAATAAGAAACTGAAAAATATTCTGAATGATGATAGAAAATACAAAAGCGCCATTAGGAAGACAAAAGAGAGGGTTGCGTGAAAAGGGCACATTACTGAAAGATATATTGCATGTAGAATGGAAGACGAGCTTTGGGTTGCTAAACTTTAGTCCAATCCATAGTGATTTAAAGCCCCAATTAATCACCATCATTTACTGGGAACTTCACAATGGTTTCTTTCAATCTCCTTCTCCTACAGTGCCTCACATTAGGCTTTAATTGTGCTGCTTGATGGAAGTCATTAAATCTGTATGAGACAGTCTGTATTTAAAGACATGAAGATCACCTGGGCATACAGCGATGTTGCAGAATTTTGTCTGTTTCTCGGGACCATCACAGGGGTTTCCTCCAAACTGGGGTGGCTTGCAGGAGCGGTTGCGTTCCCTGTAGCCACGGCCGCATGTTGAAGAGCACAAGCTCCACGGAGTCCACTCACCCCACGCCCCATGTTCTGTAATCAGAGCGGCTAGGGCATGATTTATAGAGAGAAAATCGCCCTTCGACAAAAGCACACATGCACTGGAGAAAAACTAAAGAGAAGTTCACACTGACAACGATCTGAAGGGATTTGAATTCATTCATTTCCAATGGGAGTTGGCAATTTCCCGAAGATGTGAGCGACTGGGATGAGATAAAGTTGAGAAAAATTTAATGAGAAGCAGCGTAATGGGATGTCTACCAATAGGAGCGAAGACATTGAGTATTATGCATTGATTATTGTTAATCTTGTTCAGGATATGATGTATTGCTGCAATTATTGCTCCATTTTTAGCAGCAAGAAAACCGATTCCCTGTCTATGCAGAAGAAAGTCATATTTTTACCTGCAAAAATAAATCGCTTTCATTTATGATCAGAAGCTTAAAAAAGCTACAACCTTTTTACGTAGCCCACCAATATTGTTATGACAGGAACCCCTACTAGCAAAGACTATATAATGGCCAAGACAATTCGCTTATGCCATGATTTGGAGAAATGGCAATCAGCAACATGGTGCCTCTACTAACAGAAGGGCTGCTTTCCAAATAAATGACCCAGTTGGCAGCTGGTAAAGTCATTGAGTCACTGCTGCAACTGTTAGACATTTGGGTTCTACAGAAACCTGAAATTTGTGCTTAGAATAGCACAATAACCAGAGTTGAAAGAAAATAACATTTACAAGACAAATTTGGCTGCTGTTGTGAAACATGCTAGTTAAATGTAAATGTGGCAAGCAGTTTTTGAGATTGTGGTACTATATTTACACATTTGATAAATATGGTTGGCAAGTTATTATCACCAATCACCAATAAAAAAAAAAACCAAACAGCTGTCAGTGTGAACAGAGAATTACCGAAAATAAAAGCCACAAGTATACATGGAACTCTTAGTGTGCAAAGACTACAATTTAGGCTGCGAGTTCTGCATAACATGATTAGCACTTAATACAACATTGTGCTTTGCTAGACACATTTTTTTAATCTGAAAAACATGTTTGTCTGGCCCCCTGAGAAGCTGAAATAATGGAATGAATAGAGACTGAGAGTCCATCCTACATGCAGTGGGAACTATAGGGACTTAGCTGACAATGCTGCACTTAAACCCATTAACATCTTACCACGGCTCTCCAGCATCCAGGGTTGAGAAGGGGAGCAGCCGTACATGGAAGCGCAGGGAGAGTTAGCCTCAGGTGGGCAGCAACTGGAGGGTGAGTGGGCAAAGCTAACGGGCCTTAGTGGAGGTGGAGCGGGTAACAGGAGGTGGATAAGGAAGATGGTGGGGGTGAGGAGAGGCCTGAGGTGGGCTGTGCTTACCTGGACACACAGCAGTGTTATTGCAGGGTCTCTGTTCGCGCAGTGGCCCGCTGCACTGCGTGCTGTACGACACGGAGACGCAGAAGCGTGTGCGGCTCTGCCAGCCCTCACCACACGTGGCCGAACACACGCTCCACGCAGACCACTCCTCACCCGACGGAGAATCCACTGAGAGGGGTGGAGGGGAAGTGGGATGGGGTAGGGTGTGGAGGAAAGGGTAGGAAAAGGGCCAAAACTAATTAGCATGCAGGATTAGCCGCCTCATCGAACAGGGGAGGCTTAAATCATTTCTTCGCTGATTCCATATCCTCAGCATTTCATCGTGGTAGACGTTCATGCTTTCAGTTCTGGGATATGCAAGTCAGCCATCTACAGAAGGATTTCACAAGGCCGTCCAATTGATCAGACTTTAAGATCTGAGTAACTGGGAAAGCCAAGGAATCATGTTGCAATTCCAAAGCAAGAGTAACATATTAAATGTCCAATAGAAAGCATTTTGCAGTTCTAACAGTTCAATGGGTAATATGGGATGTCCAATAGGAATAGGTAGGCTATTATTACCATCCAGTGGGAACTAAATGGAAAATCAAGAATGCCCAATAGAGCAATATTCAGTGTCAAAATGAAAATTGATAAGGAGGTAAATATTTAACCTCATACTGGAGGAACATTATACACATTTGTGTTTACATGTTAAAACCCTGCACATGCATACTAAACAATACGCATATGCATATTTTGTTAATTTTGAAACGAGCAGTGCACCATCTCTGTGCCCCAATTAGTTTCTAGATTTCCTTCCAAAAGCAGACAAAAAATTTACAAAGCCATTCACATAAGTTTCACAGAAGCTTCTATATTTATGGAGTCATTCATTTTTGATTCACAGTATACGACACACTGGAATAAAATACAGGAAAATGACATTTATTTTGAAGTGACAGACTTGTATTGGTGGTAAAAATGAAAGACAAAACCATGCAGCACTCACAAAGAAAAGTCGCAACACAAGGGATTACGGAATATTAGAAGGCCAAAAATGTCTTTAACGATACAGCATGCAGATCAAACACCACCACCCCCAAGCAAGGTATGTCTTGTTCATATGGTTTCATAATACAGGGTTTCAAAACACTTTCTTGAGCTTCCTTGTAAGCAATGGTGTCCATGATTCATGGATATCTCGATGTTCCTCCATGAACCATGCCATAATACACGTGGCAAAGACAAACAAAACACAAATCAAGCTGACAGGACCATAATAAACCAAACCAACAAAAATAAGGCTATGGCCACATACGCATCCAGTCTATTCCCCTGTATATGTGCACTAGTGAGTGAAACGCTTGCAAGTGTGTGTCGGTGTGTGTGACCCCAAGCTGCAGAGGAGGCTGATGCCACCTGTCTTCTTACCTGTTTGGGAAGACTGCTGTCCGCTGCGGGTCTTATCAGTGTCCTCTCGCTTACGGCTGTCCACCGAGCGCAGGGATTGGCTACGAGAGCCAAGCCGACCTTTGCCTGCAGGATGGGGTGGGGTTAGCAACTACACTCGACTTCTGATTGGGTCAGTACTGTGCCACCTGAACATTTAGACCAGCATCAGCCATGCTTGGGATTTTGTGTGAAGTTTAAGGTTACATAGCGGTGAACCTGTGTTTAGTTCGATATACTCTCCATGCGAAACTCTGAGTTGGCGTGACCTTGTGTGCATCGAACACCAAAAAAGTGTGCATAATGAAGTGAGCAGTGGATGGTGGATGACAAAAAAAGCAGACCATGCGGAATGGAAACACAGACAATCGAGGTGAAGACATCTGCAGCCGATGGCCTAGACCATGGAGTGGGTTATTTACTCATGGCCTCCATCCAAACTGAGTGAAGATCTACTCACTATGGTTACATTCACGCGGACTCGGTCAGTGACGCTCTTACCAAGCATGGCCTCCTGCATTCCTTTGTATTTCACTGGACTTAAACCCTGGCCTTTTGAAGAATACTGCCTGTAGCCTATGGGTCCAATGAAAAGCACACACAAATGCTTATTCTGTCATTGCTCACTTTGATGAATTTATATATTTAAAAAAAATCAAATGCCAGTTCTGATGTAATTACTGTAGAAATGTCAAATGGCTTTGTCCAAAGAAAAGAAAATACATTCAATTTCGAAAAGGTAAAAATAATTTTATGATATATGTATGAATGTTTGTATAAAATTAATAAATATCAGGATATTCATGATAGGGATATGTATATAGTTTTGTTTATTTCATTATTAGGTATGAGAGGGTAAAAATATATACAGTTCAAGGCAAAATTATTAGCCCTCCAGTGAAATTCAAATTCCTTTCCAAATGTTTCCCAAGTGCTGTTTAACTGAGCAGATTTTTAAAACATAACTAATTTCTAATAACTCTTTTCTTTTGTTTTTGCCATGATGACAGTACATACTATTTTACCTGTAATTTTGGATGATACTGGTATTCAGCTTAAAGTGTAATTTTAACTAGGGAAGTTAGGTTAATTAGGCAAGTCATTGGACAACAGTGGTTTGCTCTGTAACCAATCGAAAATTTGTTTTGTAAAAAAATGAAACTGCTTTTTTTTTCCTGCCAAACAAAAAAAAAGACTTTCTCCAGAACAATAAAATATATAAAAGGAAATACTTTGAAAAATGATCTTGTCCTGTTAAACATAACTTGGGAAATATTTGAAAAAGAATTAAAATTTCACAGAAGTGCTAATCATTTTGGACTTTTGGATCTTGAATAGCATGCAGACTTTTTTAATTACTCACAAATCAATTGTATGAGGGAGGGGTTGTAATACTTTTTACTACAAGAAGAAACTGTAGAAGACATTAATTAAACCTTTAACTCAGAAATCATAAGCCTGTTAATCATAGTAAAGCTTACATATCAATCAATATTATCATTATGTCACACAAGAAAAAGACCATCTTTTTTTTTACAGTGAAATGTGAAGAATGAAAATAAATGAGGTGTCAGAAAGTGAACGCAGGAGAAGAAGTAAATATGTAAACGGTCACGTGCATAATACATGCATATATTTAGACTATAACTTACCGATGCAGGGCTGAGCATTGCATGGACGACCTTCTTCCAGAACACCTTCGCACAGGTAGGCTTCATCAGGAGGTGATTGACAGTTGCGCGTCCGCGTCTGGACTCCGCCCCCGCATTCGCTGCTACACTCCGCCCAGTTGCCCCACCCACTCCAGCCACCTGCATTAAAAAGACATGCGGACAATCCATGTGAGCACAATTCCCAAGAAAAAAAAATCCATTTATTAATAAATTTCAGTGACACAAATTAAATTTCCATCCCAGCTAAGCAATAATGTTCTGATTTCGTAATCCATTATGATGGCACTAAGATGTAGAAATGGACCCATAAATACTAGTAGGATATGAGTCCCTGCGTTCTGCTCCCTCATGAATGTTTAATAGGAGACATTGCTGCCTGTCTGATCCCGGAGGCCCTGACAAATATGTATTAATCTGCATGAATAGAACATGAAGCTGGACCATGTCCAGCTGCAGACATTTTTAATTACTCACAAATCAGTTATACTGGGAGGGGACGTAATTCTACACTCAGCGCCGCTCATTGTGCTTAATGACAATTGAAATGAAAGTGAGAAAGAATCAGTTTTAAGATTTTGTATACATGAGGGTCCATACAGAAAATTCATTCGTTCATTCATTCATTCATTCATTCATTCATTTTCCTTCGGCTTAGTCCCTTATTTATCAGGGGTCGCCACAGCTGAATGAACCGCCAACTATTCCGGCATATGTTTTACGCAGCAGATGCCCTTCCAGTCGCAACCCAGTACTGGGAAACACCCATACACTCTCACATTCACACATACTCATGCACTACGGCCAATTTTGCTTACCCAATTTACCTACACAGTCTTTGGATTTGTGGGGGAAACCGGAGCACAAGGAGGAAACCTACGCAAACACGAGGAGAACATGCAAACTCCACACAGAAATGCCAACTGGCCCAGCCGGGTCTCAAACCAGCTACCTTCTTGCTGTGAGGCGACAGTGCTAACCACAGAGCCATCGTGCCGCCCATACAGAAAATATAAAGCTCAATTATTCATTCATTCATTCATTTTCTTTTCGGCTTAGTCCCTTTATTAATCTGGGGTCGCCACAGCGGGATGAACCGCCAACTTATCCAGCATATGTTTTACGCAGCGGATGCCCTTCCAGCTGCAACCCATCACTGGGAAACATTCATACACACTCATTCACACACATACGATACGGACAATTTTAGCTTACCCAATTCACCTATACCGCCTGTCTTTGGACTTGTGGGGGAAACCAGAGCACCCGGAGGAAACCCACGCGAACACGGGGAGAACATGCAAACTCCACACAGAAATGCCAACTGACCCAGCCGAGGCTCGAACCAGCGACCTTCTTGCTGTGAGGCGAACGTGCTACCCACTGCGCCACCGCATCGCCAAAAGCTCAATTAATATGACAAAAAGATAAAAAGAAAGAAATAGTTGGAAAATAAGATTTAGTTACACTGCAATTTGTTTTTGTTTTTTTTGCTTAGAGTTCTAAGTTCTAAATATCTAGAAATTTTGTTCAAAATTAAGTTCAAAATTAAGCAAAATAATCTGCTTTTGGTTTGAAATAACATTATTTGACTAATTCCATTGGCAGATTATTTTGCATGTTTCAATGAAAACAATTTTAAGTAAAAAAAAAAAAAAATTTAAACCAAAAACAGATTATTAGGGTTCATTTTTACTTTCTTTTTATTTTCTGAAAAAAAACTTTTTGGTTTAGGAATTTTTCAAGACAAGAAACAAGACAAAACACTAGAAAGAAATGCATTTTGCAGCGTAAAATAAATAAATAAATCTAGTCAAAGGTTTATATATATATATATAAACAACAACAAAACTTTTATAACAGTTTCCAAAATGCTCAAAACCAAGACGATCTAAATCATATTAAAAGCAACTGCCAAATTTGATTTAATTATTGTAAATGTACATTTATATAATGAATCACAAAAAAATGTATAAACCGGTATAAACTGCCAACTATTACGGCATATGTTTTATGCAGCAGATGCCTTTCCAGCCACAACCCAGTACTGGGAAACCTCCATACACACTCATTCACACACACACACTAGTTTATTCAATTCACCTATATTGCATGTCTTTGGATTGTGGGGGAAACTGGAGCACCTGGAGGAAACCCACGCGAACACGGGGAGAACATGCAAACTCCACACAGAAATGCCAACTGGCCCAGCCGGGACTTGAACGAGCGACCTTCTTGCTGTGAGGCGACAGTGCTAACCACTGAAGAGATAATACGTTAATATTATAAATCATAACATTCAAAAATGTTTATTTAATATATTGTGTATGTATGCATAAAATGTATGAACTTCATGATATTCATGATCAATTAATCCATGATAATATATATAAACACAGAATTGTCAAAAGTGCTTCAAAACCAATATTCTGAATTAACATACTACAGTAAAGCCAAAGTACATTTTAATTGAAGTACTATATAAACATCAAAAAAATAAATTAAAATATCATACATTTTGAAAGGGTAACCTTTTTTAATCCATGAACTATTTATGCCTTAAAAAAAATTTTTTTTTTAATTAAATTAAATTAAATTAAATTATTCATTCATTCATTCATTCATTCATTTTCTTTTCGGCTTAGTCCCTTTATTAATCTGGGGTCGCCACAGCGGAATGAACCGCCTAAATTAAATTAAATTAAATTAAATTAAATTAAATTAAGACATCCAATTGAATTAAACCCTGAAATTTAATTAAACTCAGAAATCATAAGCCTGTTCATCACAGTACATATGTATTCAAGAAATATCAATATAAATATACACTTGATATATAATTAATAGATTCAGACAAAAAATATGAGTAACACATCATTGACTCTCACACCAAATGAACCCTTCCTAGACGCCAACACTGAAAAATCCTGAGTTAATGCATTATGAAGGCCATAAAGGGCAGATATAAAAACAATTGATGCTTTTTCTGCAGCTGCTGATACAAATCTGTGAGCAAGCGTCTTCTGAAAACCTGAATCAATATCTATTTGTTTGAGCAGGATGAGAGATTAATGGCAAATTGTTTACTTGGGGCGCTGAGATTGGCTTTGCCGCATGTTGCGCAAGACATTTTCAGCCGATAAAACATATCGGATTCTAATCTTCAGTGCCTCAGCCTTGAATATACAATCAAATGTCCTCTCTGCACAGCAAGTGACAATCGCATGCAAAATGAAGCAGGACGGCTCTCGGTGCGCTGCCCTGATTAATCCCATCCACCAATCACGCTTCAAGTCAGACGGCTTCATCAACCAATCGCACGTGGCATAAACAGCATGCTTAGCCAATCCCTGCTCCACAGGGGAGCATAAGTGGGGGAAAATCAGGCCTAAATAAGCTTCTCGGCTTCTGTGTTCAATGAGTTCAAGTCTTATTTAAAACAAATGCAAAAGTTGGATGAAATATGGCGTTATGATTGGTGCCATGTGAAAAACACAAACAGAATTGAGGATTGTGGTCATGAAAATTGAATTATGTGTATGTTTCCATATTTTGTGACCCATGTTTTATTATTTAGGCTATTTTTGCATGCATTTTGGGACTTTAATCTTTCCTTAATCCTTTTCCTCCATGTTTGATGACTTTTACTGACATATAATAGTTTGAAGTGATTTATTGTCTAGATTGGTGATACAAAAAAATTAATAATAAACTGGCAGTACTTTTTCTGTTATTTTAGAGACTTAATTATCTTGTTTTAAATAACTAAAATGTCAATAAAAGTCATTTTATTAAACAGCAGAGTTGAATTTTCAACATTAAAGGTCAACAGAGCAGAGATCAATATCCCATAATACAAGTTATAACCATAAATGAAAAAAAGTCAGTGAATCACGAAATACAGAACCTGATATTTAAGGTATTAACAGATATTAACCTGATATTAACAGATTTTCAGCATCTGTAGTATCAACGTATGAGGACATGAACACATGAACTTCTCTGAGAGTCACTTCATAACTATTTTATATGAGGAAAACTATCATTATATTATGTACTCACAGAAAATTATTCATAGCATCTTAACAATAACCTGTAAAAATAAAAGTAAATATTTTATGCATTTAATTACATTTAATGTACAAGGCGGGCTGCATGGTGGCGCAGTGGTTAGCACGTTCGCCTCACAGCAAGAAGGTCGCTGGTTCGAGCCTCGGCTGGGTCAGTTGGCATTTCTGTGTTGAGTTTGCATGTTCTCCCCGTGTTCGCGTGGGTTTCCTCCGGGTGCTCCAGTTACCCCCACAGTCCAAAGACATGCACTATAGGTGAATTGGGTGAGCTAAATTGTCCTTAGTGTATGAGTGTGAATAAATGTAAGTGTATGGTGTTTCCCATTGATGGGTTGCAGCTGGAAGGGCTAAAACATAAAAACATTTATTGGATAAGTTGGCGGTTCATTCCGCTGTGGTGACCCCAGATTTATAAAGGGACTAAGCCGAAAAGAAAATGAATGAATGAATGAATGAATGAATAATGTACATTCTAAATTATTATTATAAATAATACAAAAATATATAAATATAAAATAAAAAGAATCTATATTTTAATATAAAAAAATGCCTTTAAATTAAACTGCAATGATAAAAAAAATACAACAATAAAGTTTACTTTTAAGGAGTAGTTACATAATTGTTGCTACATGTTAATTTTAATAGGAATAAAACTAAATTTGAAATTTTCTATTAAAAAATTATTATTATAAATAATACAAAAATATATAAATCTAAAATTAAAAATAAATATAAAAACAATAACCTGACAACCTTCAGTTTAATTTAAATAAAAAATATTTACAAAATATATTTAAAATGTTTATCCTCTATTAAAAACAAACAAACATATATATTATATAAAATATATATATATAAAATCAATAAACAATAACAAATTGTTGTAAAACTGGACATGCTCTTTGATTAGAAAAAAAAAGAAAAAAAAGAAACTGAATTGAAAAAATAAAACATAAGGGAACACTTTATTCTATGGTGTGCTTGTTACACGTTCCATGTACTTACTTTAGTATTAACAGTACATTATGCATAATTATATGCAACTTACCCTAACCTTAGCCATATATTAAATAAGTACATGTAGTTAATTAATATAACTTCATCTATGAATATATTAACAAGGACATTGTCAAATTAAATCCATACAAAAAGTAATTTGGGAAAACAATTAAACTGTTTTCTTTTAGCCCTACTGCACTGAGAATGAGAATATTCGTAAGACAAACAATCTTTAGAAAAGCCAATAAGAAAAAAAGTCCAGACAAAAAAAATACTCCATTTGGAGATAAGATTTTCTCTCCCTGTGAAAAACGATGGCAGAGTACGACCTTTTTTTTGGCTCAATAATCACGAGCTGAGGGAGAAAAAGATGGGGGCAGAAAAAAAGTGTAGTGTTTTCTTTCTCTGTCCCCAAGGACATTTTATTATGCTTTCAATAATTTAGTGTTCTTCTCTTGTTCGGTGGGAGCTCCAGACCCTTTGCAGCAAATGCTATATCATCTTTAAACTATCATATTCGTCTTCTGCTCGGATGTTTCTTTCCATCCACCAGCCCTTCCTCCATCATTCTGTCTTTATTCCCTTCTTTTTTTTTTTTTTTTTTTCAAATGCAGCTGCAGCACGCCCCTGCTTTTCAAAGGATGAGCGTCTGGATATACATCATTCCGCCCATTAGTAAATATCATCTTGTCGGGCGGCTTACGAAAAGCCCAAAGTGACCTTCACTTTCCCTCAGTGGCGGCCAGAAGGTCTAATAACAGCTCAAGTGACAGTGATCTGAAATCGTCAATACGAGATCTCGCCATAATCTCAGCCAATTGCATATCTGCCGTGAGCCAAGGTCAGTTGGTACGTCTAAATTACACCCTTTTCCACTCCACGCATTGTTTTCTGCTCTCTTACATGCATTAAAACACAGACTGCGGGTCAGCGGTGGAAAACGAGAAACATGGGAAGTGCTGACACCCAGAGGATGCTCGGAGTCATTGGCATCCATAAAAAAAGCTGATTTAAACTTTTGAAAAATGTCTAAGAAAAATCTTATTATCTGATCTCTTTTTTCTTTAAAAGACTTTTCTTATTAATGTCGAAATCAAATAGAAAAAATCTACATTTCTCAAAGTGTTGGAGTAAAAAAGATATGAGCTATCCATCATCTCACACCTTTTTTTCTCTTTCTGTCCGTCTCTATTGGTTCTTCTGATGCCTGAAGCTCACAGGTATAATCCACTCTTTTCTGTGTGTGTGTGTTCATTTGTGCTGTCGGTATCCTGCTTAGAATAAATATTTGAGCAGCTGTGCTTACACATCTCATTGATTAACCTCACTCCAGGGGCAGGAAACACAACTTAGGTTTGCACCCTTGCTGCTTCACATAATCTTCTCTCTCTTGAGCCCGAAATGGTGTACGCAAACCAGCTCTCAATTAAACAACCGAACATTGTGTACCTACGCTTTCTGTCAACTTGTGGAGGGATTATATACTGACCAAAGTGTCATACTAATTTGAAACTTTTCTCTTTGAGACGTAGTTGTTTTGAAACTGTGGAACAATGTTCTTCCGGTTTACTTTGAAAGATTCATTTGAGATATTATAGTCAGCAGGTGATTATCATTATTATACATTCATTCGTTTTCCTTTGACTTAGTCCCTTTATTCATCAGGGGTCGCCACAGCGGAAAAAAACGCCAACTTATCCAACATATGTTTTACACAGGTGATGCCCTTCCAGCTGCAACCCAGTACTGGGAAACCTCCATACACACTCATTCACACACATACACTACAACCAATTTAGTTTATTCAATTCACCTATAGTGCATGTCTTTGGACTGTGGGGGAAACCGGAGCACCCGGAGGAAACCCACATGAACACGGTGAGAACATGCAAACTCCAAACAGAAGTGTCAACTGGCCCAGCCAGGACTCGAACCAGCAACCTTCTTGCTGTGAGGCGACAGTGCTAACCACTGAGCCACCATGTTGCCCTATTATTATTATTATTTATTTATTTATTCATTTATTTATTTATTTATTCATTTATTTATTTATTTTTTACATTTTGATATGTCTAAATCTGAAATAATCTGATTTGGGTTTCTGATGATGGCCAATGATTTGGTCATCAACCAATAATGCAGATATAAACATAACACAAGCAAACAAGCAAACAAGCAAACAAACAAACAAACAAACAAACAAACAAACAAACAAACAAACAAGCAAGCAAACAAACAAACAAACAAACAAACAAACAAGTAAACAAACAAACAAACAAACAAACAAACAAACAAACAAGACTTGATTTACAAACTAATACTATATCGCATTTTGACTTTCATTTAAATGATTCAGGGAATTCCTAACTTGGATGATTATTTCCCAAATAAAATTAGTCCTAGACTTTTCATCACTTTTTTCTTTCTTTATTAAACAAATGGGTCACCCAAATGTTGAAGATAAACACATTTACCTCAGACACTTACATTTATTGATTAAAAAATGTACCTAAAATCAAGTAAATTTAAAAAATCTTTATTTTTCGATGTATGAAAAACAATATTGTTTTTAGACAAAACGTCATCATTATTTACAATAATTATATTTTCTGATTATATCCATTCACAATTTTATCTATATGTTCACTCACATGTAGGCTTTTGCCTTAAATAGGTTACATTAACAGGGTCAATATCAAAGAAATACTTGTGTACACTACTGTGTTCAGCGTAAATAAATGTTTACATTGCTTAGCACTGTCGCCTCACAGCAAGAAGGTCGCTGGGCCAGTTTGCATTTCTGTGTGGAGTTTGCATGTTCTCCCCGGGTTCCCGTGGGTTTCCTCCGAGTGCACCGGTTATCCCCACAGTTCAAAGGCATGCGGTATAAGTGAACTGGCAGATTTGGGAATTGGCAGATTTGGGAATTGGCAGATTTGGGAACTGACACAAAACCTTGATAAAATGAGGGATTGCTCTATATTTAGAATTTTGGTAACGCATTACAATAAGGTTGTATTACTTAATGTTAATGCAAGTTAATGCATTCACTAACATGAGCAAACAGTGAACAATACATTTATTACAGCATTTGTTCATGTTAGTTAATGTTAATTCATGAAAATACAGTTATTCATAGTTCATGTCAACTCACAGTGCATAACTAATGTTAACAAGCATGCGTTTGGATTTTAATAACACATTAGTAAAGATTGAACTATGAATAATAAATGTATTATGTACAAGTATGATTCATAATGAGTTCATGTTAATAAATACATCAACTAAAATTATTAATGAATTCTTAATGTGATCAAAATTTCTGTAAAGAGAAGTCACGTTTTGATCGTCTATTGGTCTCACACATTCACCTGATGGTCAGAGTTCACCAAACTTTCGAAAGCAGCAACATGTGAAACTTGTTGAGCTTGCGCATGGGTAGGAATGGATGTCTATGGGCCAAAAAGTGCAGTGTGACCTTGGCTTAACACAGTTATACAATTTTCAAAGGGTTGTTTATTCCTCAACGTCCTCCAATGAAGTTTGAGTTAATGGATGTGGTTTGAAGGTATGCCTTGATTTAAAAATGTTTCATACAAATTAAATTGTATGAATTCATACAATTTAGCCACTTTTTTGACAATATGTAAAGTAGCTACATTTCCTCATGAGATCAATTGCTTTGTCTCTGACTGGCTAATTAATGACCACAGAGCCTGGGTCTTTAGACGGTCACACAATGACAAAACCAGTGTTTCTTTTTCATCAGCAGAGTGCATGCGTTACAGGATTACGGCCTGTGTCAGATGGAGAGCTCAGAGTCCTACACTGTTTACTGATGAGCAAGTAGATAAACAGATCAAAAGTACGACAGAGATATGAATAGGGGTTTGGTTGAATGTTCTTTGGTTGCAGGTGCGGGTCAGAGAAGTCGACGTTTCAATTCCGAAGATGGATGCCTCTCCTCGGAAGGAACAAAAGGGGAAAAATCTAGAGCGAATCAAAAACACCTTCACTAAAAGGATCAGATGGGCCTCCCACTTTTCACAGGCCCACAGATGAGTGGAAAAATAACAGGCTTTTCTTATTTTCCCATTGCACATCAATCTTCGGCAGAGAAACATCTGCTCATGAGAGCAAAAGGACGTGGGTGCACGTGTGAACACACACACAAATGCACACGTAAACATGCCATCTCGGCCTCACTTCCATGCACTTTCTGTGTTGGTTCAGTGGCCGCCAAAATGGATCACCACACTGGGGCCGAACTCTGCGAAACAGCAAATGCCTCTGTGTGAAACTCTCTGGAACTCCATGACATTTAGAAAATGAAAGAAGTTTGTCTCATTTTAAATGGCATGGGGAAAGAAAGCACCTTCCTGAGCTGAAATATAAGCCCCATAAGGAACTGCAATCTTGATACTACATGGAAGACTATAATTAAACATGAGTCTAAAACAAGATGCCATCAAATTAGGTTTATAACAGATACTTCATATTAAAGGAAAAAATTTAATGCAAGTAATGTCAACATTCCATCATCATTCAGCAAGCAAGATTAATGTGGAAATGAAACGCATACTTGTTATGACTTGTACTTATTAAAACATATAAACGAATTAGCACCTATTAATTGTATGTTTTAAAGTAAATACAATTTTAATAAAGAAATAGAAATAAATGAAATAAAACTAAATAAAATAGGTAAACCTAGTGTTTTCAAGGATTAATTAGTATTTTTGGGGTATGTTTTGTTAGTATGTTTTTTCATTTTTATTTTTTAAACATGTCATCAAACAATTCTTGTTCTAAATATGCCATTTTAGTGAATGTCTTCTGTTAATCATGGTAAATTGTATGGCAGTCATTGCTTTTGCTCAAAAAACTAATTAATTAATTGATTAATCAATTAATCAATTAACAGAACATGCTTGAAACCCCCCTTTTTGTCTTTACACCAACATAAAAAAAACTGCATAAGACTGCAAAATCATTAGTACGTGAAATAATGATAAACAGCATAATTTTGCTCTAGCAGTGAACTGTGAGAAATTTCGTTTTCCTTAATTAAGCTACTTATGAATAGTTTACTTTGCAAATTTCAGTGGGTACATCTAGTAAACAAGCCTTATTACTGCAGCAAGCTAGTTCAATAAAAATGGCAGCTGTCCACTAATAATAAAAAAGCCACATGTATTGCCAGATGTAACTATATGTGTAATATTTTTTTATTAATACGGTTAATATATGGCAATATAAGAGGTGACATTTTCAAAATAATAAGTCTTTTCACAAATTATTAAAAGTAATTTACACTGGATGACAAGAGCAAATTAAAAGGTCCACTTTGCAATTGCACAATGATTTTAGCTAATAAATAATTTAGTTCTGTTTTTGACATGATGCACAGATGATGACTGAAAAAATAAACTTCAGCATGAATTTAATCAGTTATACGTTTAATATCTAGAAAGTAGTAAACTAGCCTTTTTACAGCAACAGTGTTTGCACTTTCATATACAGTATAAGGCTAAAGTAGAGCAACAAATAGGTGCACCCTGATTTGAAAAAGTATGCATATTTTTAATGTAAATAAAGTTCACACTGAAAATACCAAAAAGAATACCTCAAAAACACTTTACAATCTCAACTTTTGGACCTTTCTATTGTACCAGAGGGGCTGCAAAACTTCAATGTTGGATGACAAAATAAACCTATTTTTAACCCAAAATTTGACTACATAGTGCAAAGTGTGCAGTCAGGCACCAGGCTGAAGAGAGAAGGAAAGAACGTGCGTTAGTTCCTCTGATTAACCCAGCCTTCAAATTGGGGACTTGACAGTGTATATTCCTGAGTGTCTCTCTCTCTGAGCTAATGTTCCTATGGAAACCACTTCGGTGGCACATGTATGTTCCAATGCCTAAGGTGCATTAGATATTCCTACATGCCCATCTGTGGTGCCTCTCAAAACTATGAGGCTTTATCAGGCAAATAACCTCTAATCCCCCCTAATCAAACCATTCATCTCTTCCCTCTGAATCTCTCCTGCTGGCTTTCACTGGGTCAATCTCAGCATGTTAGGAGAGATTTTCTATATTTTATAGATTGTGTTTTGTATGGACTGTGGGTTAGATGTGACTCTAGAGATGTGAGAGGGGGTAATCATACAGATGGGTTAGAGAGCTCTATATAGCACTGTTGTCTTTCGCTCTCCATCAGAGGCTCACACACATGCACCCACACACAAGCTCAACAGGAGCCATGTCTTCGCTAATAAGCAGCCCTCTAGGACTTTTTAGAGCTGAGAGTATATTTATGTGACAGCAGTGTACTAAACATGTAAATGGTTTTCCATTGAACTTTGAATAAATTTCAGACACAGCATTTTCAAAATGATAACAATGCTGTATTATGTTGTTACACTGGTAGTTAGCAATTTGACTTTGTAGAGTAACACCACGTGTCTGCACACATCCAGTCCTGTTGTCAAGTAGGGCTGGAGCAACACGTCACAATTTGTATGCTCGTTTCCAATAATTGCAGCTACTTTTCCAGTGAAAATGATAATGCATTGTCAAAAGCCAGACCACAATTATCATAATTGTGGGAATACCTTAGACAGAGGTCTAAAACTGTGCTTTGTTCACTTTCACTACTTCTATACACAAGTGTCATTATGAGTGTTTGTGTTAAGGGGGGGGCGGGGGGAAGGGTTGGGGGTGTTTGGGTGTTTCCCAGCCCTGGGGGTTTACAAGTTAGTGGACTCTCAGTGCTGGGTTGTGGAATGACATATAAAACATATGCCAGAGTAACTATGACTACGCTGAGGAATTCTGGGAATTTTAAAGTTTTTTTTTTTTATTGTTAATTGTAGACGTTGTATTTAGGTCTACTATTTATTAAAAAGTTGGATTAAAAAGGAATAACCAGCTAATTAAAAAACAGATAAAATTAATTAAATTATTGAAAAATCACTATAACAACTAAAAATAATCAATAGATTATATTGACAAAAACACTTTCAAAGATCATGATTTTGTATTTATTCAATTCAATGATTAATTAATATATCTCTGACGAACTTCTAGCTGTTGAATGTTTTCATAAGACTTGGAATTTAGTCTAAATAGACTGCTTTTATGATATACTGTATTTACATCCTTTTTCATTTTGAAAGCTACTTTTCTATGCAGTTATGTGAACTACTGAGATAAGAAAGATACATAGGTCATGATAAGCAAATATTAACATATTTTCCGGGAAGGGGGGGGGGGGGGGGAATGGGGTGGTTAAGAATTATTCCTTTCAGTGACATAATTGGGTGGGGACATTTCACTTTGTTTAGCTATTTTTTTTTTCTCAATGATCATTCTTATTACTGCAAATCAGTAATTCATTCATTGCCATGAAGCATTTTTCTGGTGCAGATTCAGAGAGACAGTATAATTACTTTAACAAACACAAGGCAGGGTCATTGTAAATAGAAATTATATAGCTGAAACAGCTTCAGTCATAAAGTAAACAATAAAAAAAACAACTATACATTCTCCTAAACAACAATGTAATGCTCTCTTGAAACAAACACCCTCAAAAATCCCTGGCGAAAGTGTGCATGAAATAACGATGAACCCCTACAGCAAGACAGATGTCTGACAAATCCCCCCCCCCATCCCCTGAAAGTGTTTACAATAGGCTAGTCACAGTCTCACGGCTAACATAGGTTCTTAAAACACACATACACACCCTAATGCACACCAAACCTGGGGCACTTTTTATTATCAAGCATAGAGGCAGTAAAACTGCTTAATTAAAACATGAATATTTCATGAGCTCTGGAGAGCTGTGGATGGGGCCACGAGCTTGCATTGGCAATGTTAGGAGAACAAGAGCAAGAGAGAGAAAAAGATACAGAAACCGACAGACCATCCGTCCAGCAGAGATAAGCACTGTGCTTATCCTTTTCAGAGCAGTGGGAGCAGTTTTATAAGTCATACACTAAAAATGTGTGTACCCCTGGTGGCCAAACATGACATAACACACACACACCCAGTGCCGCCTGCACAACCATTTTCAGCTATCCACAATGAAATGGCTCAGCATGAAACGTGCAGACTAGTGTGGAGGACTGTGTGTGTTTACTGAAAAACAGACATGACTATAACAAAACAGTGATAAGTTAAATCTTGTTATTGCAAGTTAAGACAACGGACTGTAGACTATGGGGGCAGTCACTTTAAATTTCTTCATTTAGCAACATCACAGCCAAGCTATTATCAACACCGCTTTCAAATCAAAGCACCTTGCTGAGAAATAACAAGTGTGTGCTTTCATCTAGCTTAACCAAAGCTCTCTGAGACACATCGGTCTCAAACAGCAAAAAAGTGCAAGTCATGAGGATAGTATTTTCTCGTCTGCTTTGTCGTCGTGTCACACCTGAAATTCTCTCCCAGCTTTTTCTCACTCGACTCCTTTTTTCCATTCTGTCTCTCAAATCCAGCCCATAATCTGTCACTGCTCTAAGCTGCGAGAGATGAATCTACTCATCACCCATGATGCCTCTGAGCAATAGGTCACATTCACACAATAGACACGCCTTTAGCATTTTAAGATGGCACGCACACTCTCTCCCTCGTGTGTCCCTTTATTTAACTCTACACTTTCCTCTTAGGAATTAAAGAGAGGTGGGATACTTTCACCTATGGCGGATGTGGGAAAAAAGAGGCTACACATAAAAAGGACAGCCGGCTATTTAAACTGGGGCTGGGGATATCCATGGAGGGTTCTAGATAGCAGCATCGTAATGATGCACAGCCTGTCTTTCAAAAGTCATCTTTCATTTGCCTTTTTTTTCCCCTGGCTATGTCCGATTGGGCCCAGTTGGACATTTCTGGCTCGTCTCCCAAGCTCATGATCAATTTGTGAGATGTTCTCTCTTTATCAAACCCCCCTCCATCCATTCATGCATTCTTGGCTTTCTTATGGTCCATTCACAAACAATAAGTTCGTGTTGTTAAAGTGTGATTACCCCTTTTAAAGGCACTCTTTGACAAGACTGAGCCTTTGGAGTTTCAAAGATAATATTAAAATCAGCTTCCATGTATTTTGGTTGAAATAGATATGCTTCAGGATCTGCACAAAAATAAATATGTTCGGAATTGTCTCTCACAAATGTTTCCATGTTGTAAGGCATGTTCCTTTGAAAGCAGGTGGTTGTGTTTGTTATATTAGATGTATTTTCAGGCACTGCGTAATATCACTGTGCCTGCTACAGCCATGGTACAGTCATTGATTATTACACTGGAATGAGAACATAGTTCCTAGCTATAAATCCTAAGAAAATAGCAACTTTTCATTTTCTATCGCTCTTAGTAAACAATGTAACTACAGAGGAGTCAAGCTTTAAAGAGGAAAAATTATTAAAACTCTTTGGTAATTTGACTTTTTTTGGCTAATGGTCTAATCCAATTCAATGATGTATGCTAACCTAAGCTAAAAGTGCTCCTGTCCGATACAGAGATCAGCTGAATGGAAAAATTATGAAACTCAACTGTTTAATTCTAGGAAAGTTGTAAAATGAACCTATTTAAACAATAAATGTGCACAGTGTTCCTTTAACAGATGCATTTATTTTCAGTAAATGCTTTTATTGTTTAGTTGTTGTTGTTTTTCAGACGAAGTTTTATGGAGTTCTGTAAACTGTTTTTTTTTTTACCAAACAGGAAAGACATAAAAAAGAAGAAAAAAAGATCATAAAGTCCACAAAAAGGTCACACAGTGCAATGGCTGAGTGATCTTCCAGCCCAGTGGCTACAGCCTCTCCTAGGGCTTGAGTTTCTGTGCCACATTCAGTCTTGGAAAAGAGATCACATCATAGCACTGAACTCAGTAACCGGCCCCATTTCTTTCCTAATAATCAATCGCCAAGAGCAGCACCACCACTATCCTGTGACACTCCCAGAGCATGTCTGCCGCATCAACTCTCCCACGGGCCGATCCAATATCCCTATCTGAACCCTCACAGGATCACACATGGCGCCAAGAAGCCAAGGTCACCCAGCTAGGACACATCAGCTGAAACCTAAAACTCCTTTTATCTCCCTTCTCTTTTTTTAACCTCCATCAGTTCTCTCTGAACTCTTGTGTTTCTTCAGCTTTGATTCTTTTGTTTCTTTGCTTACAAATATGACAAGCTACAACCCCACAGTGGTAGAACAACCCCCCTTTCAATTCAATCCAATAACAATCAAACCATGCTGACTTATAACTAGACAAAACTGTCTTACCGCTATTGTCAGTTTCAGACGTTCCTTCTTTTACAACAGGGATGCAGTTCTCCAGGAAGACCCCATCTCGGTAGCATCCATTGGTTTCTTTGTCCGGTGGAGGCTGGTCCCAACATTGACATGGGGTCTGCATGATGCCACAGGGTCGGGTGGAGGAACTGTAGGTCAGACAGTCCTCCAACCACTGGCAAAGCATTTGACAGGCAGCCATGCTGGGGTTACGCTTCCCAACCACAAGATACTCCACCTTAAATTCTCCATCCCCATTTCTAGACCCAGCACCTGCTCTAGGCAGCCCTTTCCGGATCTGCAGGAATTGTTTCCCAGCTTCCAAGAAGGCAACATGGGTAGAGGCATCACACAGCTTCACCACCTCATCAAAGCTCTCCATTCCGAGGAAGGTCCGAGTCGTCTCTAAGAAGGAGTCAAACTGGAAGGCCCGGTGCTGTCGGGCAATGCAGTCTCTAGTTGGTTTTGTGACTTTGATGAAGATGGTGTAGCGTCGTGGATCAGGGTTCTGTAGGGTCCAGGTACAGGGCATGCTGGGAAATACAGAGGACGAGAGGAAGAATCCAAAGAAGCGACTCTGGATTAATGTGGAGCAGCTGTCAGTCTCCGGACCAGAGGGGGCAGCGTTGAGCATGTCCAGCCACAGCAATTGAAGAAGAGGGAACAGCAGGATCAGCGATGAACAGTTACCTAAGAATTTTGATATCATGGCTGATAACAGCAGAAAAGAGTGAGGCTGAAGATAGCAAAGCCTTATTTTTGTGAGCTTTTTTGTAAATTTAGGATCGACAGCCTCGTTTTGTTGACTCGCCGATATTCTCTGATGTTTGCAGAACCGTCAGCTCAGGATGAGACGGAACCTTGGCTCATTGATCCAGTTTGCTGTCCATGATGCCAGACGCCCTCAGAGAGATCTGCAAGATTAGAGAAGACAGAAAAAAAAGACTATGAGCCAGATGGGAAAACAACAGCAATTATCCATTGACCAGATAAGAGTGAGCATAATAACTTAAAAAATGTGTAGACACTGACATGACTGACTTTGGTACTTAGAAATTACCACGCTGGGCTATATCGATTGAGAAGTGCCGCACCTGCGCTTCACATTTAAAAAGAACTCTTTTTTCCCCATGAAGCAGTCACTTTCTACAAAAAACGTCACCCTCAATCTTGTATTTCATCAGTGAGCTCAATAATTTGTCCAATTATGGGGCAATCAATTACAAAAATATGAACACCTGCTGTCATTCATTATTTCCAGTGCATTTGCTTCATGCCAAAATGATCAATAGCCTCAGTCCTCAACGAATCATTAGGCTAAAAGCGTCTGGATCATCTCTCAGTCGGCCCGGATTGTCATTCTTTTCTCTGACAATTCAGTGTCTCGTGCAGTTTTACAGCACTTAAAGGCAAGAAATATGTGAGGTCACATGCAAGAGCAGTAGACAGACATCTTGGAGACTATTCTGATGTAATCCCAACATTTCCATGTGCCATTAGTCACTTTACAAAATAAGCACCCATGCACCAGGCCCACCCCGAGAGCCATATACCATACACGAAGATACCATGCCGATTTTACTCTAGGTTAATCATCCTTATCTAAAGGCATTAGCTTTGTTCATCATATTCGGCATGCTAAGAAATGAGACGAACCCAGACAGGGGAGTGCACTGAGTCATAAGGGTTTTACTAAATACTGAAGGATTCTGAAAATGGATGAAGAAAAATGGAAAGCTGGTGTGATATTTATAATGATCAGTATTACTTCAATATGTGAAATAAAACTGTTCAGCAAACTTGGTGTGATCCTTCCTTTCTCTATTGTTAATATATACCAGTTAATATATAATAGTTGCTATTGGCATGTATAGCAGGGTACTGTCAGATTTTACTGAAACACACTTGATAATGGCACTATGAATATAGGTCGGTGAGATTGAAGTGTGTGTATGTGTGGGAACGTGTGCATTCTTTATAAAAAGAATGAAACCAAGAGATTTTGAACTACAGATATGAATGCGGTTTAGTGAATGTGCAAGAGTAAGTGTTTGAGTTAGTGTTCATTTTAGGGTTGCATTTTTTAATTTTGTTCATTTTGTGTTTTAGTCATGTAATTCACAACTGAAATGGTTCTTTATTCAATATTTTGTGATGGTGCATTCATGCATTTTAGTTCATTTTACTTTGACTGAAACAACCTATAATTTTAGTTGATTTAAGTCCTTTGGAGTGAGGTTTAACATCTATTGGCAAAGTGGTTCAGTTAACCATTTTGTTTGTAGCTCAAATCTAAAAATCTAACTAAATTAAAAGTTGATTATTATAATTAGAATTATAAACTTTCTTCTTTTGAACATTACTATTACTCAATCAATTCATATTCAGATTTCAGTGAAAGATGAAAACTGGTAATTTAGATAAGGTCTTTAAAATAAGAATTTGAGTATTTTAGTGACAAATCTAAGCCCTTAACCTCTTTCACCACAGACTTGCAGACCAAGTAGCACAGCCTGGGGTGAAAAGCAGACCAGAATGCAGGATGTGGCTGACAGCACAGGTGGTTTATTTTTTTGTGCAGATAATATAAAAAAAAAGCTCCAATTGATCTCATCATGACCTCAAACGTTGCCTTGCACACACACACACACGCACGCACGCACGCACGCACGCACGCACGCACGCACGCACGCACGCACGCACACACGCACACACACACACACACACACACACAATGACAGATATCTGCTTGGTACTAGATAAGCTGTGTTCAGGATGCTCAAAGCAAAAGTCTTTTACTGAAAGAGTGGGTGTTTTTCGAACAGAATAAACAGTGCTTTTGATGCCAGTGGTATCGGTAATGAAGCTGGAGGGTGTAATCATCTAATCCGTGGCTTAACTTAGCCTTGACGTTAACCAGGACATTCTCAAGGCCGAATCTCATACAGCTCTACTGATGCAGGGATGAAAAGTCATCTGCTTTTTTCTGCCACGAGAAATCTTGCTATCCCAGCATGCACTGGACGAGGTCTGTGAGTTTCGTGAGGTGGCCTACTCATTACAGACATGTCTTGTTTATTGATCAGCAGCAGTGACACACCGAAAACTGCTATTCAGTTAATTGAGCCCTCGCTTTACCACACCATGTTTCTCTGGGAGGACAGAAAAGCTTTACAATGGATATCATGGATAGGAAAATAATACACTAAAGTCTGGTAAGGAGAAAAAAAACAAAACATAGATGAGTCTGGTTTTAGTTCACTCAATGAAAGTCGGTTCCAAAACAACATTCACATACACTCCATTAACTTTCTCTGTATGGATGACAGAAGCATTTTTCTTTTTGTTCTCTGTTCTGTTCCTCAGATAAAGGAAAGTCATACAGATTTGGAACGAGATGAGGGTGAATAAATAAAAAACACTGTCTTTTGAAGCTTTTCTTTGGCCTTACAGACAAAGTTATCAAAACAATCCCTGATTACACTGATCCAAACAGCTAAAACGCTAAAAGCAGGTTATGTGACATATCAGCTAATTGGACAAGTTTAAGGATACAATCAGATAATCTCAGCTTTAGCTTCTAAATAAACCAAGCTAACTTTCAGGGATTTCAAGTTGCCAGAGCAAAAACACAGCAGGTTACGTTCTGTGTATAAGTTCCTCATTTATTTATTTATTTTTCTGTCAGTTTCCAATAAAACACTATATAATATTTATTTGTACTGTTATTTATTTTATTTATTCTTATCGTATATAAAGTTATACATTACTCTGCAAGCACAGGCTGTTTCTTTTTCAATTAATTGTTAATTTGCATCAGTAACCAACATTATATGTCTTGTTCACAATATTAATAAAACAAATATAATATTTAAAGGGATAGTTTACCAAAAATGAAAATTGACTCACTATTTGCTCACCCTCAAGTGGTTTCAAACTTTTATGATTTTTTTTCAACAAATACAAAAGAAGTTGTTTTAAAATATGTTAGAAAACCTGTAACATTTGAACCTTTGTTACATGTCTTCTTTTGTGTTCAACAGAAGAAAGAAACTCAAATGGTCAGACTTTGAATGAAGATTATTAAAACTTTTCTTTTCTTCAGTTGATTACCTGAAGTAATTAATTGATTAACTGTTCATCTAAAAAAATAACAATGTGCACTATCAAAATAATCATTATGCGTTTTGATTTTACACTGACTTTAAGCAGAAGTAACACTAGAGGTGGACAATTTGTTTCTTATTTAAAAAAACAAAAACAAAAATTCTATAAATACTTTTAAAATGCTTGTTTTTATTTGAGAGTTTAATTTAGAGTTTGAAGCAGCAAGATCTGAAATTTCACGCTTGTGTGAATGGAAGTCAATTGAAGGAAACGTGCACTGTGACCGCCCCTTTAAGCATACTCCCAAGTCAATGGCATTCACACTTGAAAGTGTTTTCTAATCTGTCACTCTCACATACGTGTCAAGTGTGTCAAGATCGCTTCCATGCTGTCAAGCCATTATGGAAACACCGCCTGCTTATCACGCACTGCTATCTGAATATGTTGAAAAATTGCCCAAAGCAGAAAAAAAACTAGTGTATTAGCACTTATTTCAGGAAGGTGTATAGATCAAAAGGGCAAGTATGGAAAATCCAGGTTGAAAGATTACACCATGACTAGAAGTACCACATTCATTAGACATAATCGATGCCATTGAGGATAACCATTATGTCTCCAACCTCTCTGAAAACCCAAACCCCCTTCGTTCAGATGGTCTGTTACTTTGTGTTGAGGTCTGCATGCTGTTACATTATCTGTCAGCATGCAATCATCTGGAAATCGCGCTCAAGTATCGCCGTTAGTTTGCACAGAAACACCGGGTTGGGGGAAAAAGCTGCAGGAGTTAGAGGACGAATAGATGAGAAAATGAGCAACAGATAAAGAGAGAGAAGCAGGAGAAGACAGCCTGTCGTTTCTCATGGGTGCTCTCGTTCATCGGCGTCTCTTTCTGCGCTCCGCCCCTTATTTATTTTTTTTCCCTTCCTCTCAAATTAAAGGGCTACAATGACACCCCGGCGAACAAGGTTATTTGAGCAAAGCAGAAGGCAACAAGCACTGCTGCCTCTTTCAAGACCAACCTCATTCTCCTCTATTTGCGCTCCGGCATCTGTGACAACAAGCGCTAGGCCTCACGCGGTCGCCGAATTAAAGAGATAATTATCTGTCTCTGGTGATGAATGTGTTTACCGTGCTAAATGCCAGGCCTTCTTTCATCAACTTACAAACCGTTGCTTTTCCTATCAGACAAAGTACAGGATGAGGAGGGATCTTGCATCAGAAAACAGTTAATGTCAAATGGAGGTTCTTTCGCACTTAAAAAGTCCTTCTTGAGTCCTCATTCACTAGCTCACTCACTCACTCACTTTCCATCAGCTTAGCTTTCTGAGTCTGAGTCTAAATCTGTAAAATTTAGGGTAAAAAAGCTGTGGTTGCAAGAATTTTACTTGTATGTTACAAATACGCTTGAAATTTCTATATTTTACAGTAATCTACACTCAAAAAACCTATTTTAGCTGTTTGTTCAAACTACTTATTTAAAATTAGCTGAATTTTTTCAGCTTTAGGGGACAACTTAATTTTTAATGTTAAATCTACTTAAATTTAGAAAAACAATTAAGTTAGCCTAATCGATTTGTGTTGGGACAACATGAAGGAATCATGTGGAACCCTGCATTTTTGACAGTGAAGTGAAGTGAAGTGAAGTGAAGTGTAGTGTGGCCAAGTATGGTGTCCCATACTTGGAATTTGTGCTCTGCATTTAACCCATCCAAGTGCACACACACAGTTAGTGAACACACACATACCGTGAACACACACCCGGAGCAGTGGGCAGCCATGCTGCGGCGCCCGGGGAGCAGTTGGGGGGAACGGTGCCTTGCTCAAGGGACTCACCTCAGTCGTGGTATTGAGGGTGGTGGAGAGTGCTGGTCATTCACTCCCCCCACCCCCAATTCCCGCTGTTACCGAGTATCGAACCAGCAACCTTCGGATCACGAGTCCAACACTCTAACCACCAGGCCACGACTGGTGGATCACAAACAACTTTTCCCACAAGCAGAGAAGCATTCTAATTTATAAAAGGCTTTCAGTGTCATTAACACAACTGCTAAACACCATCGGCCGGCAGCTAGCTCTCTGCAACTCTCACACGGTTCACTCACACTCTCACTCTCAACCTGCGGTCTGTGTGGGTACTAACGCCCCAGTATAGTGAAGGGGACTCTATACTGCTCAGTGAGCACCGTCTTTCAGATGAGACGTTAAACCGAGGTCCTGACTCTCTGTGGTCATTAAAAATCCCAGGATGTCCTTCGAAAAAGAGTAGGGGTTTAACCCCGGCATCCTGGCCAAATCTGCCCACTGGCCTCTGTCCATCATGGCCTCCTAACCATCCCCATATCATAATTGACTTCATCACTCTGTCTCCTCTCCACCAATCGGCTGGTGTGCGGCCTGGCGCAATATGGCTGCCGTCGCGTCATCCAGGTGGATGCTGCACACTGGTGGTGGATGAGGAGATTCCCTCCATTGTGTAAAGCGCTTTGAGTGTCTAGAAAAGCGCTATATAAATGTAAGAAATTATTATTATTATAATTATTATCATGGTAACACGCATAAAATAATGTAACACATATTATTTATCAAAATTAAATGCAGCAGAAAAAGCTAAAGTACATAACTGATGAGAAAAAACAACAACTAAAAAGTAGCCTATCATAGTAGTGTCAACAATTAAGTGGTGAAGTCAATTTACGGTTATTCATAATATATATATATTTAATGAAAATTACTGTTAATTAGGTAGCAGATTTTTACTGTAGTAATTTAACAATTTTTTTTTACCATTCAAACCACTGCCATTTATTTCACAGTGTTCTATAGTAGAAAAACTCTTTCCCATTATTTCCTCACCAACTATGGAAGTACGTTTTGAGGAGAACGGACTGTTTTTGGAGCTTGGCTATATGTCTTTGTGATATGGAAAGATAAGCCTTTTCTGCTTAAAAGTCCATTTATTTGTTCCATGAAAGAAAAAAGTATAGTTCAATAGATTTTTGTGTTATGCTCCCTGAGTTAAACTTAAGCTATGTAAACAGATCAGAAGTAGCAGTATGCCTTATCTGTGCTGTCTCAAGCTCTCTGTGAACTATGGGATCAGAGCTTGGCAGGGAGATTTACAGAACAAAGGTAAAACCTTTAAGTTTAAATTAGGAGAAGGGATAAGGAAAGAGATCTTTGAACCCTTAAAAACACTTTTTTGTATGGCATAGTGAGAAATCAAGAAGCTCTTGCCAGACAATCTTATATTGAAATTCATTGTACTTCTTGTTCTCCATAATTATTCATCACATACTGCTTAGTATACAGAATCTGTTTATCTCACAAGAAATTTATATAAATTCTTAACCTAAGGTCAGACTGGGTGACATCAAATGTGGTTGTTAGGGAAACCTGCACTATATATTTTCACTTATTTTTTAATTAAATTGTTATTATTATTATTTAAAATATGTTATTTTATTTTATTAAGTCCTTGGTACCACAGTAAAAATATTTACTTTATTTATATATATATTTTTTTCTTTTATTTATATTTTAATATTATTTTTAATTAGAACCATAATATACCTATTTTCATTCATTCATTTTCTTTTCGGCTTAGTGCCTTTATTAATCAGGGGTCGCCACAGCGGAATGAACCGCCAACTCATCCAGCATATGTTTTATGCAGCGGGTGCCCTTCCAGCTGCAACTCATCACTGGGAAACATCCATACACATTCATACACTACGGACAATTTAGCCTACCCAATTCACCTATACCACATGTTTTTGGACTTGTGGGGGAAACGGAAGCACCCGGAGGAAACCCACGCGAACACGGGGAGAACATGCAAACTCCACACACCAACACCAACTGACCCAGCCGAGGCTCGAACCAGCGACCTTCTTGGTGTGAGGCGAACGTGCTACCCACTGCGCCACCCTGCAGCCCCATATACCTATTTTATTTTGTATAATTTGTAATGTATTTCTATTACATGAGTTAAATAAATATACATATTTAAAAATGATTGATTGATTGGTTGATTGATTGGACATGGTGTAAGCTGTACAAGAGAAGATAAAATGTCCTTGCTTGATTACTCTAATATTTGGTTTTATCCATAGTTGTCCAACTGTTTGATCTATCAATTGATTAACTGATTGATTGGATGGCTCTTAAAAGCACACACATAGTTTTTCCCAGTTTCATCATTGTCATTAGCCAATCAGTGACATCGTTTCCATTGGCTCAGGAGTGATTAATCACATGGCGCTTATGGCTCATGTGCTCAGCTCCAATGCTCGTGTGGTAGAAAAGACTCCTGTGACATACTTCCACATGTTCACCGCTGAGATGAATGGGAACGCTAACAGCTTTCTCCAGGTACAACAGACCTTGACCTAAACCAGACCTGTCGTTTCCTAATGCAAAACGCAAACCTATCGCTCACAGGTGGCTCAGAGACAGCCAGAGGTCGACATCATGATTTGATGAGACAAGGAAGTGGAGATGGACAGACTGGCAGGGGATGGAGAGAGTGCTAAAAGGACAAATGTCGAGGGGGAAGAGAGAAAACTGAACATCTGTTTGTGTGATGATCTAACAGGCTGTGTCTGCATGCTCTCTTTCCCCTGGCACGCCTGCTCCTGCACTGTTTGTTTTCTCTGTCATCCCTGCCACAGACTAGCGCTTACCTGACGCTAATTTCAATTAGGCGTCTAACTGTCTGAAGAAATGAATAAAGCCGAAGAGCCACATCAGAGACAGACTGTAGGAGACAGATAAAATATGAACAAAAGGACATGTCCGGGAAGCCCACATCAAGTATTTACTAGTGTCTTGAACCAGGTGCACGCTGTGCTTTTAAAAAAAAAAAAAGTCTTTTACGATTGTTGCAGTTCAATTTGTGTGATATGAGTCCATTGAGGTCTACTGTAAAAGCCAAGGCAGACATAAGCAGTTTTTATGGGAGACAATAGATCTTAAGGTGCTTTTAAAACACCAATCTATACTTCAGCCATTCATTCATTGGTCTTTCTTTCTTTCTTTTTTCTTTCTTTCTTGGCTGTCCATCCATCCATCCATTATATATTTGTCTATTAATGCTTCATTCATCCATTCTTTGCTCCCTCCTTTTTTCTTTTATTCTTGGTCCACCCCTTCATCCATCCATTCATCTATCCAATCAACCATCCATCTATCATTTCTTTCTTTCTTTAATAATCCATATTTCCATCCAACCACCAATCAGTTTATTAATACTTCATTTATCAATTCATTGCTCCATTCTTTCTTTCTTTCTTTCTTTCTTTCTTTCTTTCTTTCTTTCTTTC
>CAIGQV010001633.1:18741881-18759165 GCA_903798115.1 Danio jaintianensis | reverse complement strand
TTTCTTTCTTTCTTTCTTTCTTTCTTTCTTTCTTTCTTTCTTTCTTTGTCTTTGAAGTTTTACTTTTATTTCATGTATTCTGCTTGACACACCTCCTTCCCACCATTCGTTCATGTTTACAATTCTTCCCTTTCTTTTGTAAAAATCCTTTATGCTTGACATACCTCGTATTTCCTTCCTTCTGTCTAAAGCAAACTATTACTTAACAGCTCATGCAACAATGTTTAGACTCAAAACAGGACAGCAAGACCTAAAGTTGCCATTTGGGAAAGAGCCTAAAAAGAAAACGCTCCAGCTGATTAAAAATTAAAAGCATCCACTCTGACTGTATTATTGTACAAAACTCTTATAGTGCATAATGCAAGACTGAGGTCTCGACCCTGGCAGCTGAGAAACTAAATGACCTCACATCATCCTCGGGGTGACATTGAGGCCAAACATCGCATGCTTCTTCGTATACAAACACAGACACAGTATGGCTCTCATCAGCTCGATAACAGCTAACAATCCGATCACTGTTAGCGTGAGTCAGTTCTCACCCGATGACTATAGGGGACATCTGCGGCGGGAGACGAAAGGGGACTCAGTTTTCTATAAAGAGAACTACGACTAAGAAAATTGCATCATGATTCTGTGACACACACAAAAGATATCTGGTTTTTGTGTCTCAGACGGATGACACTGTTTTTGTTTATCTAGAATAACATGTCCTATGTTTAAATACCACTCTTTTTGCGGAGAAAAGAAAAATGGTCACACATAATCGAGCGTTAATGTTGCAGGTAATAGCCTTTGTTAATGCATTAGTCAGAGACTGTATTGTCACTCCATATTTTTCCAGTTTCCTTCACTTCGACCTCTTAGAAATTATATATGAGAAGGTAAAAGATGTTCCTTGAGGGATATTGTGCATTTACTGTGACATTTAGATATGAGTTCAGCATATTTATGTTATGCTATGTTATACAGTTTATATACTAGAATATTAGTAAAAATGTTATGTTTGTCTGTTTTATACAACATAAAATACTACAAATAATATTGTATATAAAATAACCAGGAGTATGAAAAAGATTGGTAGAAAATTCTAAATGAAATATAAATTACTAAAAGTAATATGGTATAACAAATAATTGTTATGATAAACCTACATGCTATAAAACTGCAGGTTAACTATGTTTATAATAACTTACATTTGATTGTAACTTTAACTTAATTTAATTGTAATGTAAAAATACGCACCTTTTGTAAAGCTGCTTTGAAACAATAATTATTGTAAACTTGAATTGAATTGAATCAAAAAATAATAATAATAACATATAGACATATATATATATATATATATATATATATATATATATATATGTATTTTGAATTTTAACTCAAAATATGAAGAAAAAAATAGTAGAGATTTAGAGATGAATTAGGATTCAATGATAATCTTTGCCTCTTCCAAAGCTGTCAAATACATCATTCAAACGTGTGTTCAATTAAAAAAAAAGAGCGATTCAGAAAGGTTGACACCATTAAACTTAAACACTACTTCAATAATTTTCAATATTTCAATATAGAAAGCTTGAAAAAGCATAAATGACATTTTAGAGCTATAGCAAGGTTTTCTAAATGACATCTTTGGTCTCTTCTTCCCACAAAACTTTTGTAAAGATGTGTAACACATCTCACAACGTGTATGGACAACTTTAACAGTGACTTTATGGAGCCTGACAGCATAAATCATATCCGCTCTTTTTATATAAAAAATGTATTCCTTCTTGCAAAACAGTTATTCAGTTAATAAACACCCACATTTTAAATATAAGGGAAAATCAATATTCAGTTACTTAAAATTAACTAAATTTATTGGTAATAAATAAATATGTCTAGTTACTGTACAGTATTTATTAAACACTCGACCCCTGATAAATTAGGGACTAAGCTGAAGAAAATGAATTAATGAATGAAAACAAACACTGAAATGTTACTAGTTTCCTTTATATTGCTATGACTGATATCTATGCATCACAATTTATGTTATGTTATGTTATGTTATGTTATGTTATGTTATGTTATGTTATGTTATGTTATGTTATGTCATGTTATTGTGTATTACAAATGAATGAAAAATGCATGCATCTTAAATTCAGGTCGATTTTTTTTTTTTACTGCACAATAATGAAAACTGTATCTGTCACTCACCTTGACTTGATCTCAAACCCATCCTATAGATTTGTGTCTCTCTTTCTCAGCCTGTAGCCTAACTGACCTCACGGCTGCTCTAGAGAAACAAGCGTACAAGTGTGTTTGTGGATGCGTGGGACTGAGACTCTGGCCGTACAATGCCCACCCAGTGATAGCTAAGCATGGCAGACCTCAGAGAGCATGTGTGTGCGTGAGAGAGAGTGTGGGAGCTCAAGGGACTCATTGAGCCGGAGTCCCTCGCCTCTGCCTTCATTAACATGCAGATGGGAACAGCTGTCGACACTTTGCTGTGACGGCTGAAATATTTACGACTCGCTGTTTACTGAAAGACTCTCGGACTGACTAGACCACGAGTCCGTTCCGCCGTCGTTTCCCTTTGTCTCCTTCTAGCATCCGTTTGGATTGATAATGGAGCGTTTGAGTGACGGCTTTGAATCCGACACCTTCTCTAATGATATTTACGCTTTTTCCCCCCACAACTATCAAAATGTCACAGGCAGATTTACACAGACGGCCCACCAAACAAAACTTATTTTACCTCAGCGCTTTAAAGAGAGAGTTGAAATCCATATGTGCTACTACAAATCAATGGAAGGAAATTTACGAGCTTTACCTACAGGCTAACGGCAGCTAACATCTCACTACATGGGTATGAATACAAAAAAAAAAGTTTGTGATTATATTTATTGCATCTACAGTAGGCGGATGTGCTGTTGCTTCAGCCTCTATAGCAGTGTTTCCCAACACTGTTCCTGAAGGCACACCAACTGTACACATTTTCAACCTCTCTCTAAACAAACACACCTGAATCAACTCATCAGAACATAAGAAGAGACTCCAAAACCTGAAGTTAATGGGTCAGATTAGGGAGACATCCAACATATGTACTGTTGGTGTGCCTCCAGGAACAGGATTGAGAAACACTGCTCTACAGTCAAGGAACATTTTTTTTTTTAAATTTAGACAGCAACTTGACTTTTGTAAATCATATTTCATATGCTAGGGCTTTCCTGTAGCTCAAATTGCAGAGCACAGAGTTGTGGGTTATGGGTTCCAGAGTAAGCAAGAATTGATAAAATGAGTACCTTCAATTCAATATAAATCACTTTGGGGGAAAACGTCTGCTAAACGCAGATTTAAATGTGAATAAAATGTAAAGATGTTGCAAAAACAGCCCATAAAAGATTGTTCATACAATCATGAGCTGTAGACTTACTGCAATAATCTACTTTATTAGCTGGTTTTCTGGGATCTTCAATATACAAGTGACAGTTAGTCCACAAACAGCTGCAAGATTTCTTGCAAGTTCTAGAAAATATTATCATATCATCCCAGTTTAATTTTCTTTACACTTAAGTTCTGTATTGATAATAAAATACTGCTGCTTACCTTCAAAACTTTTAAAGATTTTGCTCCTGTGTACTTAACCTTCGATCATACTATAAACACTATAAAAACTATAATCCATCATGTTTTTAAAGGTTGCAAAACTCAGGACTTCTGGTAGTACCTGCTTTGGGATAGAAAAGTCCACCAAAGAAACTACATGTAGAGCAATTTTACATTTAGCTCCATATCTCTGGAACAACCTTCATGAATATGCCCATAGTTCAGAAACACTCTTCAAGTTTTTTCTTCAAGTTCAAGTTTTATACTGCAGATATTAAACCAAATAAATGGTTGTCTTTGCCTGAATTGTTAGTGTATAAACAACAGCTAATTTATTAACATTTATAAGCATTTGCTTTCTATTTCTACCTCAAAATACCCATACTAAGGTAAACTGAGAATTTGACAACTCCAGTTTGGATCAAGCCATTTCAAAAGATTTGAACCAATGATCTGATGACCCAAACACGTGTGATATGATTCCAACACTAGATTGACTTTAAAAAATTACAACTCTTATTACATTGTAATCATGATCACAAAATGTAGTCATTAGGGATGGGAATCACCTGAGTACACACAATACAATATTATTGCAATTTTTAATGCATTGCGATATTCAGTGATATATTACAATTATTACCTTTTTCTAACTTCCAATTATATCCCCAAAGGAAAACGTTGGCAACATCTTTTAGAGATAAACTGAAAAGTGTTTTTTTCATCTTACTTTAGCTGCATTCCTGCAGTGTTAAGTGGGATTGTCAAGCAGACAAACTGACCAACACTTTAATGAAAACCTCTAATAAATGTTGTAGGCTGTGCACTTTTATGCGATGCCACCATCTTTATTTTACTTAGCTCCCACATGTTGAAGAAGTTCGACACCACTATCTATTGGGCTGTAAAGAAACAGATTTGAATATTCAACCAAATATTATAAAATATTAGGGATATATCCAGTTATAAGCATCAGTGTATCGATATAGTATTGCTGTGAAAAATATCATACTACTATGCTGTATCGATATTTTCCTCCACCCCAGTTAATAATCATTAATTTAATCATGTTCATCTTGCCTCATTAAAGTTTGTATCATCCCAGAACTGTAGATTTCGGCATCATGGATATTATTACGGTTAATTGTAAAGTAGAAACATCTTTCTTTCTGTAAAGCTGCTTTGAAGTGATATTTATCGTGAAAATCGCTACACAAATAAATGTGAATTGAACTGAATTGCTGAAATAAATATGTAAACAAAGTGGATCATGTGGTCAAGTGGTATCAAGAGTGAAATAGGCTGAGATTGAGTCAATGACACGCAGATGTCTTACAAACAAACCAAAAAGTCAGTATGTGTGTTAGCATTATGCTCACTGGCTAATTACATTAAACGCTCGCTGAGTAGATCGTTGTGCCATCGAAGCAATAAAAGTTTAAAAAATGATCCCCGCTTTGTCGTTTCCCTTCTCTCTTTTGCTATTTGTCTCCATTGTGGCCCGCACAGCCTGAGGGGTCTGCCGTGGTTGCTCATCACGAAACTAAATAAAACACGACAGACCTTTAGGGCACAATTACCCAATGTCAACAATTAGCTCTCTGTGAAGGCACTTCACAGAGGGGTCTCTGAAGGCATGCACATGTCCATATGGAGCCCCAAGGAACTTGTGTGTGTCTTTAACCTTACTTTAGAAAGTATTGAGAAATTACAGTGACTTTTTTGCACATTGGTTTATTTTCGTTCTTATAATTATTACCATGATATACAGGTGTAACTGTAAGTACTTTTGACTAAATAAATAATACCAAAAAACAAAATTACTGAAAATGAAATTTAACTAAAATTAAAATAAAAACCAATTCTAACTAAGGATTGTGTCTTTTCTCATAATATATATAAAGATGGCTTGCTTATTTCAGTTTTTGTTGGATAACCATAGTAAAAAAGCTTAAATTATACATTTCTTTCTGGGACAGTGTTAAAATAGTAACATTTACACATAACAGCTATTTGAAAAAATATATAAAAAGAAAAACAGTCATGGTTTAATGAACAAAGTTCTTTTCATATAATCAACATAATAATAAAATAATGGTAGGTGTTTGTATTCCACTAAACTGTTTTCCCATTCACTTTCACTTTCATTGTCTTTTGCAGTGTCTAAATTCAATTCTATAAAACATCATTCTAAAAACAAAGCATTCTAAATAAAAATAACAACAGTATTTAAAAAAAAGGAATTAACTGTAGCCTGGTTTTCATCACCCTTTGCTAATGCACATTTTAAAGTACATGGCGTGGAATAGTGCATAAATACAGTATGTGATTTGAGACAACACATTCTAAATAAAAACAGCTGTCTAAAAACACAACATTTTTAAAAACACAGCAGTTTACACACACAAAAAACATTCTATTGACCTTATTCTTTCACATAAGAGCGAGTGCAGGTATTGGAACCTAATTGTCTCGAAACGTCCGGTCTCATTCACTTCCATTGTTTTATAGCCATAAAAAATCAGCTTGTAATGTTGTTTGATATTGCAAATTGGTATTTAATCATTATATTATTTTTACTTTTTATGTGTTGCCATAATCAGGCTTGTTCGTAGAGCAAGTAGTTTTACCATTTACTGCCATTAATTGTTTCTGGTCATCTCCCCTAATAGGCAAGATTAGTCCTAACAATCGCAGAAAAGAGCTTACTCTTGGTGAATAAAATATTGAAATCACAGCTTTCTAAAAGCTTAACTTTGCAAATAAGTCCTTTTAAAATATCTTTCCTTCTTCTAAAACAGCTAGTCTGAAGCAAAAGAAATGCCCAGCACATCATTTTGCTGTTGCTGCATTTTGTAATGAACATCCATCTTAAACTAGCTTTGCATAGTATCTATGTTTTGAATACAGCAGCTGGTTTCAAGCTGGTCCAAGCTGGTCATTTATTGCTCCAAGCTGGTTTAGGTGGTTGACCAGCTGCACTACCAGCTGGTGAAGACCTGGCTTGCCTGGTAGACCATCTTGAACCAGTAAAAAAAACATTTACCATGTTCCAAAAACCAGCTTGACCACCTTATGCTAATATGACCTGGTTGTCCCAGCAGGGTTGGTGAGTATGAAGCCAAATCACGCAGATCCACTGGGGGATATGGATGATTACACACATTGACAGTACCAGTGGGATGATATGTCATCATGTTGCTGACGCTAGCAGGACAAATACGTGACCAAAGCTTCAAAAGAAAGCCCAAAACTAGCCTTTTTTTTAATCAATTGTATTATTACCAATAATATATCATCAATAAATGAGTCCACAGCATGAAATTGAAACCACTTTTAATTTAAAAGGCAAAAACTGAAGAATAAAAAGTATAATTTTGACAAAATAAAAAACCCACAATATGTTGTTAGCAGAATAGGAAGGGAGAGTGGACAGATGGAAAAATAGAAAAAGATGAGCAATATTTTTTATCAAATAAATCACAATGTGAACAAATTTGTGAACAACTGATTATAAAGACCAAAGCATTATTATGTTATATTATATTATATTATATTATATTATATTTTATTATATTATATTATATTATATTATATTATATTATATTATATTATATTATATTATATTATATTATATTATATTATATTATATTATATTATATTATCATTAACCATAATCATTGATTTGTGAATAAGGCTAGTCCTGTAATATGACTTTGATTTACTAAAAAGATCCAGTTCATAAGAGTTATTTGCTTTTGAATAAATTTGCACACTGAAAAAAATTATTAATTGGATTTACAAAATTTTTTAAGGTAAGTGGTTGCAAACAATTTACATGCGCTGAATTTAAACAAATTAAGTGAAAACTTAATTAAATTAAATTTTGTTTAAATTCAGCCCATATAAATTGTTTGCAACCATTTACCTTAAAAAAATGTGTAAATCCAATTTATAATTTTTTTTAGTGCATTAGAGAAATAATTTGTCCATGTTTTCAATATGGGTGCTGTGCAGTTTATTTTAATAAAGGCACACTAAAAACCTGCTATTTGTGATTTTAAGTGCAAATTAACAACAGCAACAATGACAAAAGTAGCCCAAAGTCATGTATTACAGTACAAGCAGACTTGGCAACTCTGTATTTCATGCCATCAAAAACAAACCACAGACGTTCTGAGGTAACGCCACCGGTTGTGTCCTCAGTACAGTGAGGATAATGCTAAAAGAGCAAGCGAATGACAGAGCGATTGAGCCATGTCACTATCTGAAGGCTGACACAGGCTATCACTGTCAGCGCCTGAGAGATGACCTGCTCCATCCATCAAACTGTCCCGACCTGAGAGCCAAGAGAGATTACAGCCTGTTTAATCTCTCTCATTCACTCTCATTAGAAAAGATGTATAGTCCTATTATAAGAATCTGTATGGACAATGTGGACAGATTGACATTTCGGAAGACAGAGTGAAGTGGGAAATAAGTGCTTTGGAAGGAAACTATACTGAACATGTGGATAGAAATTGGGCCAAGCTTACGTACTATGTTCTGAATTCTTTAAGAATGGGATTCTCTGCACACTAGTGCACCGTATATGTAAAATATACAACGTGTGATCATTGTTTACATTTGAGAAATGATTTTTATTATGTTTTCTGTACAATTGGTGCTTATGCTTGATATTAATATAGATTCTCTGAGATTCCAAAAAATGTTGATCAAATTTGATTAATTTGGGTTTATTTCAGCAATAATTTTTTTGTATTTGGAAAAAAATAATATATCGTAATATTAATTTGTTTTTTTTAACGGCTCCTTAAAAGATTTGACTCATAAGAGTCATTTGTTTGTGAATTGCCTACACTGATAATGATATAGGGTGTCACGGTGGCGCAGTGGGTAGCACGATCGCCTCACAGCAAGAGGGTCGCTGGTTCAAGCCCCGGCTGGGTCAGTTGGCATTTCTGTGTGGAGTTTGCATGTTCTCCCCGTGTTGGCGTGGGTTTCCTCCAAAGACATACGCTATAGGTGAATTGAATAAGCTAAATTGGCTGTAGTGTATGAGTGTATAGGTGTTTCCCGGTGTTGGGTTGCGGCTGTAAGGGTATCCGCTGCGTAAAACATAAGCTGGATAAGTTGGAAGTTCATTCCGCTGTGGCGACCCCTGATTAATAAAGGGACTAAGTCGAAAAGAAAATGAATGAATGAATGATAATGCTATTTGTTTTTGATTCCCTAAATAGAACCATGTTCATACAAATCATTTATTTTTATTTCAGGCTCCACTCAAGAAACCAGATCAATTCATGTTTTTTTAATTTCTATGTGATTGTTGTACAGTATATTTGAAATTGATATCATTATAGATTCCGTTCAGAGTCAAACGGTCTTGATTCAGTTTCAAAAGTTTCTGAAATTAATTAGTATTCAATTCAGTTGGACATTCATTCATTCATTCATTCATTCATTCATTCATTCATTCATTCAATTTCCTTCGGGTTAGTCCCTTTATTTATCAGGGGTTGCCACACCAGAATGAACCGCCAACATATCCAGCATATTGCATATTGCATACTCCAACTCAGTACTGGGAAACATCCATACACACTCATTCACACACATACACTATGGCCAATTTAGTTGATTAAATTCACCTATGGTGCATGTCTTTGGACTTTGGGGGAAACCAGAGAACCTGAAGGAAACCCACGCTAACACGGAGGTCAGTTGGACATATTTTATGCTAAATTTGCATTATAAAGTCTCTTGAAATCTGTAAATTATGTTAAGAGTAGTATTTAAGACTCATTTGGAAACTACATTAAAATAATTGACTCATAAGAGTCAGTTGTTTGTGTTTTTGATTCACATGACTCATTTGAATTTAAACAGGGTAGATTTAAGAATCATTATGTTTTTAAATCACTAAAAATAATGGGTTTATGAAAGTAATTTGTTAATAAATCAAACTGCACTGATTGTGTTTTATATTTGCTTTTGAATTTAGCCCACAAAACTTCTAACACATTAAACTTTATTAAACATTAAAAACTATTTTGCAGTACAGCCTTTTCATTGAATCAAATTCAGCACATGCAACAAACCCACATTAACATCTCAGGTAAAATGTGATTTTCTGTGACTCCCAAGAAACACAGAAGAAACACATGACCTCTTCAAATATAGGCCTGTTACATTCATACATAGTGCATTACACGTGCGGTAAACAATAATGCAGCTGCTGTTTGCCTGAGGAAAACCACATTTGTGCAGAGTATGGAAATTAATGGGATGGAAAGAAAGAGTTTTCACTGCCACAGATAAGCGCTCTACTTCACTACAGTCTACAAAAAGACTGACATGGCCAGATTGGACAGCCTATACTTTCGGGAGCAGATGTTTTCACTTTTGTTCTGCTTTTCTCATCCTTGTTTATCGAAGGGGAAAAAAATACAAAATACTTTTATGATAAACACTGAGGAAAAAGTCTAATTACTTGCAGATGCACTCAAAAGAGCGATTCGGTTATAACATGTTAGCCAGTAAAAGAGGCACAGATGAGGAATGCTGGGGTTCATCTGTTCTTCTTGATTTTTATGTCTACACAGACATAAAAAAGTGCAGAGGGAAGCAACGTCTGCTACAATATGTTGAAAGGCCACTATGAACTTTTCAGTATTGAACAATGACAGAACAGAAGGAAAATCCAAACACTGTGCACTTAGGACATTAACACACTGTAACGGAGAGACCCAAACATGTCTTAGCAATAGCATGCAGCGCTGACAGCTATTACTTTTTCAGTTGTGTTCATTTTGCATAAAAACATATCAGTCAAAAAAATTATGAATGCTAGGGTAAAGGTAGTATTTCAGACTAATTTGTCTTTTGAACTGTTCATTAGAGCCATTGATCTGTGAATCAAACTACACTATTTTTTTTTTTTTATAATTTTTTTTTACATGTTTTTATTGGTTAACACAACCGATTTGAGCTTGATATCAATATGAATTTTATTAAAATTCAAACAACACAGTCTCAATGGGAATACGTGCCCAGGACTACATTTTTTGGAAGCCGCAAATACGCGCCTCCCTATACACTTGCCTGCACTTTCTGGGTAAAATAAACACATTGTGGCGGTATGACACTGCCAACTTTTGTTCCTTAACAAACTACAGTGTGAAATATTTACAAGGATACATTATTGATTGATAAAGGATTGGTTTTGCACGGTTGTTCGGGCAGCACAGACTAAAAGGCATAAAAACTACTTAAATGCATCTGTGATCTGTAATTGAATGCGTTCATCTCTACCCCCTTATCTCCGTATGGGCTCCGTATAGCTTTTCCAGAGCAGTCAGTTGGCTCGATAGCTCGCCTTGTACAATATTGTACTTGGGATGCTGAGCGGAAGGTGTTTAAGTCTGGCAACAAAAAGGCAATGTGAAATTGTGCTAAAAGAACATGGCCGTGATGTACTTCTCTTATTTTTTGCTTTTGAAAACACTATTGCTTGGGTTTAAGGAAGGGAATGTGTGGGTCAGTTGTCACAAGATAATATGCAGGACAAGTCAGCCAGCTTCTTCCAGACGCGCATGAGAAGATTGTGTACAGCGTAAATGGCACGTATGAGAAAATCAACCCAGGCTCATTCTAAAACGTACCTCTCTATACTTTTCTGGAGAGCGCCAAATGCGTCCCAGGAGCTACGTTTTTTTGCAGTTTTCGCAAATCCACCAGAGGCCGCTGTATACTCTTTTTGAGATCTCAAAAGACTGTTTGACTGACTGACTGAATGACTGACTGACTGACTGACTGAATGACTGACTGACCGATCGACTGACACACCCTCCTCCTTCCCTAAACCCAACCAATAGTAATTTCAAAAAGCACATATTGACCCACCCACCCACTTTCTTTAAAACAAACCGACAATTTAAAAAAGCAAGAAAAAGAAAAGCCCTCGCCTGATTTTTACCACATTTTCAGATTTTACCACATTCTCACCCTGTTATTTACTTGTTTATTTTAATTTTTGGATTCTGTTTTTGTCTTACCCGCTTTCTGGAACCAATCCTCACCGAACTCGAACCCTGTCATCGTGGTCAACTTCTCTCTGCGTCTCAAGTCCACCGACATGCATAGCGAGCTAACTCACGACAAATAGCGACAAACCGTTAACAGCGGGAAAGCTGTCCATATGGAGGTAAGCGGTCAGCTGGTAAGCACGAAAAGCGTTCGTTTTAAAAATGAAATGCAGCCATACATACTTCTGGCTACATAATTCGCGATCTCCAGAAACGTATATAGGGCTACATTTTCAGAATGAGCCTATGTTGGAGAAAATGTAGCCCAGTAACGTATTTGAGATTGGCAGAAATGTATACAGCGGCCTCTAGTGGATTTACAAGAAGGACATGTAAATGACACATATGAGGAAACGTAGTCCAGTAACATTTTTGAGATTCTCAAAAATGAACTTTTTGTTTACATTTACATTTTATTAATTTAGCAAACGCTTTTGTCCAATGCGACTTGCAATTGAGGAGGAATTCAGCAATTCAGCATCAAGAGGAATACACACAAGAAATGCTAATTATACAAAGGAACTGTTAGTGCTCAGAGAATTAGGTGCTATAGTAAGGGAGAGTGTTTTTTTTTTTTAGAGAGAGAGAGAAGAGCGTTTATACAGGTGGTTTGTCAAGCCCACTCACCTTTGTGAAGCACACTTCATAAATACATTTTTGTTTTTTTGTAGGAACGTGTCTGGTGCAAATGTGCTATTGGCATGTATTTCCAGCCTGGGTTGAATTCAAAAGGTCAATTTCAATTTACAGTAGGTTTGATTTGCTTTTACTGTAATTCAGTAGGTTAACTGTAATTTCAGTTATGATAAATTTGTATTAAAACATCTCTCAAATTCTCTAAATTATGATTGAGCAGAATATTTCAAAAACTCATTTGAGTCATTTATTTGTGAATCGGACTAGTCATACCATATGTTTCTGATTCACCAACAAGATCCAGTTGATAAGAGTCATTTGTTTTTATAAAAAAAAAATGTTTTTATGTTTTCATTTGGGGTGGTGTGTTTATTTTGATACCAATATAGATTTTATTGAGTCTCGAAAGCTCTGGATTTGATTTGGTAAGATTCTGATTTCAATTTGAATTTAATATGATACTGATTCAGTTGGGCATATTTCAGTTCATTTTATTTTGCATTTAAAAATTCTCTCAAATTATGTCAATTATGCTGAGGGAGGTATTTTAGACTGATTAGGAAACATGTCTCACAATTTGACTCAGAGATCTATTTTGTTCAAAAGACTCGGTTATTAGCATGTTAGCCAGTTAAAAAAAGATCTCAGATGATGACCACTGGGGGTTTATCTGTCCTACACAAACATAAAAAAGCTACGTCTGCACAATATGTTGAAAGGCCAATATGAACTTAGAATTGAAAAACGAACAGAGGGAAAATCCGAAAACAGAGCCACATTGACACACAGTGACTGAAAGTCCCAAACATGTCTTCAGGTAACAAACAGTTACAGTGATGGAGTCGGGTGTATGACAAAAGCAAACACGCAGCGCTGACAGCTATTGAAGCCGCAAGTGACACACAGGCGCAGTGGGGGAGTTAGAGACACGGCTCCGGAGACGCGGCCCTTCTGAGATTTGAGGGGGCTTTACGCCGCGACAGAGATGCAATGTCAGATACTGAGGATTATGCATGCACTTCACATCAAAGACAGCTTTGTTCTCACAAGAGAACACAGACAGGCGGAAAAAGAGCAACTTACGCTCATTCATTCGCTATTTCAGGCCCCTTTTGATTGAAGTTTGTACACAAAATGGCCTTAAACTGACGAGGCACAAAGCCCTGAAAAGTCTTTAAAGGAGATTTCTTGTACGCAGTTGCGTAGGCACTCCAGGATGTAACGATTTCGAGCTATTCATTCTTGCGCACGTTGCTGTAGACAGGGACTCCCTTTGTGTTAACAGTTTTAGAATGAATAACACTCAGTCTTTTCAGAAAACAAATGACTAAAGAGTAAAGGATAAAGGAGGTGGGGAAAGTAAGACAGAGATAAAAGCACGCCGCTTTGTCTCGTATTGTGTTTTTTCCTTAAATGTTCTTGGATGATGCAAATGAAGGGTCAAATGAGCGTTGGAAATAAAATCACAGAGATGCAGAACGCTCACCATCTGTGATATGTATCATAGCTTTCTCTGTAGTCTCTTCCTCTGTTTTCACCTTTGTACAACTGACTCATTTGATCTGTTTAAAGTCGGCGTGAAATTGTGATTGTCTTTTATGTGAGTGATAGGCTTCGGTTTATAAGGAAGCACTTGATTGTGTCCCTTTATAGATGTGGTTTCAAGCATCAAAACAATAACAGTGTAATACAGCCTTAAATTTAGTTTTTGTTTTTTAATCTATACATGAGAATGAGCAAACAAATAATTACTACCAGACATTTTACCATGATTTAACATGTACATTTAAGGTAGCAATATGGAGCATTTATGTTAAAGGGATAGTTCAACCAAAAATGACAATTATGTCATTAGATACTCTCCTTCTAGTTGTTTCAAACCTGACTTTCTTTTTTCTGTTGAACACAAAAGAAGATATTTTGAAGAAAGCTGAAAACATGTAACCTGCAAAGTAGGAAAAACAAATACTATGGAAGTCCATGGTTTCCAGCTTTCTTCAAAAGATATTATTTTTGTGTTCAACAGAATAAAAAACTCATAAAGATTTGAGAAACTTGAGAAAGCATAAATAATGAGTACATTTTATTTTTAACCAAATGACTGTTAGTCCAGTTTTCACCCTAACTTGAGTTAAAACAAATCATTATTTAGAGTAAAAAAAAATAAAATAAAGAAAGAATATAAAGAAAAATATAAAGAAAATTTTGAATTTGAGGATGTGACTTCATGGATTCATTTAAAAAAAATCACATTTGCATGTGTCTGAAAGTGTACACTTCATTCATTCATTCATTTTGCTTCGGATTAGTCCCTTATTTATCAGGGGTCGCCACAGCCGCCAACTATTCTGGCATATGTTTTACGCAGCAGATGCTCTTCCAGCCGCAACCCAGTACTGTGGCGACCCTAGATTAATAAAGGGACTAAGCCGAAAAGAAAATGAATGAATGAATGAATGAATGAATGAATGAATGAATTAAGTAAATTTTAATTTAAAAGTAACTCAGACAGTATGCATAGGTGCAAGTGGCCAAGATAATCACAGACTAAAAAGAAAAGAAAAAAAATCTAATTCCAAAACTTCACATGGTCACCAGGACTTTGTAATGTAATGCAATGTGTATTTATGTAGCGCATTTATTGTGTATGGCCATATACCCAAAGCGCTTCACAATCATGTGGGGGGTCTCTCCTCACCACCACCAGTGTGCAGCATCCACTTGGATGATGCGACGGCAGCCATAGGACAACGGTGCCAGTGCGCTCACCACACACCAGCTATTGGTGGAGTGGAGAGACAGTGATGAAGCCAATTCGGTGGACGGGGATGACTGGGAGGCCATCATCGGTAAGGGCCGACGGAGGAATTTGGCCTTTTTTAATCTGTGCCAAGTGGACATGATGCCAAATGGTTACAGGGCAAAAAACGTTGATCATTATAGGTCTGTTGTGATTCTTTGGCAGTTGCATGAAAAGTACCAAACATATTGGTTAAAAAAGATTTTGAGTTAATGGACAATCGCCAGCAGCTAAGTGGCAGATCTAAGGTTTTGATTCCCATATGAAATTACCATGGACAAAATTCTTGAGACTAAATGTTTACTAAAAGTGCAAAACATCTAAGAAAAGAGAAGCTTGTTTTCATATTTTTAAAGTTAAAGGTTCATTTTGTATGTGGCTACTGTACCCTTTACAAAAATATTTGTTAATCAACAGTTGTGAATGTGTATTTTAACAAAAATTGTATGTAGCTCATGATTCACTGGTGTTTATTTACATTTTCAAACCGATTTAAGGAACCTTGAAAACGTTTGATGCTGAAAATTCAACTGGATTTTAACAAGGTGACTTTTATTGACAGTTTTAGTGTTATATTAGTTATTTTCTCGGGGCTGATCATGTAAATTACTGTACAAAAAATGCATAATGATCTGCCAGTACTATTTTCAGTTATTTTACATATTTATTTTTTTAGAGTCCATTATCTCACTAAGCACATTCAACAACATGCCACACTGGAACCCACTCCAATTCAATTATGCATCATACCACCAACAACAAAAATCTCCAAGCGCAATCCTGCAAATGTCTGCCAGCCTAATTTTCACTTCATAAATAGTGAGAAGGCTATCACAACTAAGCATGTGCTGAAAGGACACAGGCTCCATTATCTCCCCATCAGAGGAACACTGGCCTTATTTGATGCTTTGCGGTGAAAAGACGCCAATAAGATTTACAGTGTGTAGAGCTGGCTCGGTTCTGACATCCATATTGATGCCAGTAAAACAATGAAACGCCTCTGTGCACATGCATTTGACATTTAAAAAATATGAATACGCGCAAAGCCAAGAAAAAGCTTTCCGTCATCGTGCCTTCGTCGTCTATAATTAGCTGACAAAAGGTGCCATGCAGCTTCGGTGTCCTCACACATTGTGTCATCTGCCATCTTTCCACTCCTGGAGTTTCACTGCATAATTTAGGTTAGAAAAACACACACAGACAGGGATGTGTGTTTGTGTGTGAGAAAAGCACGGTGAGGTGTTTCCCTCCCTGAAGCAATCGCAGCTTTATTTTAAGCTCAGATCTGCGAGTTCGCTGCTGAACGGTGGAACTCTGACTCTGCTCTCAGTCGAGACACAAAGGCCTCATCAATTTTCCATGTTCTTCAGCTTTATGTGGGACGACGGCTGGTGAGCGAGTCAATGGGCATGTTGATTTTGAGCAAGAGTTGCTCGTACTTGATAGAACAGATTGAGTCAACTCGCTGGAGAGGATGCTGTGTCGGTTCTGTGAATATCCTGAGTGGGATTTTACGTAATTAACAGGGTTTGCCATGTATGACTGGCAAACCTTGTATTTGCCTTCTTGACATTCTTTGGTCTTGACAGTTTATTTGTCAAGAAGATATTTTGAGGAATGCTGAAAACTTGTGTGACTTCCACAGTATTATTTACTCAGACTGTGGGTGTCAATTTTTTCTTTAAAAAGTCTTCTTTTGTGTTCACCAGAAAAAAGAACTCATAAAGGTTTGGAACCACTTGAGTGTGAGTGAATTATGAGTTTATTTTCATTTTGGGGTGAACTATCCATTTAAGCCTCACACAGATTCATCTAGCCCACATTTTCTACAAGTGACTACTGCATTTCAAATGATGCACTTCTGGTTTCAGGAACTTCCATTCAAAACAACTGAACCAAATCACTTCAAATAAGAATTCACAACAAACAATTCATTCATTCATTCATTCATTCATTCATTCATTCATTCATTCATTCATTCATTCATTCATTTTCCTTTGGCTTAGTTCCTTATTTATCAGGGGTTGCCACAGCGGAATGAACCGCCAACTATTCCAGCATATGTTTTACGCAGCGAATGCCCTTCCAGCCACAACCCAGTACTGGAAAACACCCATACACACTCTCATTCACACACACACACACACACACACACACACACACACACACACAC
>CAIGQV010001633.1:18688349-18725914 GCA_903798115.1 Danio jaintianensis | reverse complement strand
ATCTCTAGTCGGTACCGTTCCACCTCCCGCACAAGCTCGGGCTCCTTCCCTCCCAGTGAGGTGACATTCCATGTCCCAAGAGCCAGTTTCTGTGCCCGACGATCGGGTTGTCGTGGTCCTAACCTTCGACCACCACCCGTTCCACAATGCACCGGCCCCTTACGGCCTATGATAGTCATTCTGTCTATTTCTAATGAAACAAAGTATTTTAATTTGTGTCGTATATACAAACATTACAGTTTTTCTTGATCGCTTTGATGCAGTCATCAACTGAAACTCCACATATTCAAAACAGTTAACATCCAGGCCTAAGCAGTGGCACTCATGGTCAAAATGACACATTTTATTAGCAAAAGGCTCTAACCCAGATGTCATTCAAAGTATTAACATTTAAAGCCAAAACATCTCAAATAAGCAACAAAAGCTAATTTTGCCTTTAACAACACAACTTGCAAACAAGTTTATGAGCTCTGCCAATCAATCATTACCCAATGGACAACAAAATACAGAACTCAGTGCAAATCAGTGCACCATTGCTTGTCATTGTAGCCTATTTCCAGTGCCATTTGTTGTCTTTCTATATAGGCTGTCAAATTTGGCTTTTTGAAAATTGGTATTTGATATTAAGATGTGTTTCTGTTAAAAGATTTTTGTGTCAAACAGGTGCTTCAGTGATTTCATACTGGTTCAGGTAGTTTTTAATAGTTAGGAATAGATAGTTTCTGTTTGGTTACCATAGCTAAAACAATGGAGTTTGGACTGCTTGAATGACATCTATGTTAACTGTTTTGCAGAAAAGGGTGGGGAAAATGTGTCAGTCCAATGAGAAATGGTTTACACATTTGCTCTGCTGAGATAGGGATGATAAAAACTGAATGAATACTAGTTTCTTTAACCAGGTCAAAGCAATCAAGAAAAACTGTAATTAAACAATTAAATGAATATTTATTTTCACAAACTTACACCTATAGGTTTCCAGTGTGGATGCCATCTTGTGGTCAGATGCTGAAATGCATTCAGCATGCAAACTCTTACAGTGCATTATGGGTATTCTCTAGCTGTTGAGCGTACATGGGTTGTACACTCGTTATTGCCTTGTGGGATTGATTGAGTACACTTCAGAACGTCCACTATACTTTCAGACACAAACAAATGGCTGCTCCCTCAATCTGACCAATCAGAGCAGAGCAGACTCTTAGAAAGGAGTATCTTAGAGACCATTTCAGACACTGTGAGAAAAGAGGTGATGCTAGGTGAGGTAATGTTATAACATGAAAACAAAAAGACTTTTTGACCGTAGATGAATGTAAACCAAATGTAGGAGACCTCAAAAAACTAATTTAGAAACCTTTAAAATAGCATTAACGGGGCACTTAATATTCTGTTTTATCCCTCAGTGATAAGAACATTTTCATAAATAAATGTAAAGGGTCTTCATGAAAACCTAGATGCCAGTAAAGGACCTTTTCTAAAAGTGTGTTCTCAAACCTTTTGACAGTGAGTCAGTGGGTGACTGTTTTTGTCATTTTTCACATTGAAGAGCAACTTTGAGTGAATCAAGTCAACAAGAGACCGCAGCACTGGGGGCCATTAAAGCTGTCTGCTTTGAGTTTTATTCTTGCCACAAAGACATAGAGTGTGAAAAATCCAGCAGATTGAATACAAGTCAGGCAGCAGGTTCTGTTTTGGTAGTGCTCAAGGGGCCAAATGGTGAATACAGGCTGACTAAAAAAACAAACAAACGAGTGAGTTGTAATAATCTAGTGGAGAGATAAGTAATGACTTGATGAGGCAGAAATGCAGAAAGGGCATGAGTTTTGAATCACATCTTATCTGCGTTAGTACCATCTAAGTTGTCATTTCACAGCCCCATCCCTTAAGAAATCCCATTACAGACATTAAAGGCATGTCTGCTGGCATACTTGCATAAAATTCCCTCAGCCATAACCTGAGATTTTCCAGTCATTTGGATTCCGATTAAGGTGCATGAATAAACAAATGCCATTTAGAAATGTGAATAAAATAAAAAATGCTGTTACCACATGATATTCATAATACATGCTTCATCTGCTACATATCTATGGAGTATACGGAAAAGCATTTTAATTATGAAGCAAGTGGTTTGTTGACTTGTATGTTTGTTTGTTTGTCTTAAACCCAAGGTGTTTGTTTTTTTCACTGGTGTGGCTGCTGTAAAGATGGTGAGGCTCTAGGACAGCAGTCCCTGTTCTGAGCGTCTCGTCTTGCTGGAATATGGAGGAGGGCTTGGACGTGTGAACGCACAGCACTGTGGGCCGTGTTTCTGCTGAGAAAGGAAGAAGGAGAGGGGGATGAAAATATGTGTCAGTTTTAGAGTCTCAGATGAGTAATGCAACCATCTGCCTCTGCCTGCGAGTGTTTGCATGCACACGCATCTCGTATATGGACCATCAGATGCACAAACGCAGACATAAACACCTTGTTAGAAAAGTAGTTAAAGGAATAGTTAAACAAAAGAAACACTATAAAAGTTGACCACAATTGGTGAAGCCACGCAATATCATCAAAACTTTCATGCGCACAGATAGATTATTGAATTTGTGGACCAGATCAGTAAATCTTTTTTATTACAACAGCTGATCCAGTTCACCAACTGGATTGAGCCATTTTGACTATAAGATTATTTGATTAGATAGATTTGCTTAATGATCAAGTTTAGTTCACTTGATTTGGCTAAAATGAGATTCAATGGAACCAACTGGTTTGTTTGTTCAAGAATCAGTTAAGCAGACTAAATAAATGAACTAGTGATTTAGATTACACAATTATATTAAACCGTTATTTTAGTTGGCTGATTTGTTTAGGGGTGACATGGTGGCTCAGTAGTTAGCACTGTCGCCTCACAGCAAGAAGGTCGCTGGTTCGAGTCCCGGCTGGGTCAGTTGGCATTCCTGTGTGGAGTTTGCATGTTCTCCCCGTGTTCACATGGGTTTCCTCCGGGTGCTCTGGTTACCCCCACAGTCCAAAGACATAGTAAATAAACTAAATTGTCCATAGTGTGTTTGTGAGTGAGTGTGTATGGATGTTTCCCAGTACTGGGTTGCAGCTGGAAGGCCATCTGCTGTGTAGAACTATACTGGTTCATTCCGTTCATTCTGCTGTGGCGACCCCTGATGAATAAAGGGACTAAGCCGAAGGAAAATGAATGAATGAATGAAAGATTTGTTTAGGAATCAAAAATGAGCCCATTGAGTCAAGGAATCAGTTGCTTTGATTCATGAAATGGATTTGTTCAAGTTTTAGCATTCAGCTCATTGACTTAATGAATTAGACTGATTCAGTTGGCAAATTGGGTTACTGTAAATGACTTGACTGGATGGATGATTTGTTGAGGAAACATAATTCTAACTGTCTAACACAAAAAATCAGTTGATTTGGTTCATAAATTAGATTGAATGAGTTTGTTGAATGGACAGATTATTAAATGAGTAAACAATTTGATTTGTTTTAACATTTAAATTGGTTGGTTTTGGCTGGCAGATTGAATTGAATGAAATGATTTGTTCAGAGGTGGCACGGTGGCTCAGTGGTTAGCACTGTCGCCTTACAGCAAGAAGGTTCCTGGTTTGAGTCCCAGCTGGACCAGTTGGCATTTCTGTGTGGAGTTTGCATGTTCTCTCCGTGTTGGCGTGGGTTTCCTCTGGTTTCCCCCACAGTGCAAAGACATGCGCTATAGGTGAGTTGAATAAACTAAATTGGCCGTAGTGTATGTGTGTGTGTTAATGTGAGACTGTGGGTTCCCAGTACTGGGTTGCCGCTGGAAGGGCGTAAAACATATGCTGGAATATTTAGCAGTTCATTCCGCTGTGGCGACCCCTGATAAATAAGAGACTAAGCTGAAGGAAAATGAATAAATGAATGATTTGTTCAGGAATCAGAATTCAGCTCACAGATTTTGTTCTTTCAAATTGGATTGAATGATTACTTTGAACTAACAGATTTGTTTAAGAATCACACTTCAGTTCTTTGAACGTTCTCAGTTATGTGTTTACTTGTTCTAAAATCGGACTGAACTTTTCAGTTCAACAGATGCATTTGTTGAAAAATCAGAAACCTGCTTATTGACTCAATGGATTGTTGAACTGGTTGACAAATTGGATTGAGCAATTCAATTGAACAGGTTTACAGGTTTACAGAAACAGGTTTAAACATGGGATTAAAAAATTAATCAAACTGGCTGATTTAAGAATTGGAGATTTAGCTAAATTTGGTTTATGAACTGAATCGAACAGCTTGATAGAACAATTTGTCCAGGAATCAGAATTTAGCTAATTTATTTAATTTTTAAAATTTAATTAAAAATTAAAATGTTCACAAACTGGATTGAACAATGTAGATTTGTTGAACAATCAGAAGTCTCTGACTCAAGGAGCGCTTGATTTGGTTCATAAACTGATTTGTTGAACCGAGAGGGCACCATTTAGGTGGGGGTCATGATAACAGTTTTGTCTCAAACCAAAGAATCACTGTCCATGGTCCTGATTTGATGTAAGAAGAAAAGAAAAACTATCTCTAAAGAGCAAAAACAAAAAATTCACTTTCTGAGTCCAGCATGTTACGGAGAGGTCAGATGCAACTTGGCAGGGTGTAGCTGTGTTTCTGTGCTCAAATGTGCTGCGCTGGTCATTCAGCTGAATGCTCGCTCTGCTCTATTTGCTTCAGCATCCCTTCCTGACTGTTTCCCTTCCAAAGTGAGCGAGAGAAAAAAGATTCTCCATGTTCGGAAGAGTGTCAGACAGTTTGACCTCAGGCTAGAAAGGTCACAACCGTGGAAACAGAGTAAGCATTTTATGTGCGATACTGGAAGCCTGGAGGTCATTACAATCCTCCCTCGCTCAGAGAAAACCTGTATATATATATACAAACACACAGACAGATATAAGCAAACTGCCGGCCCATATGCTGTCACAGCTGAAAATAACAAACACTTTCACACCACACATATGGACGCTTCTCAGGGTTAAACCCACCGGACTTCCTTTTTTGCGGATGGATATTATTAATCTTGCTGATCTGATATTCCCAACGCACAATGAACACTTCAAAAGCTTGCATATTTGACATGAAAGACAACCCGCTATTTCGACAGACTCCGCGAAATCAGTTCCACATGAAACAATCTGATAGCTTTGAATATGAGAATAATCCAGATGAGATGAACTTGCAGACTTGAAACAGCAGCCATATGGTGGCACTAAATTCAGCAAGTAGACGCATCTACTGTTCATCTCAACAGCGTTTGATGTGGTGTGTTAATAATTGTTTCCGCTCTCTTTGCTCACTTCATATTCTTTCATTTCTCTGACACGTCTCTAATCTCCTTCATTGACTCTTTCCTCATCTACCTGTGGCCTTTGATGATCGTAGCAGGAGATCTGGATTTTATTTTTAACCCTTTTCAGAGAAAGGCAGATGTTACGTTTTTTGAAAGTATAGTAAAAGCTGTGTAGTTGAGAATTACAGATTTTTAATCAAGATTTTTTATTCTTAAAATACAGTATATTAATATGTATTGGACTCCTTTGATGGAAAAGTGCAGGGTCATGGAATTTCTGGTATATCATGGAATTTTAAAAGGTGTATTCCAGACATTGAAAGTCTGGGAGTTTTATATATTTTTGTAGAATATCATTTCAATTTGTCATTTTAAATTTGACTTGCCATTTATATATTTTTTAACATGTTTCACATGTTTTTCCCTATTGCTGTGGTTAAGCTATTTTTACTGCCATTTGATTCTTTTCTCACTTGTCACACGTTTTTCGCAACCAGTCCCTCCAGAATTGCTGGAAATTTTTTTATTTGACAAAAAAGTTATACATGAAAACTTATACTTTTAATTCTTTTAATTCGAACAAAAAATTGTTACATTTTAATTTAAAGATTATTTTTAGCAATCAATAGAATGAATTAGCCTTGTTCAAATTAGGATTGTCACGATACTGGAATTCGCTACCAATCGATACAAAAGTTTTAAAAAACATCCATTTCCCGCTCACATTTGAGCGCTACTGAGCATGTTCTTAAACACCGCTGATTTGCCATTGTGTCCACGTGCTCAACAGAAATGATTGTGATTGGCTGTAAAGGTCATCAGTTCACCGAACTTACCCCTGTTTACTGAGTATAACCACAGATCACTGGAGCATTTCAAAGTCACGTCGATCAGCTGCTTTGTCTATAAGCTAACATACAAGCGATCCGCTGATGAATCGCGGCTTTAAAATGCTCCAGTGTCCCTGTGTCTACACTCAGTAAACAGCGGTGAGTTCTGTGAACTGATGACCACATGAACACAATGGCAAATCAGTGGTGTTTAAGAACGTGCTCAACAGCGCTCAAATGTTAGCGGGAAATGGATGTTTTTAAAATTTCAGTATCGATAGGTACCGAATTCAGGTATCGTGACAACCTTAGTTCAAATAGGTTTTGGCTGACTGCTCATTGTTATAATGTCACACTATGTGTCTAAATGGGTCACACACACCTAAGGAGAAGTGTAGCGCCGTGCCAGGTCTATGAGAATTGGAGGTATCGCAAACTGAATGAGCACCTTCTCAAAGCTAATATAATGTTATTTCATATTTTAAAATATGGTGCAAAAGGAATGTCCTGGCTGACCAAAATCTGTGGAAAAAAATCGCTAGTCAAAAAAATTGCAAGGTTCTTAAAATGTTGCACCATTTGTTTGATTTTTCATAAAATCCATTGATTGCAGAATCGCTAATTTCTGGAGGGTCTGCCAAACATGGTCTGTTTTTCTATTCATTATAGCTCATGGGAATTAGTCAGGAAAAATCTGGAAAATTAAAAGTGGCTTAGAGTGAGAACCCTAAAAGTGGAACAATGCTGTGTTCCACTGAAAGAGTTTAAAATGGCATTAGTAAATGATTACAGACTTTTTATTTCTGGCTTAACTATTCCTATGTAGAATCCTCCATTTAACTAAAATAGGAAAAGATCTCATTAGTGATTGCTCCTTTTTTAATAGAGAGGACTGGTGCTGTTTCATTTGACTGTAAAACAGCTCGCTAAACGTGAGAACAAGGAGACTCTTTCTAAAATTCTCTTCAGTCTCTCTTTAGCTCTTCAGGAGGGATTTTCTCACCCTGTTGTTTCCTGTTCTTGGTGTTGGATGAGTGATGGATGCGGTGAGAGGCTGCACAGAAACCCTTCCACACCTTTAATTAACAACAGATCTTAAACAGGATCAGTCAGCCAAAGCTAATTCACAGGACACTGCAATTTTGCTGCATGTGTGCAATTCCTTAACCTTCAAAACAAGCATTTACACCTCTCACATTTCTACATTCACTTCCATCTCAAGGGGATATTTCCAAAATAACTTTTTTTTTAATGCTTTTCTAAATTTGATCATTTCTCGTTTGTCTGTGTAAGGTTATTTAACCGTGACCTGTGCTTTTGGTTTACGGCTGTTCACATTTTATCTAAGGACAAGCTGGTCTGCAATTCACAAAGCTCTTAATGGAAAGGGGCCTGTTCATTGAAGAAATCAGGTTGAGATATAGCTGAGCGAAATTGTGTAGATGATATCGGGTTTTTACTGCTTTAATGCAGCAGTCTAAGGGAAATTAAGGAGTTGTCCAGAGGCACAGTGCATAGAGAAATGAAGATCAGGGGCCAGATTTACTAACAGCTTGCACCATTGTAAACTCTTTTGGCATAAAAAAAACTACTGTTATTTGCTAAGGAAATACAGTGAAAGATGGGTACTGAAAATGCTAGGGATGCACTGATAGCATTTTTTTATTGGCTGATACAGATACCAATCTGACACCAAACATTATGAGTATTGGCTCATAATGGTACATTTTTTTTAAACGTAATACAATTTATGTACTTCTGATAGTCTGAGGTAGAAGTTCAAATAATATATCTTCTGTATTAAGCACAATTCACTGAATGCAGACAATTTCATTATAAAGAAGAAACAGCTACCATAAAAATATGACAATTTGCATAAAAATAAAACACAATTTAAAGGGATAGTAGATATTTCAAAAGTAAAAGTGACAAGTGTTCATAATACATACAGTTGAAGTCAGATTTATTAGCCCTCCTGAATTATTAGCCCCCCCTCTATATTTTTCCCATGATGACAGTGCATAATATTTTACTAGAAATTTTTCAAGACACTAGTATTCAGCTTGAAGCGCAATTTAGACTTAATTAGGTTAATTAGGCAAGTTTGGGTAATTGGTCAAATCATTGTATAACAATGGTTTGTTATGTAGACAATAGAAAAAAATGCTTAAGGGGGATAATAATATTGACCTTAAAATTATTTAAAAAAAATTAAAACTGCTTTTATTCTAGCCAAAATAAAACAAATAGGACTTTCTCCAGAAGAAAACAAATAGTATAGGAAATACTGTGAAAAAAAATGCTTCTTTCTCTGTTAAACATCATTTGTGAAATGTTTAAAATAGAAAAACAAAATTTACTCAAGGGCTAATAGTCTTGACTTCAACTGTATATATTTCTTGTCTTGCGATTTGTGTCTTTTCATCCACTTCAAATGTTGACTACTATAAATATGCTTTGAAAAGAGGTATGGAGTGTGTTTCTGTGTGAGACAGTTTAACTGGGTTCATGAATAAGGAAAACAAACACATCCAAGTCACTCCTGGTGAGGACAACAGTCTGAGGTTATAAGCACAGCAGGATGAGGAAGAAGACAAGGAAGCAGTGTTGTCTGATGGCAGCAGGTGGAAAGATCTCCAGGAGAGTTTCTTACAATGGTGTGCTTGGATAAATCTTTTGTTAAAGGTATATAGAATAGATTATCATAGATGAGAACTTTTTAAAATGTTCAGTTTCATTATCATATAGATTCAGGAACTATCAGCTAAGTTTCCATCCAAACATGCAAATTAGATTTACAGTATGCTCAAAACTGGAACATTGCATAAAACATTTGTGAGTAAAGAACCGTTTCCATCCAATGAGTCAAAGGAAACAAACGAGTCACTTCCTAAAAAACTGGTGCCAAATATCAAAAAGAAAAATGCTATTTGCTGTGGTAGGAGAAGCCAGTGTGGGCATTTTTTTTCTTATATAATAAATTAGTTGCACCTGAGAAGATGAAGTTCTTCACTTTGTGGCTTTTGGAAGCAGAGACCATCCAAAATTAGCATAACAATAGATGGATGAAAACATAGCTACTGTATAGTCTCCAAAAGTGATCTTATGTTTAACATTTAAATGATTTTACCTAATTAATACAGATTTTAATGAACAAATAACAATTTATTTAAATAATACATAAAGATCCCCAATTTTGGAGAGCAATAGCAAGCTTTCTTTGAAAGTATAATATCCAATGTCCTCCAAAACACATGACCATCACTACAAGAGATGCTATCGGTGGATGGTTAAATGCTTTCAGATCCATTTTTACTGTAGCTGCTGTTAGCATTGAGCTAATTCACAAGGGCACACCATCTTACATGCTCAATATGTAATACTTACAAAATCCACCCCCTCCCCCCAAAAAGTAAAACTGCATCCATGACGTCTTTTTGCAGATCTTTTGAATTATACAATTTCTTTCAGGAACACCAATGTTAATTCTGCATTTACCATTGTATTGATCCAGACCATTTTTTTTATATATCAGTCACTTAGACTCTCTCTTTTCTTAATTCCTAATCATGTTCTAGTTTTTGATTGCGCCAGTTAAAAAAATGCCTAGCTCTATCTATAGACTAATATTTAAGGCCCAAACCCAATTCTATTTTTGTACCACTACCCCTTCCCCTACCCCATTCCCCTTGGCCCTTGAATCAGAGTGTGAAGGGGAAGGGCAAATATACCCCTAAGAAATGGGACAGCAGCACCAGCACATGTCATCATGAGCTCTTACTTCATATGAGATCGATGATGGCGACTTTTGTAGTTATTCCAGTTGCATTATGTTTTGGTATTTATCTTCAGGAAATCACCGAAGGCAACTATATCATAACGATATAACGTGCACAAGGAATCAACATTAGCGTTATACCAGACACTGTAAAAAGGTCATTCCCAGCCACTAGACTTTTCTGATAGGGTATTCAGGTGTCAACGATTGACAGATGTGAAAGTGTGTTGTGGGACTACTATACAGGAGTTATTATTATGAATATTAGATAGCGAAATTTTACGTTTTATGTTTTATTTTTAAAAAGCATGATGGTAAAACATAAACATTGTTATGAATGTAATAAAACATATGCTTGTTTGTTTTAAAAAATTCTTAATAATAACAAAAAATTCTTACATTTGTAGATCTACTGACTCACGTGTGCAGCCATGTTGCCGTTTTAGCTGTTGTAGTCAGGGAAATGTTCGTAGACCTTGGTTTCGAGTGTGGTCCTGAAAAATCTCAGTTTCAAGGGCTATCTAGCCCTTCCCCTTACCCCTACCTCTCGTTTTCACATGAAGAGGTAGAGGTGTCCCAATTATCTTTAAGGCATCTCTGCTAAAGGCATAGGGCTAAGGGGAAGGGCTAATCGGTAGAATTGAGATTTGGCCTTAGAGATCCATTTTGTGATATTTTAATCATCTGAAGACATATTTGTTTATTTATTTATTTGCTATTCTCCAAATAAACTGTTGCCGGAAATGCCCATCTGATTTATCCTGCATGGAATAAACTGTTAAAACAGAGTCAAATGTGAACAGGTGCTGCAACATTGTAAATAATGGGGAAAAAAAAAAGAGGTGAACAAAATGACGAACCTATAAGTTACATAACAGGAGCCATTTAATGCCTATTACTACCTGTCTACAAACAACAGCCCTTAAAATAATTGCGTTTTGATTAAAAGTACTGCTTTCTCAATGTCATTCGAGTGGTCTGTGAACCAAGATGAATAACTTGAGCACGCACATAGAGCTTTCTGCTTCTGATGACAAGAGGAGCCAGTATGGGATGTCATCCATTCAGGCAAGGTGAAGCCGCCTGGGGAGAATTGGACCGCACATTGCATAATTCACCACAAGATGCTCTATACTGATAAAAGATTAATGTTTATAGACTCTTTGTAGGGGCCAACAAACAGGGGTGACGTCAAAAGAAAAGCGTTCACTTTTGGAACAGATAAACCAGGATGAACAGACTAATTTTAGGTTCTTCTAAAATATGCTTGGTGAAATAAAATGATAAACAAATCAGACAATAGTTATCATACAGTAAGAGTATTCAGATATAACATTTGCATAACAAAGTCAACACAATTTGGTCCTGGAAGAACTGTTTAGGTGTGTGATCTGAAGCAAAAGAAGAAACAGTTTAGAAATCTTCTTTTTATTTTATTTTTTTTTCCTGGCAGAATAATACTAAAGTTGCACACAGGGTCATGGAGTTAAAAGCACACAGCAAGCAGTCAATTAAAAAAACCCATTAAAGACAGAAAACAAAGTGAAACAAATACATCAATATCTTTTTAGTAGCATTCTCGCTGAATCAAAGAGTTGTTTTATGAGAAAAAGACAGCATATAATCCTAATAGCCAATCGAAACCTCTGCAGTGAGCCCCATTCATAGACAACATGATTCAGCTTTGTGGCCCTGGGCATCATCAAACCAATCAGGCAAATCAGCAGACCATGTTTATAAGCTACCAATCAGACACGCCTGGCCAGCAGCTCTACCCCCTCCCTTTTACCTAATTCACCAATCAGAGCCCAGCACCATTTATCCCCTTGCTAAATAAATCATCTACCTGTGTGGTTCCACAGCAAGTCATTTTGCTGCATCACAGGCACTGATTATATACAGTAGATGTGATTCAGTAAACACCTTCAACAAGATTGTCCCAAATATTTGTACCTATGGGGTAAAATTAATTTGAAAAACACAACGAGAAGACGATGAGAAAACAGAAATGAGATGCTGTGTGGTTTTATAGGACAGGACAATATTTGGCCAAGATATAACTATTTGAAAATCTGTAATATGAGGGTTAAAAAACTCCCAAACAAAATACTGAGAAAATTGTGTTTAAAGCTGTCTAAATTAAATGCTTAGCAATGTAAATTGTAATCAAAAATGAAGATTTAGAATACAGTATTTATGGTAGGAAATGTACAAAAATTCATGGAACATGATCTTTATTTAATATTCTAATTATTTTTGGCATGAAAAAAACAAAACAAACAAACAAAACAAAGCCATACAATGTATTTTTGGCTATTGCCAAAAATATACCCATGTGGCATAAGACATGTGGCATAAGGTTTTATTATCCCACAAATAAAATAATTTGTATGTCAATTTCAGCATACATGTCTTGCATTTACACCTTTATTACAATTTTTATTTGATTGTTTACCTTTACCGTGACCCCTGATAAATCAGGGACTAACCCGAAGGGTAGTGACTGCAGTAAGTGAGTGACTTTACCTTCAACAACTCATTTTTGCACTTTTGCTGTTACAAATTCCTCAGATAAACAACATCTATGAACTGTAAATTATAATGAATTAAAAAGTGCGGGGCGACGCGGTGGCGCAGTGGGTAGCACGTTCGCCTCACAGCAAGAAGGTCGCTGGTTCGAGCCTCGGCTGGGTCAGTTGGCATTTCTGTGTGGAGTTTGCATGTTCTCCCCGTGTTCGCGTGGGTTTCCTCCGGGTGCTCCGGTTTCCCCCACAAGTCCAAAGACATGCAGTACAGGTGAATTGGGTAAGCTAAAATTGTCCGTAGTGTATGTGTGTGAATTAGTGTGTATGAATGTTTCCCAGTGATGGGTTGCAGCTGGAAGGGCATCCGCTGCGTAAAACACATGCTGGATAAGTTGGCGGTTCATCCCGCTGTGGCGACCCCAGATTAATAAAGGGACTAAGCCGAAAAGAAAATGAATGAATGAATAAAAAGTGCGGCACCTCCCTACTTCTTTAGTTAACCACAATGTTTTCTGGGACTTCAAGCCAGTACTGTGCTCAAGTGTCCATTCCATGCATCCTTGATGTCAATAACATTTCTTCTTTAAAAGATTCTTTTAAACGTACTCTATACTTGCGTTCTTGAGTAGTGGAATTTCACTTTCTTGGTTGATGATGACATTGCATGAGAGCACAAGGATGCAAGATCACTTAAGAACACATGAAAAAATTAGCAATGTTTTTCCCTATGATTATTGTAAATAAAAAATCACATTCAATTCTTTAAAAAGCTTTCTTCAAATGTAAAATGGAAAAGCATAATTAAGTAGTCACAATAAAACAAACAAGCAAAACAACAACAACAATACCAAACAGACATGTTAATGTTTTTACTGAATCAAAAGTGCGACCAGGCCAGGGTAATCCGATCTCTGGACAAACAATTTTAAAGATACAACACAAATACTGTATCAACCATAGTCACATTCCTCAGTGAATCAGTAATTTGGCTACTTTATGCAAGTTTCTATAATATATACTTCTTTATTGTCGGTCAGAGATGGCAGTCCCACACTGGATAATTAGCTCAATCAATTTATAAATATGTTCATACAAGCTTTAATTTAAAAAGCATTCAAATGACTAAGCTTACATATTTTATTTTTAGCTCTTTGTGAACTTGCATAAATGATTTAAATCCAGATAATTCCCTTGGATTTAAACGGTTAGATATTTTCTTTTGCAGACATTTTATTCCTGTCTTGTTCATGCATTTGCATTCATGACATTTAAAAAAAAAAACAATCTCTTAATCTTCAACAGAGAGGCCAATTGCATTGGTTTTCTCATAAGAAGTGATTCAAACAGACACTGTTTGTTTCATGCGATTGGCTGTTTGGTGCATGTGTCACACTTTGGTGCATGTGCTCTGAGCATAATCATAAACTCTGGATCAAACCCTGCATTAACAGAGAATGTTTATGTGAGAGTGCTGTAAAACCACTGAACCTGATTTACACTATAATTTTTTATATGTAAAGCACTTTGAATGTTCAGAAAAGTACTAAATAAATGTAAGGAATTATTATTATTATTATTATTATTATAATTATTATTATTATTATTATTAGGTTGAATTTGTTGGGTTTGCTAACTGTAAACCTAGTTTGTTCGTTATAGTTTGATAGTTCATTCTCTGTTTTTCATGAGAATGACTCTTATATGTTTTTAGTTACTGTAATAAGTATAAGGCCAGTTACTTCATTTATTCTTTTTAACAACTAAAATCCACCTGTTTTTACCACAATTATCAGCATTTTCTGGACTTACCTGTTAAGTGGTCAGTACTAGTTATGATTAGCTGACTGTCTTAACAGTACCTTGATAAATGACATTCTCTGAGCTTTTAACTTGCTTGATCTCATTGTTTTACCTGATCGCTTTACTAATGTTATAATGTGTCTTAATAATAGCTGTGCTCAACAGCACTCCGATCCAAGAAAGGTAAGGCTTGCATTAATTTAGCAACTTATTACATTACGACCTGTCCAAAGGAAACAAATTATTGGCAGACATGGTGTGCTCAGTCTGCACACAAGAGCTAACAGAGTTATTATTGAATAACTATTATTCAAGTTTTTATTGGACACTTTACGTGTAGAGCTGCCAATGTGTAATTTCAGCCTTTCAGCTCGCTTTACTTCCTCTGCAGACGCGTGTGTGTGGGACTGTGACTCGAGCCTGATTAGATGGGTGTTTTGTACTGTGTTTAGTGATAATAATTACGAAGGCCCATTCAGATTGATCAGGTCCACAGCAGTCTGAGCAGGCCGCCCATAGAGATTCATGGTGGTGTATGGACACGCAGCATTGCGAGGAGAGAAAAAAACCTGGACAGGATTCCCAGAGCCTCTTCATAAAGCCAAAGAGTGGCAGGAAATCCATTTCTGTCGCATGCAATTACAGCCATGCTGATTCGGTGGAAAAAAGCTCCTTTTTTATTTATCATCAAGGCCGTGGAAAAGCTGAGGTGGACAGCCAGGTTCATGGGGCAATCCAATTGTTTCTCACTGAAGCACAGCAACACGGTGACACTTTCAAACTATATGCGCTTAAATGTAGATTCAGAAACCTGCATACGCAGTCTCTTCACTGTCACGAAGAAGACAGAAATATAAGCAGTTTATAGACAGTCACATACGCACACACATACACAGACACACATTTGTTTTTGTGACTTGTGGGGACATTCCATAGGTTTCCATTGTTTTTTTATAATGTACAAATTGTATTTTCCAACTATATTTTCCAATTTGTAAAACCAACCCTCAAAAGAATCTGTGTGACTTCATGAAAAAAAAAAAAAAAAACATGGGCAATGTCTTCATAATTCACCATTAAACTTGCCTTTTTTGTCTACTATGCCATACAGTCCACATAAGCTGCTTCCACTGTTGGATTGAATAGTTTCAAGTACAGTCAGTGCTGTTCCAGTTGTATGTTGTCTAGTATGGTGTGGCATTATTACACAGAGCTCTTGGAATTCTAGGCATGGTTAGGCAACTGTGCTGAGCTGTGCCGTTAGAGCGCATAAACGCATGGCATCACCACTCTGTTGCCTGGCTACCAGTTAGCATGCTATTTCTTTTTTTTGTTATTTAACAAAGCTAATATCTGATATAAATAGTCCCAAAAACAGACATATCTGATCATTGTTCATATTGCTGTTTACATTAGAGCTGCACGATTAATCGATTAACCTCGATTCGACCCTACGCGCGATCTTGATTCAGCTTTTTTACGATTAAGCCAATTATATTTTCAAGGTCAGGAGAGAAGCGTAAAGGCAGACGCACAAGTCTTCACAGCAACATGGACACCTCCAAATGGTGTTAAAAGTGTCATTCATTCATTCATTAATTTTCTTTTCGGCTTAGTCCCTTTATTAATCCGGGGTCGCCACAGCGGAATGAACCACCAACTTATCCAGCATATGTTTTACGAAGCGGATGCCCTTCCAGCTGCAACCCATCACTGGGAAACATCCACACACACTCATTCACACACATACACTACGGACAATTTAGCCTACCCAATTCACCTATACTACATGTTTTTGGACTTGTGGGGGAAACCGGAGCACCCGGAGGAAACCCACGCGAACACGGGGAGAACATGCAAACTCCACACAGAAACGCCAACTGACCCAGCCGAGGCTCGAACCAGCGACCTTCTTGCTGTGAGGCGAACGTGCTACCCACTGCGCCACCGTGACGCCCTTAAAAGTGTCACATACTGTATTTATGAGCTATAATTCACCAAAAAATGTATTTTCTGTCTTAATGTAGTGTAGTTGCGGCCGCAAAATCACACGTGAGCTGACGCACTGTTTGTTTACTACCGAGAGGACGCGCACATGTCCGCCAATGAAGTCTACTTTAGTGAACAGAACCTGCACAGGCTGTGAATAACAGGTAATAAAGTTGTAAATAACATTCAGTTTGTTGCACAGAGCGATCGTTTGGGAGCCGCGCTGGAAGTATGATTTGCATGTATGTTATTTTTTTCTCAAAGTGACTGCAGCCATGAGCCGCACTCGGCAGTGAAAGTGAAACCGGCACGCACATCATTTAAATGATCATATCGCATTTTAGAGTTATGATTACGACAAGCATTTGATATGTTTTTTCTTTCATAGCGAACAAAAAATGTTGTGCATGAAAATAAATGTTTACTGGGTCAGTATAAGTACTCTAGCCTGTTGAATATAATGCAAGAGGGAATCTGATGATGACAAATGTCTCATTTTACCAGTGAATAAAATGGTCTAATAATGTTGTCAATGACAAATGACAAGCATATGTCTCAAACATAATAATTCAACATGAGAATTAGGAATAGTTGTATTCTGATGTCATCACTTTACTGTGAATTAACAACCTGGACAAATTTAAAGTCTGTTCAAGTCCACCATTCCAAGTCTATACACAATTGAGCATTTTAACCAAGAGTAGACCTACACATAAACCTAATATTATTATTGTTGTTTTACCATATGTTTGAGAAATAAGTATAATAATAGCCTACTCATATTAACCTTTATATCAACCTTTATTTTACATCTACAGAATCGTGAGAAAATCGTGATCTTGATTTTAAGCAAAAAAATCGTGATTCTCATTTTAGCCAGAATCGTGCAGCTCTAGTTTACATTACACTTTTGTTACCAAGGCTACGACTGAGACTTATGTATTATATTCCAAAGAGCTCCATTATCAGCACCAACGTGGCAAAAGTTACCATATCCATGCTGACTTGGCCGGATTGGCATGGAATGGAATGGTTAAGAACAATTTGTCACGATAGACACAACACCTCTTCTATGAGTGAGTTAGTTCTCTTGATCACTTTACAACAAAATGATCTGTACATTTCATCCAATCAGATGATGACTTTGAATCTCCTCAAGTGTTTCCAAATATGTGTACCTTATACATAAGACATTCAGCCTAATGGCTATTAAAAAGGTAATGACCATGGTGGATAAACTAAAGAAAGATTTTACCCCTCTGCCAAGTGTTATTCATCACAGTTTGAAACAAAATGTCTTTCTTCTTCCATATGAGGGAGTCTGTCATCATAAAAGCTTCACATCTCATGTAAATCCTGTACAGTCCATCCAAACAAATTATGATTTTTAAACCTTTCCAAATGTGTGCGTCTTATGCATTAGATGTTCTGCCAGTGGTCTACGGATTGTCTCAATAGCTGTTTCTGAATATTAATCTGGAATAGGAAAAGCCTTTTATCACTGAAAACAAATACTCCTCATGGCCAACAACATAGAACTAAAACTACAGACAGATTATACCTCAATGCCCAGTTAAGATTATGTAAAGCTAATCTCTTAGTTAAATGATCTCCTCAATAGTAACACATGCATTCTAGGCTGAATCATGAAGTCATCTTCTTTAACTCAAGACTGTAGCCCTGGCTGGGCGGATTCCATGCCGAGCAGGAAGCAGCAAACAGCCCAGCTGACATACATTTCCCCCTTTGCCAACCCCCCGTCCCGGTTAGTCACACACCACCACGCCAGCACTGCCTCTGGCACACAGGAGCTGGAGTTCTACCAAATGATTATATACGCTTATTTTCATGCAAACGCACACACATAGTGCCTCTCTCATGTAGAATATGAGACTGACGCATTGAACGTGACGCAGCATTATATGTGAGATGCAATACAGCTGAAGGAGTTATGCATCAGTTACAGTATGTGGATTAATCATAAATGGATTCAGTGTTGTGCACACAATAATCTCACTTGCTGACCATGTTTTACAGGCACGTCCTCTTATTACTGACTGCACCTGGTTTGCCAGAACAGAGGCAGGGAAAAAAAGAACAACAACAAAAAAAATCTGCACAGCCTAATTAATGTACCGTGTCAGTAAAGCCTCTTTGCTTGTAGCCTGAAATCGTTCACTGCTTAATACAGGATAATTATGCTGAATTCTGCCTCTCTAATAAAGAAGAATGCTTTGAAAGCACTGGCAGCCTGAGCATCAGCCCCTCTGATGAGAGAATAAGAGATATCGGTGTAATTATTCACTTCTCTTTGTGAAAATGGGATGATTACCGTTGCGATCAGACTAATGCACCTGAAGCTACAGTGCAGACGCATACATGAGTACAATACACAGAAGATCTTACAAATGCACACACCTGCATGGACACTCACACACACACCAGGCAATATGAGAGGTGTGGATCGGGAGTGGGGTGAGTTTTTAGCATTTATTAGTGTGCCTTAAGGCAAGTTCTTTTAAAAAAATTTTTTTATAAATAAATGAAATGTGTTTGATTACTATGTCTCACAAAATCTGCTCCATCATATAGCAGATTTGCAAGAAAAAAACGCATCAAACCACAGTGATAATAGAAGTAAAGAAGGAGTCGGATCAAAGAAAATAGTCCTCTGGTTACTTGATATTCTTACTCACATTTAGATAGAAAATCCCTTTACAAAAGAAGTATAATTCAGGTTTAAACAGAAAAAGTAAGTCCAAGGCACTCAAAAAATGTGGGAAAAAATATTAGAAAGCCTTTATTGACATGGCCTTGTTGATGCCAGAGGTCAGAGGAGAATGGCCAGACTGGTTCGAGCTGATAGAAAGGCAACAGTAACTCAAATAACCACTCGTTACAACCAAGGTATGCAGAAGAGGATTTCTAAATGCACAACACGTCGAACCTTGGGGTGGATGGGCTACAGCAGCAGAAGACCACACCGGGTGCCACTCCTGAGACTGAGGCTACAATTCGCACAGGCTCACCAAAATTGGACAATAGAAGATTGGAAAAATGTTGCCTGGTCTGACAAGTCTCGATTTCTGTTGCGACATTCGGATGGTAGGGTCAGAATTTGGTGTTAACACCATGAAAGCATGGATCCATCCTGCCTTATATCAACGGTTCAGGTTGGTGGTGGTGGTGTGGGGGATATTTTCTTGGCACACTTTGGGCCCATTAGTACCAATTGAGCATTGTGTCAGCCTACCTGAGTATTGTTGCTGACCATGTCCATCCCTTTATGACCACAGTGTACCCATCTTCTGATAGATACTTCAAGCAGGATAACACGCCATGTCATAAAGGCCGAATCATCTAAGACTGGTTTCTTGAACATGAAAATGAGTTCACTGTACTCAAATGGCCTCCACAGTCACCAGATCACCAGATCACCAGATCAGACCTTTGGGATGTGGTGGAACAAGAGATTCACATCATGGATGTGCAGTTGACATATCTGAAGCAACTGCATGATGCTATCATGTCAATATGAACCAAAATCTCAGAGGAATATTTCCAGTACCTTGTTGAATCTATGCCACGAAGGATTAAGGCAGTTCTGAAGGCAAAAGGGGGTCCAACCCAGTACTAGTAAGGTGTACCTAATAAAGTGGCTGGTGAGTGTATATTTTAACTGTGTATGGCATCTTTGTGAAAATGTAATTTTGACACCATTTAATAGAACGTCATAAACTGCTAATTGTATAGGCCCCATGAACAACACAAGAGTCATTATGTTCTTTGCGCTTTAATAAAAAAAACGTGAAATCAATTGTGAATGTTTTTCTCAGTCCAAGTGTCGTTTCCCTGGATTTTCTTAGCACCAAACACTCCACACGGCGACAGGTCTATCCTCACCTCTGCTAGGTGAGAAGGAGACGACAGAGAAGCACAAGCTCAAGTTTCTTTGCAGGTGTTAGCCCACGCAGTCATGCTTTGACACTTGTCTGGAGGCTAAATATAACCGCTTGTTAGCTGAACATAGATATATCGATCCTTTGGGCTCCTGGCACCTGTCAGGGTACGTTCTTTCTTCATACGGTTGATGTGTCGCCCTTTGCCCAGTCACTCTTATTCGTGGTGTGTTTACTGTGCGGTTCTTCTCCAGTCCCCGTTGAGGCGCTCATATATACATTGTCAGCTCCATCATCTGATCATATGCTGAATGATTCCACAATGTGCAGCCTGATATATGTGTGACAAGGCATCAGCGTTTCTGTAGGAATATGACAGACAGCTGTGAAAGAAGGTCGTCATAGGCTGAGGTGTGATACACAGGTCAGCATGTCTGGCTGGCGCTAGTTTTATGCTTAGCTGCTTTGAATTGTTTAACAGCAATCAAGCTAGTAATTGTACAATATATTGGACATGTACAATATTTTGGCTCCACACATTGGAAATGATTTTCTGAAGTGTCTAGGTGGAAAGCATCCTTGAATCTATGTATTAGCTACACATTGTACATTTAAGGTTTGATGACACACACACAAACACACACAAGCATTTACAACATGCTTCTAAAAGTATTATACCAGTCTTCAATGTAATGATATGTTTTATCTGTATTGAAATGGAAACCTTCTTGTCCTTTAAATAAAAAAGTAAATTAAATGTCAACAAATTACCTAAATTGTCTAAGAATGAAATCAATCGATTAATTAATTAGTTTAATAATAATAATAATAATAATAATAATAATCATATTTTTTATAAAATGATAATAAAAAACACAAACAATAATAATAATAATAATAATAAATGAACAATACTTCTACTACTACTACTTATAATAATAATAATAATACTTATTATTATTATTATTATTGAGATATTATTATTATTAATAATAATTACTTATTATAATACTTATTAATTGTTAATAATAATAATGATGATTATTATTATATTTCTTAAATTATGTATTCAGAATTTGTATTCAAGAATTGCTCATATGAACATCTGAATGTTCTAAAATGGCTCATATGAACATCTATTTGTTGTCAGTATTGAACAACTAGATGCCGTTACTACGTCAATATTGTAGGTTTCACTGTAAATGTAAGTAAGCATATGTTTGGTAGAACTTCACTTTCCATAAAATACATACAAATACTCATGACATCACATTGGCTGTAAACCTAGCAAAGTGGAGCATAAGAGGCCGGAGAGATTTCCAATAGTCTGGTTTTCTCTGAAGGTCCCCTTCAGCCTCTACATCGCCACACGAGATCAAAGCAGCAAATCGATACGCAAAACACAGGAATACCAGCAAGACGAATGGGCTTCCAATGGGGAAGTGAAGTGGGAAATGGATTTTTAAGTTGGCCTGGAAAGCATTTGCAAGTGGCATTTAAAACAGAGGGGGACTATAAGGGAGAGGTCGCTCAGGCAGTAAAGAACCTCTCCGCCAAAGTGCTGCATGTCCATTATGATCACATTCATTACACAAGCTTAAGCACTAACACATGCCCTGGCTTGTTGATTTCTGCCTAAAGAGAGTAATTGTAGAACTGTGCTTAATGTCAAGTGTCAAGCTTTTATTGAAAGTAATAAATACGCTTGATAATTGAACCTGCACCGATAGGACTACAAGGTTGTAACTAAATCGCAGTGTCAATTGCCTGATAACAAATTAGCCGCAACCTTGAGAGGGCCTCGCGTAAGAAACCAGTCCCAGAAACTTCCAGAGCAAACCTGAGGAAAAAAATGCGTAAGGTAATGAGATCGATGACTTCACTCATAGTTCTTTCGAATGATTGGAGTGACCAGGACTTCAGAGGCATATAGATTTATTCTCCTCTCAGGGACAAACGTTTGGTTTCATTAGAGCAGGACCCTTCACTTCAATACCAATGCCACTGATAAAAGTTTTATTGATGCTTTCCCTCGCTCATTAGCCCACTAGGGTAGAATGCTAATGGTGTGCTAGCCTGTTTTTACACTTTGACATTGGTAGGAAAATTAAATTAAAAATGAAGTTTCTAGGCATTTTTTAGGCAACTATATGGGCTCTTTTGTTTTCACTTTAAAAAGCATTCTCTTAGACTCTCTCTTGGCTGGGAGTTTGCATGTTCTCCCCGTGTTCGCGTGGGTTTTCTCCGGGTGCTCCGGTTCCCCCCACAAGTCCAAAGACGTGTGGTATAGGTGAATTGGGTAAGCTAAATTGTCCGTAGTGTATGTGTGTGAATGAGTGTGTATAGATGTTTCCCAGCACTGGGTTGCAGCTGGAAGGGCATCTGCTGTGTAAAACATATGCTGGATAAGTTGGTGGTTCATTCAGCTGTGGCAACCCCTGATGAAAAAAAGGGACTAAGCCGAAGGAAAATGAATGAATGAATGAATGAATGAATGAATGAATGAATGAATGTTTATATTTTTGGAATATATTTTACTATGGCTAATTTCAAAGCTGGAATTATGGAATGAGTACACAATTCAGTTTTGTTTCTACATCAAATGCATATATAATTTGAACATACTTTGGTGTAAATGCACAAGTAATTGCAAGAGATAATTTTTTTTTTTCATATTTCGTCTCAACAAATCAAAGCTTCTGAGAATGACTTTAAAAGATGAAACGTATTAGTGACTGCAACGAAAATGACACAATTAAAATACATTTTATAAGTATAAAAATCATTTTCAAGCACTCAAAAATTAAATTAATAAAAGCTCAAGCATTCTCTATTTAATCATGGCTAGTAATTCAAATATTTGTTGTAATCGGTACACTTTTAGAACAAGAATAACACAAAATGTATACGCCATTAGAAAAACAACAAAACCAATGGATGCAGACTTAAAATGTTTGCATTATATTTTTATTTGAGCTTTCTATTTCAAAGGAACTGAATGAAATCTGATTTTTTTTTAACAAAAACCATCCCTTGCAATTCCAGATCTTTTGGTTAGTTGTTTTATTGTGATATGTTCACTTTCCTGGAGGATCAGTATGCCAGATTGCATTGCTAGCAACAGACGTGTGTAAATATATGCATCTGTGCTTGTTTCTTCGTGTTTTAGTCAACTTTAAAGGCTTTGCCAGGAATGTGATAGACCTGTCACATGTGAAGTGTGAAACGTGTTGCACTATAATGATAAGGTGTAAACGCGAGAGAGAATGAAGATGGACAGCAGGACGTCCATCACGTCCAGGTGAACATCCGAACATGCAGTCCTTGCCCATTATTTCAAACTTTAAATTCATCCTGAGGTAATTTAACTTTTCATTGTCGCTTTGAGCGCTCATGCTGAGCAAGGAGTGAATGTAGTTGACGGCGAAAAGCCGAAAATTACAAACCGAGTGTGTGAGTGCCAATATCCAGCCGGCGTTCCCAATGAATAAAGTCTTTTGGATTACACCGAGCTCCTGCTGTTCACATTTGCAATTCCAACACAAATCTCTCTCCACTTTCTCTGTGCCCTCGTTTTGTTATGAACATGTTTGTAACCAGATGTGCAAGAGTGTGTGTGGAACATGAAAATAAATGCTAGAGGTGTCTAAGTTATATGCATCTTGAATATTAAAGGAGTCCTATTATGCCTTTTGCACTTTTAACTTTCTTTAGTGTGCAAAGTTGCTGTTTGAGCATAAAAAATTGGCAGTTAAAAAAGCAAAATCCACTTCAAAGGAAGTTTTTCACTCAAAAAAATGCTGCATTGAATTAATTTGAACCAAATTTACTTTGCAAGTAATATTAACTTATTTTAACAAAACAAGTCACAGCTGGGAATGACGTCACCCCTTAGTTGAACCTGTACTACACTGACATCTATCGATAGCAATACATGTCTGTTTCACTTCTGTGTATACATTTAACACCAATATTAGGTACTTATGTAGTTGGGGTTGGACTCAAAATTCCTCAAAAAATTTTGCGTTTCAGTTAAAAGTTCCTACTGGAAATTTAGCATTTCTGAATTCAAAGTGCAAAAATGGAGTTGACATTAATGTACTGATTCACATGTGATTTCTTCATAGACTGTCTACAGTACATTCACAGACATAACCAACATGTTAAAAAACTGCAGCTCTCCTCTGCATTTAAATTGACAACACAAAAAACGACTTTTGCTTCCACCCCAAAATGGGAATTTACAGCATGGAATAATAATTGATCAGTGAGGTATTCTGAGCTGAGACTTCACATACATATTGTAAAAAAAGGAATAGTAAGACCCCTTTAAGACGCAACTATATAGGACTTAAGGTGAAAGTGCTCAGAGTGCTGACTCTGATGCAAATGTTGTTATGGTGTAAGTGGGAAAAGATGGCCTTCTTTGTAAAAAGTGTTTTAGTAACATTCCACAAATATGCTGAGCGCCTTCTCATAGTCTGGTCTGTGTATCTGCTGAGGAGGGTTGAGAAAATGTGCCTCGTAAGAGGTTTTCTATGCATCTATATCTTGGTGAGAAATGATAGTGTGATATGTGGCATGTGATATTAGCAGTTCCAGTGCGGGTAATAAAAGTTTGGCTAAAGCGTCTCAATCTTTTAATATTAGCACTCTCAAAGAGCATGTGGGATTCGTTAACTTTTCATTTTCATTCACTTAACAGAAGTTATAAGCTAAGAACAGTATTATTAAAGAGCCCCTATTATGGTTTTTTGAAAATGACCTTCCATGTAGTGTGTAACACAGCTCTAAATTAAGTGAAATATCCAGCTAAGGCTTAAATCTGAAAGTGGGCAGTGTTTAAAACTATTGATTCATCTATAAAAGAGTCGACTCATAGTGCTTCAAATGAATTGCCTTCGATAACGATAATGAATCGATAACGAGTCTTTAGCCGTGCCGGCGTGACGTTGATATGGAACTTAAGCCCCGCCCATTTGTTGTGCACGCAATCCCGGGAAAATTGAAACCTCCGGCCCCGCCCACAAGCAGAGTGGCAAGAAAAAAAAAGAACACTGTAGGAAACCACTGTAGATGAGTCATGTCGCGAAGACGCTGTTCTCAGCTGGATATTATTGGAAGTGTGAGGGAAAATTTTTGTTATTTTCTCTACCCAAAGATGAGGCTGTATTTTTGCAAAAATACCTCAGCATTATAGCCCAGGCCTTGTGCTGTGTTCCCGTCATTTTTCTGACGAGTGCTTCAGCAATCTACACGCTTACAATGGGGGATTCGTTTGTTAAAGGAAGGATCAGAAAAGACTATTGATGCATGGGACTTTGCAGAGCTTGTCAGGAACTTTACAGTACACAGTTCATGGACCAGTTTCTTTCTCCATTTCACAAGTGTAAGTAAGTGCGATTAAAATGGTTGCCTCCTTGTTTTCTCTAGCTTGCAAATTATGTATTTAATTGTGTTTTGTTACTTGTAACCGCTTGTACTGTATCTGGTTAACTGTTTATATTCTCTTATCACGTCTAAAACCACGTTGAAAACCCGACGCGTGCTGCTTTGTTTACGGATTTAAATGCCTTTGTGAGCTCGCGTTCCACTGCCGTTTGTCGTTGCTATGGCCACCGTCAGCTTTTCCTGCACACGTGCAGTGGTCAAGTTTCAAAATAGTTCAGCTTTGCCACTGTGTGAAGTAATACTGAATGCGTGTCACTGTTTTTACTTATGGTTAAGAATAGAGCAATATGCTGGTGTTTAACTGCATTGATTTAATGCATTCCTGCATTGGGCTCACACACATACCTGCCAACATTTGTCCCTGGGAGGAATTTTTGTTTTTCCGGGAGAAATAACAAAACGAGAGGGTGGAGGGAGATGGGTCTGAAATACGGGAGACTCCCGGGAAAAACGAGAGTGTTGGCTGGTATGCTCACACATACACTCTGCACTCTGACTACTTCAATATTGTTGAAGCCGTGGTGGCCATTTCTCTCGTGCTGAACGCTGGACCAATCGCAACAGACTGTCATCGGTCCAATCAGCGCAGATTAGCATCGCGCTAAGGAGGGGTTTGGGAACAAATGAATCACTGAACGAATCATATGGGAGTCATTGGGATAATTAGGTAAAAATAAATGCATATTATAAGACAATGAAAGTGTTTTTTGACCTTGCATGCATATCAGCCTGTTGTTGGAGACCCCCAAAACCAAAATATGACCCTTTTTAATGCATAATAGGGGCTCTTTAAATCTTAGCCATTACAAACAGTGGCGTTTAAAAGTAAGGTCAAGCAGAAAACAATCCACGCCAATTCCTGGCTTATGTTATGCGCTTTGAACCCTGACTAATAAGCTCATCCAACACAGCTCATCCAGAAATATGAAACATTAAAAAAGTAGCAACTGCAGCACAAAAAATGTACTAAAGTAAAAGTACACAACTAAGTAAAGTACAATTTCTGAGGAAAAACTACTCAATTACAGTAATTTGATTATTTGCTATAAACAAAGACTATAGAATATAGTCATGCCACTCGTATAGTTTTGAATGAGGAAAAGTGTAATGGTCAATATAGCGAATGAATCCCCGCCTTCTAGTACAGGAGCCAATCATCGATCGCTATAGACTGCCGATTCTCCGGGGAGGGGCTCAGACCAGACCTGTGTTTTTATGACAATTCCTGCAGTTGTTATGCATCCTCTGGGATCAGCAAACACATTGTAATCTCAGCGAATACTTGCTTCACAGACATGAGAAATATATCCACATAAAGATGGAAATCTCTTCTTTTAAACAAACCAGCTACACTTGAAAACAAATGTTCTCTGTTTTTTTTATTTGTTTAAAATGTACACAAGGTAACTTCAGTCCCGTCAAATGCATATAACATGACACCAACTACACAAACGTCCACAAACTTGTAAACAAAGAGGTCGCTGTTATTTTAGGAGGAGATTTGCCATCAAGGCCAAGTTGGAATTTACTTCAGAAGAATAGCGTGATCTTCTGTCTCCCGCTATCCTGATCCAGGGACGCAGTTCCATTTTGTTGAGATCTCTTTTGATCAGGCTCATTATCAGATTTAATCGTGGTTTAAAAAAAATTAAAATATGCTTGACTGCCTCTTTGCCATTTTGAAAATACAAATTTTATTTAGGTAGCCCACCATGCCATTATTTATTTTTGCTGCTCACTGCGCATGAAAACAGTCACCAACCAATTAGAGTGATTGTATTGTAAATGTAATAAAGGTGATTGGTTGAAAAAAGTGTTAAGGGCCAATTGTTTAACGTGACTTATGCTTTAATTGGAGCATGGTAACTACCGTCATGTGTGTGAAATCCACACAGCCTTCGCTTGCACTCATTCACATTCTCTCTCTCTCTCTATTTCTCTCTCTCTCTTACACACACACACACACACACACACACACACACACACGCAGGTATTCACCACGCACAAGTTAATGCCGGATCAATTAAAATAAATACTTTAGAAAAGTACAATTCCAGAGAAAAGCTACTCAATTACAGTTATTTCAGTAGTTTTAATTTATTACTTTATACCACTGGAATCAGGAAATATTTTTTTTTTACCACCAGCTCGATCTGCCCCATGTTACCTTATTCATCTCTCCACAAAAATTCTCTCTTAACCTCTCACTGGACCTAATCCATTATCTTTCACACACAGAAACAATATCCCGGACTGCCAAGCGTCAGACATGCTTTTCTCCGCAGGATGTGAGTGCAAGACAGAGACCTCGGCATTAACCTTTCAGCTGGCTCCTTACAGAAACGCTTAAGTCCACAATTCATGTAAATCATCGTACCACTGTTGGCAGCTCACAGAATAGACTGGTGCTGATTCCATTTCAGTCCTTTTAATTAATGTCATCTAATTCCTCCCCCCCACTTCTTAATTGTGTCAGCATTCTTTGAAGGAAATCACAATGTGTAATAGCAGCCACGGGAGTATCTGACCTGGCTGCTTATTGAAACTTTAAACCCAATACGAAGACATTGTCCATAGGGTGCAGTTAAAGCGAATGTGTTACGTGCCGCCAGAGGTGACTGGATCATAAAAGGTGCTTTAAAATCCTGACTATGGTTAAGATGTAACAAAAGCTCCCCCAATCTCTTCGCTAAAACTCATTAAGATTAGTTTTTTATCTTTGTTTTCATCCCTGTGCGCAGATATTGCATACAATGATTTCTGATTTCCTGAGTGCAAATATTCTTTCAGAGAAATTTCTACAGAGATACTAGTGGTTAACCGCCATGCTTTGCAGCTGGGTTAAATTTGCTCTGTTTTCTTGCTAGTATGAAATTGTTTAGAGAAATTTTTATTGGTTGAAGGCTTATGTATTGTTTATTTGGTTGTAGGCTTAAGCTGTCTTGCAATATTGGGTATTCAGGTCTATGGTTCAAAGATTGTGTTTCTCTGACCTGGTTAAGGGCTGCACGGTGGCGCAGTGGGTAGCACTTTTGCCCCACAGCAAGAAGGTTGCTGGTTCGAGCCTCGGCTGGGTCAGTTGGCGTTTTTTGTGTGGAGTTTGCATGTTCTCTCCGTGTTCACGTGGGTTTCCTCTGGGTGCTCCGGTTTCCCCCACAAGTCCAAAGACATGTGGTATAGGTGAATTGGGTAGGCTAAATTGTCCGTAGTGTATGTGTGTGAATGGGTGTGTATGGATGTTTCCCAGTGTTGGGTTGCAGCTGGAAGGGCATCCACTGCGTAAAACATATGCTGGATAAGTTGGCGGTTCATTCCGCTGTGGCGGCCCCAGATTAATAAAGGGACTAAGCCGAAAAGAAAATGAATGAATGAGTGACCTGGTTAAAGTGTGTGTTCATATCCTCAATAATATTGGCTCATTTTGTTGGAGCAGCTGTTATGGGTTTTGTGACTTGGACTGGCTTTAGCCAAAACATCTTTCAGATTATTAAAGGGACATTTACACAACCCTGTTTTCAATAAAAAATGGAAAACCTAAATGCAGTTTGGCTGCTCATTTACATAAAAACTGTGTTTTGATTGACTTAAAAAAAGAAACGTTTTGAAAATGAGTTTCAAGGTGCAAATTTCTGAAAACAATGCAGTTGTCTCTGACTCTCTGTGTAAACTGCAAAAACGTGATTTGCACATAAATGTGAAATGTCATGCATGTAAATATTACTTAATCTTGACAACCAAAACAATAATGGTGGACTAAAAGACCATGCAGTATGTATGTGTGCCGATTGTATAGTGATATGATGAATATAAGCTGCAAATGCATTGCAGTAAATTGTATTTCCCACCTTGAATTATTCTCCACGAGAACAGTGCAAATAAAGCTGTCTTTTTTGCCTGATTTAAGTTTAAATATAGTGGAATCAATATAAACAATATCCTCCTGTGAGACTTTTTGGCAGATTTATTGGTCCAAATCCTGGGTATCCATTGTCGGGGGTGAGTGATAATCGGTTCAGGTTTGTTCTGTCATTTTTCAGAGCAAACTACGCATCATTACATTTCATTACTTGGATTTTATTATGTATTATTATCAGGGCCAGATAACTGTGCATGAGTAATAAAATGAATCCAGCTGTACAACCCATTCCTACACTCCCCTCCTACCTTTGAGACCACGTCTCTATTACAAATTAAAACTCTGCTTAGCGCAAGGTTCCTTGTCTTGAAGTGCACTGTCATAGAGATGATTGCTTATAAGAACTTGGCACCGTGTTTGTAAAATGAAATATAATTTCTAAATTCTCCTTATGGCAGCTACTGTAGTGTCAGGGCACATCAGCTTGTGAGGCTAAAATTGTTGTTACATCTTGAAGGGAGAATATATTAAACCATTGCATAAGTGTATTTAAATTATGTACTTGTTTAAACAAAAGGATAAGTCAGCAGGGTATGTTTATTGTTTCAACACATTCTCACTATTAATTCATCACTTTTTTAACATTCACGGTACCAATTTTCCAAAGCACAAGGTAGTCCATTGCTTTTAATTGCTTGCCTTTCCATCTGATGTAGATACATTCTATTCTTTGCATGTGTAACTCCTCCAGTTTACTTGCCATACTTGATTGCATTGACAAATGTAATGCTAAACACAATCTCTAACATCTGTTACTAGCACACCTTTTAAGATCGGGGAATGAGGTTTACTTGCACAGACTAGCTGGCCTCATTTACACTAATTCCCATAAACCTCACTCCCATCCGTGTCACGGCACCAACATAAGTATTCAAATTATATTATATGTGCTCTGAGTAGATTCTGAACTGGAAGTTTTGGCATGGTAAACACACACTTCTTATGTCTATTGTGCTTCTTGTTTCATTCGAAATAAGGTGTAAATTCACAGCTCTCATTAGCTGGCCTTAATTATGTTCAACCCCTAAACCTCACTCTAATGTAGCTCATGGGACCATGCAGTGTAACTTTTCCAAAAAGCGTTTTTCAGACACTAAAAAACTTTGGGTGAAATGTTGATATGACAATCTTTAATTTCATAAAGCTCCTTTTGCAGCATTGATAATGTAATTAAATCAAAATGTAATTAGTTTAATAGACCTGAGCAGTTATATAGTTGTTTGCGAGATGTAAGGCAGTTTAAAAATAAATGCTGCAAGTTGCTGCAGCTGAGCTCTGAAAATCCATTGAAAATACAGAGGTAAATAAATGTTTATATTTTAAAGACATGGCACTGACAATGGAATTTAATGCAGTGCTTATTGTTCAGTGTGAGACTCAGGCAGTGTAGAACAGATTGTAAATGTGGTGAGTTTATAATGACATGTCAGTTCACCGGATGCATCCGGGCTGGATTGTTCAAAATTAAAAGTCCCCTTGCAGAAGATCTATTACTCGATTCACATGGGGTGGGATTTGTCTCTGGCCTCTGTTAAACTAAACTTCACTCTCTTCTAGGTCACAGAACCAATGCAACCCTGCACGTTAAAAAATTACTCCATAGAGACACCCCACCAAAGGGTCCTAAATCTGACCGAGTGACAGAGCATAGTATGATGCATGGTGAATGAACAAATGCAAATTGTGTAGTGAGAAAGAAAGTAAATAAAAAAAAAGATGTGGATGGAAAATACATTTTTTTGTTGTAATTCATGTGTTTTGGTACAATGCATCAATGTATGATGATCCTGTTTTGGTGTTCATTCTAATATTATTTAATCACATGAGTGTTTACACAGCAAAAAACAATCAACTTTAACTACATTGGAAGTGGTTAAAAAGTGGATAAGAGCAAACAATTTAGACTGGGTTCACAATTGTTTTTAATAAAACAGTCATTCAAATGTTTTAATACCTGGTGTAAACAGGGCCAAAATGTGATGAGTTGGTTGTACTGAATGGAGTCCAGAGAGAGTCATTCAGAAAAATAATGCTCTAGGGACTGATGCCTGCATGTGAATGGCTTACTAACATGTGCATATAAAAGTGCTAATTTTTATTTGATTTACATAGTCCTTCCTAGCCAAATTTGGCACAGAAGTGAGATTTACAGATTTAGCAAGGCGCCAAGGGCTACACATATTGGTAGGAGAAAATTACTGATTAAAAGGGAAAATATTATTCACATTATGATATTCACACACACACCCTACTAGCAGAGTGGAAATTAAACCCTGCATGTTAATGCTAGTTTGCGCTTATTTATCACCAGCCGCCTCCATTTCTGCCTTATTAGTCTGTTGATACGAATTGGTTTTGTGAGAGCACATTGACTGAAGGCCAATTTGCTCATTTTGGTTATGGACAGGGCTGTGTGAGTTACTCATAAATGAACAGTCAAGCAGGAGTCCAAGCCACTATTGATTGTAGACGTACAAATTATAGTTTTAGAGGGGTTTGCATTTTGTGGGAAATGTAAAATGCACCTGAGGGAAATAAAAGAGGCTTTCGGAAATATATAAATGGCAAAGATTTTGCAGGGCTACTGAACGGATCTTAAATCAAACAGTGATGACAAATGTCAACTTGATATTTCCTCCACAAAATTAGAAAGCAGAAAAAGAATACATTTTATAATATGTATTAACTATAATTACTAATAATACATTTTGTTATATATTTGGAATAATAAAACATGTGTGTATTTTAAATTTAATAAGACGCTAAATGTTTTTTGGATATATATTTTTTTGAAACTGCAATCATTTTGCAGAGTCACTTTGACCCAGAAGTACATTTTAAGTCTCATATACTAAAGCAAAAAGCAAAGTTTCACCCAATATTTAAATGATCTCAGCAGTAGAGTAGAAATGCAATAATAATATAATTAGAAAGCTTTTTACTTTGAAGCAAAATGTTTTTGGGTCAAAATGACAAAATAATGAAGAAAAATTGTTTACTCTTCAAGTTTCTTTCACATTACTGTGTATTTGTACAGCTGCTTGCATGGAAATACAATGACAGAAAAATTAGCAATGAGTTGCCGTATTAATTATGTCTGTTCTCATGTGATTCTCCCTGCTGCAATGCCTCCACTCATAGAGTCAGATCTAGGGTAAGTTTCCCAAAGGCATTATTAAGTGAAAGTGAAAAAGTCGTGGCCAAGTATGGTGAAACATACTCTAAATTTGTGCTCCGCAATTAACCCATCCAACTGCACACACACAGCAGTGAACACACACACCTGGAACAGTGGGAAGCCATTGCTGTGGCACCCAGGGAGCAGTTGGAGGTTTTGGTGCCTTGCTCAAGGGACTCACCTCAGCCGTGGTATTGAGGGTGGTTAGAGCGCTGGTTATTCACTCCCACCAAGGGCATCTCTAGACCCCATTTACTGGGGAACTTGCCCCAATAAAAAACCACCAGTGCCCCAGTAACTGCGTTGAGTTACAGTTTACTTTATAAGTAAGTGTATTAATTAAGAGTGGTAATCCCAGAATTAAGACGTTATTCTTTATGTACAACCGAACCAATGCTTGCGGAAGCTATGTAGTTTAATCGAAAACAAACTGACGCGCTTACGCAGAAAATAACAATGACAGAGAAAACCCTAGTAGAGCTTTATGTCTAGCAACACCCCTAACTCCCACCCTGTACAATTCCTGCCAGTGCCAGGAATCGAACCTGTTACCTTCACAATTTTTCACAATTACCGATCACAATTTAAACTCTTTCGCCATTAGGCTGCCCCCTCCCCCCTGTTTTTTTTTTTTTTTTATGGAAGGGATTCAGTGTTTCCCAAATCAATTGTTCCAACAAACATTCGCAAACAATGTTGAAAACCTGTCTGGTTGTAACTACAGACTCTTGACTTGTTGTTAATAGCATAAGGCACCTTTTCACTGCAGGGGCACGGTTCCCTTTATGGTTCACGGTGCGACTCACTTTTAGGGGCTTCTTTACTGTGTTTCATACCTAAAACCTGGTATTTTAGTACAACCAGTTTCCTAGCCGTACTGTTACCATAACATATACACACTACTTATCACTGATTGATCTTAGAGAATAGTCACTACAAGCATAATTGGATTTGCAACATGAGACATGAAACCTGCTATATTTAAATAGTCAGCAGCAGCCACTGCTGTATTGTTGGTCTGCACATCTAAAAAGTTTTTATACCACCACACGAAAAAGACACATACAATGGCAGCACTGTGGTCAGTAGAAGAGGTCCAGAAATTTCTCTGGTTGGTAGCCAAAGAGCAGATCCAGTGAGAGCTGAATTGGACAACCTAGAATAAAAATGTTTTTCAGGAAGTCATGGCAGTAGAGGCGCAACTATAGCTATAATCCCACACACTTTAAGCGGTACTAAACTGCTGTGGAAATGGAAACCGAGCCGAGCAAAACTGAAGTAAGCTGAACCATGCCAGACTGCATCGCACCATACAAAGCAGTTGAAAACCAGCTATAATTCCCACCTAATATGACATGTGGACCACATATGACTAAATAAGAAAGCTAACATGCAGCGCAATGCAATCTTTCATTCCATACATGTACTCCTTAAGGGTCTTTTGGAGATCTAAAGCATTGTTTTGAAGAGTGTGTGTGAACATCAGGGAACCTGCACAATAATGTACAATAACAGAGAATAAAATGGAGAAGCATTCCTTTGATGCAATGGTTGCTAGATACAGCAGTGATCTGCCATTATTTTACAAGGGGTTTGCATTTGTTGTTCCCTTCCCCTTTCTTTTTTATTCTCTCTGCTGTTGTTTTAAATCTCAGACTTGCGATTGACTGGTTGAGTTGCCAGATTTGAACTAATCATGGAGTCTGACCTGTGATTTAATCTGTTTAGGTGATAGGAAGAGAAGGGGACTAAAGACTTTGAATATTTTTGCTGTCAGGTTTTGCTCCTTGTGTTTTTGACACTTTGTGCTCATTTACTTGTGGTTCACTTGCTTGTTTTGGTTTGTTATGTACTATGAGTTATGTACTAACTAAGCTATGCTTCAACCGCCCAAAGGAAAGTTAAAGGAGAGAATGCTATGCAGTGATTTATTTAATTTAATTTATTTCTATTTAACAACGTTTACAATTTGGGTCATCAAGTCTGGCTGTAACATTTGAATGTGTACTGAGAATTTTTGTGCTCGTGTTATCAAATTGATGAAGATGTTTTCTCAATTTGTTTGTTGTTTTTCTATTTTCATGTATTTTCCTAACTTGCTCTGTCTTTTAGCTCTCTCATCGTAGTAATCTCAGTGATTTCATTTGGTTATCTGTCATATCATTCTCCCTTCTATATCATGAACCACTAGAGGGCGTAACATTAGCAAGCCTTATCACTCCATGATACGTGACATTGCTAACTTCAATTCTATCTAACTTCAAACTTAATTTGTGTGTCACAGAAGTTCAGGAAACAATAGCTCGTTAGTTTCTCTAGCTACGCATAGTATGATAGTTACGTTGATGTTTTGGAAACATGGCCGTGGTCAAGAGGTGAATGTCCTGTTTGAACAGAATGGCCAGGATCTCTGTGCCCCCAGAGTGACGCTGACAGACTGCTCCTCTGTCAGCAGATGGACAGCATCTATAATTCAGTCTGGAGACTGTTGCATGCTGCTTCATTTCATGCGCGATCACCACAGCTTTCCAACAGTCAGCGTAAGGATCTGCCTCTTTAGCAGTGACCTCTGAATCTGTATCATACTGCACATGACCACCTGCCACACATACAAACCACATGAGAACTATAGATCACATAGCTGTGGTCAAATGTGTTAAACAGAAATGAGACATTCATTTTAAAATCAGGCTCTATCAGGCTCTAGCATTTACATCATCAAGTCTCACAAATATTATGCATATGACAGTCACTGGACCCTTAATGCACAGAGTTGAGTGGCCATTAAAAACCTGCTCTCTTTCAGAATATCATGTTCATTTCATTTCCATTTGGATGTGATGAAAAGCAAAAGTTGTTTACTCCCCAATTAGTCCATCTCTTTCCACAATTTTGCACATATTTATTTCATCTGGTTGCAAACATGATTGATGGACAGGGTGTTCAGCTAAACACAGTGAAGCAGAAGAGTTGCCTCTTCTTTTACTGTATTTCAGTAATAATGAATGCTGTACTCTTATCCTGAATGAGATCTAAGCCTAAAGTTGACATCCACTTCAATTGCAGAAATTAGTTTTTTCATAAATAATAATAATTTTCATAATGTTTTTATTGTTCTCCATAAAATAGTGATTTTTCTGTTTGTAGTATTTTCTGAGTTATGTAGTGGTAGAAAGAGATTCCCAAAATCACACCAGTGTGATCAGCCTTGGCTGGTCCCTGAAGCATACAATCACACCGGTGTGATTAGAATGGTCAGAGCTCACATCATCAACTGCTGAAATTCAAATCTGACGGCACGTGCTGAGGCACAGAAAGAGGTGCGCAGCGCTTGTAATAAATCACAATTTATCTGTGCTTTCAAACAAATAACATTTATTTTAGGTTTCAGACATTCAAATACACATAACTACAAGCAAAACATACCATTTAAGGTTTGTAAAATACACGCGGATGTCTATGAAGATGGCAATAATAATTATTTTTCAATATAATTGGACGATATGCTTTATTCACGTACGATAAACACTGTTTATCTTACTAGAATATTTTCTCTATTCCTCTCCCAGATAAACAGTTACTTACTCTCATGCATTTTGGAAGAAAATTATGAATAAACATGATGTAAAGCCAGCAGCTCGGATCTCTCCTGTGGTTGTTGCTAGAAGGGATACAGCGGCGATCAAAGTTAACGAGAAATATTTATATTATTTATTAAATTACGCATTAATTGTATTTTATTAGCGTCTACCCCTACCTCAACCCTAAACCCAACCCTCACGGTAATGTAAAAATATTATTTATTGTTGTACAGTGTGACAAAAATTATGCTATATTGATGCTGTATCCCATTTAGACTTTACCCTCTCCTGCAGCGCAGACTAAACATGGCATCGCCCATTACCCATCATTTAACAAATAATCCGATCATTATTAAGCTGTTTAAAAGACAAAATATATGTTCTATCATATATCATCGGAGTATCAGAAATTTCATAATATAATTAGAAAATTTGTGAATTTTTACAGAAAAGGGCAAAAAGAAACAAAATACAATATATGCATAGATCATTGGGTCACATGATAAACTTGACGCATCACCATGGGAACTTTAGAACGCAATGAATTCTAAGTAACGGTCACAATAAAAAAAAAACTCAGCTGGAGTATTTAAAACTCATGTGTGAAAGGGTTAATATATCAATCAATCAATCAATCAATCAATCAATCAATCAATCAATCAATCAATCAATCAATCAATCAATCAATAAAAAATATATAAACTGAAAAAAGGTTCAATGAATTTTGAACCTGTTTGTGCTAGAAGTTTTTTCATATTTAATTCAATAATACCTTATCTGCGTGTTCTTAACAAAACATTTTAGGCAAGGCAAGTTTATTTATATATCACATTTCATACACAGTGGCAATTCAAAGTGCTTTACATAAACAGGAGTAAAAGAGACAAGTATAAAAAAAATAATAATAATATAAAAACAGAACTTGTGATTAACTTAAAGCAATTAAAGTAAATAATCAGCTGTGAAAGTCTGGTGGTAACTATAAGTTTTTTATCCTCCTATTCACCTTCAGTGTCTTGCCGGTCCCGCAATCAATTTCCCTGTGTACTGGCACTCCAACGCTCTTTATTTTAACAGTTTCATCTATTTTCTAGTAGATACGTGTGAGTGAAGGAACATGAGGACAGTGAGCTGTCTATCAGATATGTAGACTTCTTTAGCCCTCAAGTCTTTGCTGGGCCACCTACACACACACACACACACACACACGCATACACACATGCACGCACACACACGCACACACACACGCACGCACACACACGCACATGCACACGCACGCACGCACACATACACACACACACACA
>CAIGQV010001633.1:18648783-18662032 GCA_903798115.1 Danio jaintianensis | reverse complement strand
TTTTTTTTTTTTTTTTTTTTTTTTTTTTTTTTTTTTTTTTACCATTTTAGGGTCAATATTAGCCCCCTTAAACAATATTTTTTTTATTGATTGTCTGCAGAACAAACCATCATTATACAATGACTTGACTAACTTACCCTAACCTAATTAACCTAGTTAAGACTTTAAATTGCACTTTAAGCTGAATACTAGTATCTTGAAAAATATTAAATATTATGTACTGTCATCATGTATTAGAAATTACATTATTAGAAATTAGTTAAAACTATTATGTTTAGAAATGTGTTGAAAAAAATCTTAAATATACAGGGGGGCTAATAATTCGGGAGGGCTAATAATTCTGACTTCAACTTTAATTGATGAAATTAACATGACTTTTTTATTATTGTTAAAGTGCAGAGAAATTTGAGAGGTGGACCCACATGCAGTTTAACCATTTATTAATTACATCAACACAAAAACAAAAATGCAGAATAACAAACAGCATAAAACAATGAATGACCAACTGGTATTGAAAAAAAGTAGCTTTTATACAGGAGCTAACAAGATAACTAGATAGTGTAGACAATCAAAAAACAAATGGTGGGGCATGGCACAGGTAACAAGGGAGGTGAACAAAGCAAAAATGCACAGACAGACAACAAAACATAACACAGGAAATGTGACATACAATAGTTATATGGCACAAATGAGTTTTCATTAAGACTCCTTTAGCTTGACCATTTGTATACTGTTCGAAAATGTGCTCTCATTCATGAATAAATGTATAAATACGTTTTCTGTACTGAATCAATTCCAGATTTTCCACCGGATTCGCAACAGGTGTTTGAGCACATGCATTTGTTCCTACCCTCATACGGATGTTGATGAGTCTAGATTATTTTAATTGAGAGAGCACATGCCTGCAGGTGGTAATTAGCATAATACACACCCAAACCATCTCCATATACATGCTTGCTGCGCAACCTATGTATAGCCATTTGTTACTTTCTGCAAACGTATTATTATACTCTCCAAAGATGTGTTTTTTTTTTTTTCTGAAAGCATGCGCACACAACTGGATGTTTGAGTAAAATGAATGTGCCATTCACAAAACCACCCTTTTATAGGTCAGTAACCATCATGTTTATAGTTTGTGAATGGTCCAGATGTGAACTCTGCAGCGTGACATATTCATTAAGGGTCTTTTTTTCCTTTGTTGTATTATAATTACATTTTATTTGTTTACGTTTTTGTCTTTTGGGTCAGGACTTTTTTTTTTTATAGTGCATTCAGTTAACGGGTTTAGATAAATAAGGTCAGGATGCTAGCTGGTTACACTAGAGCGTTAAAAAAATATCTTTGATGTCAACACTTAAAATAACCTCAACATGGCGTAAATGCTCTTACTAATTAAAGCCATGTTCAGGTATCTAAGAAATGTAAATACCACACACTCTTCAGAGTTTAAAAAGGTTCCGAAAGGGTATTTTACATCAGCTCCACAGAAGAACCATTTATGGGTAAGCAGTTTTTTATAAATAAAATGTTTTTGTTTTCTTAGTATAAAGAGTATTTTAATAATGTGAATAATCTTTTCATCTTTTATAAACTTTTATTTTATTTGCAGTGGAAGCATACTACAGTTTTCTTTATAGAACCATTGATAATAATTCATATTTTAAAAAATGTAGTCGGCTATTTTAATGACGAAGATGAGGACAGTGAACAAAATAAGCTTAAGATGAAAAATATGTATTTGAATATTAATTTCATTTAGTCTTTCTTAATATGGAGGTCTATGGGGAGGATTGGTGGGTTTGAAAACAGAATTTTGAAAACTGGATTTTTGTTAAAAAATAAAATAAATGCAGCCACTCTATTGTCAAAAAGACTGAAACTTTGCAAATATAATGTCATAGTGATGGATATAAATTACATGTCATAACTCTGACTTCATATTTTACAATTGTAACTTTAATTCTAACATTTAATCTCAAATCTTTGACATTTTGTAATAGTGTTGATTTCTACAATGTTCTATTAATATTTCAAGAATCAACTCTAGTGCACAGTATCTCTCAAGGCCCTCACTGATTGGTTCAAAAAATGTTACAAATAAAATAATAATTTTTTTGGCAGCATTTCAAAGATCATTCATTCATTTTCCTTTGGCTTAGTCAGGGGTCACCAAAGTGGAATGAACCGGCAACTATTCAGGCATATGTTTTACGCAGCAGATGCCTTTCCAGCCACAAACCAGTACTGGGAAACACCCATATACTCTCTCAATCACACACTACGGCCAATTTATTTAATTCAATTCATCTATAGCTCATGTTTTTCGACTGGGGGGGAAACCGGAGCACCTGGAGGAAACCCACGCGAACACGAGGAGAACATGCAAACTCCACACACAAATGCCAACTGGCCCAGCCGGGACTCGAGCCAGCGGCCTTCTTGCTGTGAGGCTAAAGTGCTAACCACTGAGCCACCGTGCTGCCTGCCATTTCAAAGATACAGTCAGTAATTTTAATATGTTTTATGACTTGTGCCAGTGTACAAAATGTGCAATATATCTCTGCAAATAAACTCTTCATCCAAATGCAGACACGCTATTGTCATTTCAGAAAGACTCATAAGTGCTTCTGACTTCACTTTGTGTGCCAAACAATGCTGCTACGAAGATAAGCACCTCTGGCATAACAAAAAGCCTAATAATTTTCCCATTGTACTGATTTTCAAAGCCACGTATTTCCCAGACCTCTTGTTAGGGGCTGATTGCCTGGAAAATTGTGTTGCGCTATCCTTGGATCTCTCAGCAGAATCCTGTTAGGGAATTCTCAGCGAGCTCCGAGCGTGAGATAGAAGGAGAGATTACCTTTAACTGGCTTTCCTCCCCCTCATCATTAGCATGCTTGTTAGAAGGGGCGTTTTAATGATGGAATACCAAACTTGTTTGTTCCTCAGTTCTTTTTAAAGGCTTATTTGGAGGGAAATCATAAATGAAAGTGTGACCTGGTGTGCTCTGTGAATAATTGTGGAATGGTGAGTCATTAGCTTAGCCAGCGACTCTTTATTTTTATAGAAAAACGATTTTTTTTTAAGACTAAGGTTAATATAATTTAGCATTTTTAAATCAGTTTTTATTTCGATACTATTTTTAAATTTGCTTTAGATTTCAGTTTTAATATTGGTTTTGTTAGTTTTAGTTCTGTTTAGTTTTTATATAATAAGTTTCAGTTTTAGTAATTCTATAGCTTATATAAACTCTCACTGTAAAAAAAAAAAACTATGTAAAATTGTAAGGCAGCTTACTGTACAGCGTTTTGGAGATGACTCAACTTTAAACCCAAGTACTGGAGTTGAGTCGATTTAAGTTGAATCAACTCAAAAATGCTGTGGTATTTTTTTTTACAGTGCTGTGGTTGTGTAGTTTTTGTACTTCAGTGAAGTATAAGTATTTCAGGATTTTTTTTTTTCTTTTTGTGATGATAGTAGAAATTACTATCATTATTCATGCTCCTGTTTTGGAGAGTAGTTTAGTATAATAAATTGTTTACAAGAAAAACTGGGAAAAAAAAATGAAAGGAAATAAAGATTATTCTCAGACAACTTCAGCCTTTTTAATTATGCAGACAAAAAAAATTCAGTTGGCACAACTTAAAAAGGTTTCTTACAGAGTAGTGCTCCTCTCCAGAATACGAATAATCTTATGTTAACCCAACTAAATGTTTTTGGTATTACTGACTAATTATTTTAGGTCAGTGCAGCTGATGCTCTCAAAAGTTGAGTAAACAAGAAAAAAGCAAAAGGAAATAAGAATTATGTTTTTTTGTTTGTGTTGTACTGGCTTAAATTGTTTTTTCTGTGTGCGCAAATCTCTTAAAAATAATTCTTTTTACAAACACTGAATCCATAACCTTACAAATGCAATGAATAAAAGTAAAAATTATGAAGAATTCTGACAATTCTGACCTTCTTTATATCTTCAATATTCTTCATATTAGTTTTACTTTTTTTGGTAATTAAGAAAGACGTTTTATGTCTATAAAAGCTGTTTCTGTATATGATCATGCACTTGACGTTGTGTTTTTGGCTGTAAAAGCTGTATGCATCTACAGTTGTTTCTCTAAACAGTCACAGGTCAGAATTTCAGTGCTTAAGAATTTTGAAAATTATTGTTTATTTTTGTTTATTATTATTTTATTTTAGTTTTCATTGACTGTTAATAGTTTTGTTTCATTTGAGTTTTTTGGTAACACTTTAAAATAACAATCCATTAGTTAATGTATTTAGTAACATGAATAAATAATTAGTAATACATTTATTGTGGTATTTATTTATCTTTGTTATAGTTAGTTAATGTAAAAAAACAAAAAACAAAAAAAAAGTAGTCCATATATAGTCCATATTAGTTCATGTTAGATTACTGTGCATTAACAAAGACTATAGAATACATAAGATATGTCACTCATATAGTTTTGAATGGGGAAAAGTGTAACAGTCAATTTGGCAAATAAAGCCCCGCCTTCTTGTACAGGAGCCAGTCAGCGATAGTTATAGACTGATGATTTTATAAGGGGGAGGGGATTGAACCAGACGTGAGTTTCTGCAGATTTTGTGTGATTTGAATGTTTAGAAATGAAACTAAATAGACAGTTGTTGTTTAAATTTATTGGTGATTACTAATATAAAATTTAATCTTATGCTTGGCAAACAGTTTTGGAGAATTTGATGTTTCCCAGTTCAAACTGAATGCCTGAGCATACTGCCCGAGAGGCATTTCAAAGTTGGCCGCTGGGTAGGGCTGCACAATATATTGTTTTAGCATCGATATTACAATGTGTGTATCCTCAATAGTCCCATCGCAAGATATGCAATTATAGTTGACCAGAACCCACAGAACACATCTGATTTATACAGCAGAGTCACTTTTTGCCACAATAGAGTAAAGGTTTATCATTTGCATGTGTTTTTAAGGCCTGCATGTGACTGAGAATTTCAAGAGAGTTTAAAACATTTGTGCACAAAAATTTAGTTTTAATTTAGTGTAACAAAGATTCTTTGTATAAACTATTTATACAGAATTTATGCAAAAAAATAAGTTTTTCTTACTTTCATTTTTGTCTCATTTCTAGTCCAAATATCCACATTTCAAAGCAAAAGCAAGATTGTTTTACTTACCCCACTGGCAGAAAATTTAGCTGGTTTTAAGGAAAAACTCTTCATTTTGACTTATTTCTTCTGAAGGTGAAAACAAAACCATATTTTTACTTGATCCAAGTCTTTTTTTTGATATTTGGACTAGTAACGAGACAGAGCAAAGTAAGACTCATATTTTGCATTGTTTCTGTACTTAAATACTGTTAGGCTCCCCAGAAAACTGTAAAATAAAGCTATTCAAACCATCTTGTGAAACTGTATTCATATTGCAATATTTATTGCAGAAAAATTTAATATTGCAATATTGGATTTTTCCAATATTGTGTAGCCCTCCCGCCGAGTGAAATGACTTGCCTTAAAGGGACTTTGGCATTTACAAATGTTAACAAGCACAATTTATTTATTTTAAAAATGCATTAGTAAATGTTAAACTATGATTAATACTGCACATGCTTCACAAAATTATTCATACTCGGTTAATGTTATAAATACATTAACTAATGGACCATTAGTCTAAAGTGAAATCTTTACGAAAATGTTTTTTGACCAGTAGTTTAAGTCTGAGTTTTAGCTTTTCTTTACTAAAATAATCTTGGTTAAGGCTTAAAAGGCTGAAAAAAAACAAACACTTTTCAGTCGAACAAACCTGACATCCCTCTACTTCCTTTTTGGCTGAATTTCGATGTCTGAATGACGCTGATGGCGTGTGGTAAATGTGTGAATGCTGTGAAGTGGTGTGGTGTAAAAAGGTGAATCACTGGCTCACAGTCATGACTTTGGCCTCTAGCATGCGCCTGCGTCGATGATGACCACTCTGTCTGATATAGGGGACTTTGGAAGGAGGTTCTTTTTGGCTTAAAACTTGGCAATTTATCTCAATAATGAGTTTTTCTTATATGTGACAGAGCAATTGTACTGTCTAAATTTAGGTGGGTGAGTGCATGTGTCCTTCACTCTCTGCTTTTGGAACTGAATGTCAACACCATTTGAGCAAAGACTTTTGAAGGGACTGCTTTAGAGATTGAAGCTTTTAAAATCTAACAAGCAATCCCATTGTTTACAAGGCTGACAAGAATATACAGAGAGAGAAAAGATAAATAGCAATGGAACAACATCTTTTTCTCGCAACATGCTCTGTTATTATACTTAGCCTAGTGTTGTTGCAAAAAAACTAACTATGGCTGTAGAGGTTAAAATAAAGAGAAATAAATCTCGCTAAATTGAACCAAAAAGCATGATATTCCTTTGCTATTTCTGAACTTGCTCATTGTTTAAGTCTGAAAGTTTTGTGGCAATGTCATCAAGATTTGTGATGGGATCATATTTTTTTAATGTTACCAGCAAAGCTTAAACTATTACATTTATTTCATGTCAACTAGTTTTAGTTATATATAGTATATATATATATATGTATGTATATATAAAAAAAAACACAGGCAGCAGAGCAGCTCGTCAGCGTCAAGCAGGAGCGGTGTGTGAGGTGCGCGGGTATGGTTTTCTGTGCACATGCTCAGTTTGCTTTTTGATTAAACTACATTGCTTTCACCATCGTTGGTTCGGTTGCACATAGAGAATAGCGGCTTTATTCTGGGATTACCACTCTTAATAAATACACTTGCACATAAAGTAAATCGTATCTCAAAGCATTTACTGGGGCACTGGCGATTTTTAGTAAATGGGGTCTTGCGACGACCCTGATTTGAACTAAAGTAAAATGATTGATGTAACAGTTTCTTTTTTTATATGTTAAATTTTTGTAAATTCATGTAACTTTATGTGTAGAGTAAAACAAAAATGGAAATGAGAATAGGAATTAGCCCACTTGTCTCAATCACGTTCAACTGAAGAATTCTAAATTTATGTTCAACAGGAATACATATCATACAGTTTTGTAGCAACATTAGGTTGAATAGATGCTGATAATTAGTTTTTATATTTGCATTAACCTCCTCTGTGGCTCTCAATGTTAGTTTTTTTTAGGCTTTAACGGCATAAAACTCTTATTAAAGATCATTTAAATGGCTGGAAAGGAATATTTTAAAGGGATAGTTCACCAAATAATTAACATTTCTTCATCATTTACTCACACACATGTTTCTAATCTTTTATGAATGTATTTTTTCTATTGAACACAGAAGATATTTTGAAGAATATTGGAAATAAGCAGCCATTGACATCCATAGTAGGACCAAAAATACTATAAAAGTCAATGGCTGTTTTTTTTTTTTTCAATATACATTCTTTAATATACTGTATCTTCCTTTATTATCAACAGAAGAAAGAAACTGAAAGATGGAAGATGATGAAATTAAAAATTTAGTGTGAACTATCCCTTTAATGCTTGTTATTTGCTGGGTTTTCCTTATTTTACCAGCGTCAAACAAATGACATCCCTATGCGCTTTGACGCACATGCATGGCACCGTGTCAAGCTACTGTTCCCTTTGCTGTATTGTTATATTTAACAGACCCACACAAATCTACGCCCACAATACTCAGCAGAACACCACAGAACTGGAGCAGTCGTCATTCACAAAGGCATCTTTCACTGCTTTATTGCATATTTCTGCTTATTATTTTTTTACCTTTCACTACCATCAAGTGTCTATTGGGGTAAAATGGGGTAAGATGCCTCCCTGGCATAATACAAGAGATTAGATAAAAGTGTCAGATAAAACCCGTTTAATTTAATCTCATTTTGTGTCTCTGGAAAATAGTGTTTGTGGCGTAATATTACTTGAAATAATTTTACACTTTGTGCTATGATGACTGAATTAGTAAATTGTTTCATTTTTATTGTCTGCTGGATGCATTATCATCCTTTACATACTGTAACAAACTTAAACTCATAACAGCCACTTTAGGCATGCCTTGCTTATACTGGGTTGGACTCCCTTTTGCCTTTACAACTGCCATAACTAAAATAAAATAGAGAAAGATGCAATATTAACACTATTTCTTGCTATTAAGTGGTATTTTTATTAGCTATTTGTAAAATTATTGATCATACTAAAATAAGCAGATATTCTGATCTAATTAAATCTAATGCCAGGGTGCAAACATTTATACATTAAACCACTACGAATGACTAAAAACCTCAGAAGATATTCTGATTCTTATGCATTGTTGTAATTTTCTTTGCTTGTCTCCACTCCTGCCATTAATATTTATTTTCAACTCTCTGCTCTGAGGCACTAGGTTCACCTTTAGCATAATAGCTGTCAAGTGGTTTCCCCGTTTACAAGGTTTCAGTGCAGAATGCTGCCACTTGATAACACAGTCCACTACAGGAAGAATTCAACTGATTCCACTTTAACTGGACCATACTTTGTAAGAGCAACCAACAGTTTGCCATAACAGTAGCACCTACTGGGGAGGGAGGTGTAAAGATAGTAGGCCCCATCTGATTGGTCAAATTTGGATAAATAATCTATTATATGCATGCAATACATACAATAAATGTAATTTATCACACCTCTCTGCGATATGGATGTTGCATATATTATTATTGTGATAATGATAATTCTTTTGATGTACAGTATTTACATCTCTTTAAACCATACCTGCCATACTATTAAGTATTAAAGCATACTATTAAATACCCCCCCCCCCCCCCCCCCTCAGGTCTACTACTAGTGACGTTGCTGCCGCCACAGTTTTTTAAATACCACATCACCTGTGAAGAAATCAACAGTCCAACTGGGTTGTAACGCATGTTGCCAGATTGCGGTAAAAAAATGCTTGCAGATTTGAATATTTCGTCAATTGTGTGAGGTGATGAGCTTCATACAAGCAACTTGTCAAACATGAACAAAAAGTGTTTTTCGTAGCTAGATTGGGCCATACAAATTGCGGGAAATTCATGGGAGAAAAAACTAAATGGGAGACTCTTGGGAAAATGGTAGACTCTTTGGAAAAGCAGGAGTGTTGGCGGGTATGCTATAAAGATTGTTTAAATGCATTTTCATCAATCTGATCACAAGTGGACTCAGCTACTGTAAATGCAAGTGTAAATGGGATCTAAACTGTTTTCGAGCTTATTAATTTAGTCATATTACTTTTGCAGTGGCCATTTTGTACTCTCCATTCTCTGCCTCATGACCTTACAAGTGATCATTATGGGATATGCTGTGAGAAAGTGTGCACCAAAATAATATTATCTTCAATGTTCTTCACTGTTTTGTACCTAAACACACTACCAATTACAGTTTCCCTCTAAATCCTTTACATTTACTTTCCCACTTGTTTGTATATCGCATAACATGGGTTAGTTCATTTAGTAGTATTCATACACTGTAAAAATTGTTGAGTCCCACACAATCGTTGTGTTGGGACAACATGAAGGAATTAAATTTACATTTGTTTTTTACAAATTTAAATGAATTGAACATAAAACAATTAAGTTCCCCCTCCCCAAAAAACTCAAGAATTGTGTTATTTCAGCTCACTTAAAATAATTAGTTTGAGCAAACAGCAAACATAATTTTTTGCTTGTAAAACATGCAGGGTTCCACACAATTCCTTCATGTTGTCCCAAGACAAATAAGTTAACTTAGTCGTTTTTACAAATTTAAGTGGATTGAGCATAAAACAATTAAGTTGTCCCCAAAAACATTGTTGTGTTTCACCGCATATTAAATAAGTAGTTTGAACAAAATTTTTTAGTATATGTCATAGTGTTACCACAGGTGTGATGAAGCGAGATGAAATAACTGAAAATGGTCTTGATGAATTCTTAGACACAAGTGGTCCCAAGGTGAAAAACAAAAAAACGGATCACATCAATGCCTGTTGGAAACAGTAATAGGTCTTGATTGACCAATTCCCGATCATGGGAAAAGTGTGCTATTATCAAGAAGAAACAGGGTTATAATTTTAACCTTTAAAAAAAATGCTAACAGAAATCTTTTAAAGCAATCACTACTTTGCCACACTGCATGCATTTAGTAAAGAAAATAGCAGGGCATACTAAAACACCAAAGCTTATATTTAGAACAGCTGTTTTTTTGTTGTTGTTTTTTTGCTACTGGAAAACACAGCAGTCTAAGCTGTTAGAAAGTGCGGTCAATCCCAAGCCCTGGCTGTGTGTGAAAGTAGCTAAGATTGAGAGTGACTGGTCTGACATCCTTAATGCCTGTAAATCACTCCGTAAAAAATATGGATTACAGGCTTTGAGACTGTACACCGCTGATGTTTACGGACTCTATGAATAATATGGCACACACACACTCACATAAAGCCCTCAGGTGAGCAGACTGTTGCTGTGTATGTGTGTGTTCTGAGTTGTTCCGCTTTGTGACTGTGCTCTCGTGCTGTGCTAAGCCTCTCAGTGGTGATAATGGGAGACGGCGAGCGGAGTGAAGGGACAAATTCAGAATGAGAGAAAGTGATGAAGCATTCTGTCGGCCCCCCCTGTCGGCCCACAATCCTGCACTGCCTCTGATGGCTATATTTATTGCCGGCCCACATCCACCACCCCTCTGATAACACGCATTGACAAACTCGCTCTCCCACACACACACACACACAGAAAGAGACAGAAGGCACCTCAATGGCAGCTGTGGGATGACACACATTTTGCTCCCTCCTTCCTTTTTTGCTTTCTGTTTCTGACCTTTTATTGTCTGTATATGCGGTGTGAGCTACTGGTTTGTTTGCTGTTTCAGTAAGAAATGTATTTTTGAAGTAATTCTCAAATGGTTACATGATCTGTAATAAGTCTATAAAAACTTGGAGAGCTTACATTTGTAAGGGCTTTGAAAATTGTTATAACTGCTTATAGCTGCTTAATTTTATCCAAAGATCTGAGCTGAATATAGCATGAAAAATGAAAGATTGGACAATGATTGTCTAATAATAATAATAATAATAATAATAATAATAATAATAACAATAATAATATTTTTTCCCCAACATTCTTCAGTATATCTTCCTTTGTTCAACAGAAGAAAGAAACTGAAAGATGGAAGATGAGAAAATGTGTGAACTATCCCTTTAATCCTTGTTATTTGCTGGGTTTTCCAGTTATTATTATTATTATTATTATTATTATTATTCATTCATTCATTCATTCATTCATTTTCTTTTCGGCTTAGTCCCTTTATTAATCTGGGGTCGCCACAGCGGGATGAACCGCCAACTTATCCAGCATATGTTTTACGCAGCGGATGCCCTTCCAGCTGCAACCCATCACTGGGGAACATTCACACACACACTCATTCACACACATACACTACGGACAATTTAGCTTACCCAATTCACCTATACCACATGTCTTTGAACTCCACACAGAAACGCCAACTGACCCAGCCGAGGCTCGAACCAGCGACCTTCTTGCTGTGAGGCGAACGTGCTACCCACTGCGCCACCGCGTCGCCTATTATTATTATTATTATTATTATTATTATTATTATTATTATTAATAATAGTAATAATAATAATGGGGTGGCGCGGTGGCGCAGTGGGTAGCGCTGTCGCCTCACAGCAAAAAGGTCACTGGTTTGAGCCTCGGCTGGATCAGTTGGCATTTCTGTGTGGAGTATGCATGTTCTCCCCGTGTCCACGTGGGTTTCCTCTGGGTGCTCCGGTTCCAAAGACATGCGCTATAGGTGAATTGGGTAAGCTAAATTGTCCGTATAGTGTATGTGTGTGAATGGGAGTGTATGGGTGTTTCCCAGTGATAGGTTGCAGCTGGAAGGGCATCCGCTGTGTAAAACATATGCTGGATAAGTTGGCGGTTCATTCCGCTGTGGCGACCCCAGATTAATAAAGGGACTAAGCCGAAAAGAAAATGAATGGATGAATATATGAATAATAATAATAATAATAATAATAATAATAATAATAATAATAATAATAGTGTTATTATTTTCATTATACAACTGCTTTAAATTGTCATTGTATACTATTAAATATATTTTATTTGTTATTAAAATTATCATTTAATATTACATTTTTATGTATTTTATGCTGTATTTTATAGTACTTATGTTAATTTTTATTCACTTCCAGATTTTTGCTGTTGATAATATATAATAATTTTGTTTTAATATTAGCCAATTTTAAGGCATATTTTGTGTGTGATTGGTGATAGTGATTTGTGATGGTGATTTTGTGACAGTCCATTGGTGTGCAAATTGCAAGAATTAACTACTGGTTTAACAGATTTATTTGGCTGTCTGTTCATTTGCCTACATTTGTTTAATAATCATTAGGATTTCTGAAAAAAAACTGTCACTTTTAGTTTATCTTTCTCCTTTGCTTTTTTGTTCTTGCCATCTCTCTGGGATTCTATCTTTGCAATGAGTACAAACACATTTCACGAGCTCATTTTTGTGGCAAAAGTTCTTAATTATCCATGTTACATAAGTGCAACATTTGAGCTATAATTGACTTCCAATTTATCTCTTGTTCATAAAACAATTAATACAATTATCAAGGGTAGCTCGCACATCACTCAAGCCTTTTCAAATTGTGCTTTTATTGGGTTCCTCTGCGCTGGCATGCCATTTAACATTAACATAAAACATGATGAAACATTATTATATTCACAAATTAGTTAGTATTTCATATTGTCCAACTTTATTGTGGTTTGTGAAATTAATTCTGCAATTACATTATTTCAAAAGAAATTTAAATCCGGTTAAAATGTTTTTACATATTACATTTAGTAGATCTAGTAGATAGTAGTTTAGAATGTATATAGTGTATAATAGTGTATTATCCATGACATGATATGACTTTATTATCCAGGTTTCATCACCAATACTGCCACATATATCTCTTTGGTATGCTGAAACAGTGTGATCATTTTTCTACTGTCGGTCGGCTGTGTCCTCCTGTGTCACATGATTCAGAGAGGAACAGACAGATGCCTAATTGTGAGTGACAGACTGATCAACCTGAGTTAATCAGTTGCTGTGTTTGATATATGAGTGACCTGTCAGTCACAGTTCTGTCAAGCCATTTAGTCATGATGAAAGTATCAGTGACATCAAACCCCGGGCTGGACGGGTTCAACAGAACTAGAATCTGTTAATAGAAGTTCAAACAAAAATGCAATTTTACTCACTATAGAAATGTGAAATGTGTTTTACTCACTCTCA
>CAIGQV010001633.1:18619789-18638242 GCA_903798115.1 Danio jaintianensis | reverse complement strand
CATCATTCCTTCTTTTCTTCCTTCCTTCCCTCTTCCTTCCTTCCTTCTTCCTTCCTATCTTCCTTGTTCTCTTCCTCATCCTCCGTCTGTCCATCGTTCCTTTTTCCTTTCTTCCTTCCTTCCTTCCTTCCTTCCTTCCTTCCTTCCTTCCTTCCTTCCTTCCTTCCTTCCTTCCTTCCTTCCTTCCATCCTTCCTTGTTCTCTTCCTTTCATCTGTCCATCCTTCCTTCCTTCCTTCCTTCCTTCTTTCCTTGTTCTCTTCCTTCCTTCCATCTGTCCTTCCTTCCTTCCTTCCTTCCTTCCTCTATTGTTCTCTTCCTTCTGTCTGTCCATCATTCCTTTCTTTTTTCCTTCCTTGTTCTCTTCATTCTATTATTCTTTTTTTTTTTGGAACCCTCATTTTCTCCTTCTCATTTTCCTACTCTTCCTTCTGTCTTAAAACTTTCTTTTCCTCCATACCGCTTCTTTTATTCTTACTTTTTACAAGCACTCCCGCTCCTTCCTGTCTTTCTTTCCTATTTACTGTCATTCACTCAATTCTCAGTCCTTCTCGGAACAGTTTTTATTTGCCTCTTTATATTTTCTTAGTCTGAGTCTCTGCCTTCTCTTATTTCCTTTTTGTATTTCTGTCATTGTCCCAATATCTTCCCTTTCTTTGTTTCTTACCTGCATCGCCATCTCTGTCCTGGTCCTCACCGTATGATTTCTCAGTAATGATTAACTGCCCTGTTGTCTCACTCTCCTCTCTCAGCATAGAGAAAAAAAAAAAACGTCTTTTATCATGAGTCTGTGCAGAGCCCAGTTCATGTGGTTAGTCCACGTCTGGATGAGGCTTCAGCCGCTGCTGTGTTCATTAGTGGGGTTTGCGGGGGGGGGTCTTTCTGTGTGGAGAGACTAATGAAGGGCCACCGAAACACCAGCAGGTCCCACACAGCCATCATGAGGAGCCAGACCCAGGCCGTGCTCTTAGTCCATGCTGGAACCATCCAAACAGATGCCCAAAATGAGCTCAGGTGTCCTGCCTCATTCAGAGAGAAGGTGGAACAAACAGCGGGACACTGCACACACATACGGCTACAAAACATGAGCCTGATTGTCTGCCTACGGGAGCCATGGGCAGTGGGTGTGTTTGTAAGCCGCTTCAAGGATCTTTGGCATTGTGAGTTGAGGTTTTTACATATAAGTCCAATTATCGCACTTTTGTCTGATTCTGTGAATTGAAGCCCTCGCCGACTTCTACGGGTGCAATTTCTCGTAAAACAGTATTATTGTCTGTAAGCATATTGCATGTTACTGAGACAAAATGTGAAAGACAAATTGACTGAGGAATAAAGGTCCTTTCGCTCACAGAAGTAATCAAGCATTCCATGATTACCTAGAAAGGCCACGTCGTGCGTCAATGTCTTGATTGCATTGTAATTGGTGGGCTTGGGGAGGTGGGGGTCTTTTAGTACATTCTTCCGTATGGATTGTGAGATTACATCAGTGTAATGAGAGCAAATTTCATAACGTTTAGCGACAAGTTAAGTGCTGAGAAAGACTGGAAATGTCAAACATTATGTGTTTAAAAGCCATTAACGTATTCAGCCTCATGGTTTTTGTGATTTAGTTTATAAAATGAAGAGATTGGCCTTATCGTTGTCTTCAGGTTGGTGTCCAAGCTGAATAAACCAAATAGTATTTAGTACATTATGAAGTTGTCAGCAACTGCAAGCTTTTCAACAGATAATTTGCTGTACTAAATGATTCACTGCTTAAAGAAAATCACGTGTTTTCCATCTGTTTGCGTTTTTGATTTGTATTATAGGACGTTGATCTGTGCTCCAACATTTATTATTATTATTATTATTATTATTATTATTATTATTGTTATTATTATTATTATTATTTTATTTTATTAATATTTTAAATTTTTAAATTGTTATTTTTTACTATTAAAAATGTCAATAAACAGCATTAAACGTTGTAGGAGCAAAGTTGTCCCACAATGCAGTTTGAAAGTGAAAATAAATAGAAAACCACTGTAAATCACAAAATACAGCAAACTGTTAATTAACAGTTTTAAATAATATTTTTAAGAGGGTAAATGTGTTATTGTTTCTGTTTGTTTAATGGGAGCTTGATTAATAAAGCCATTTATTCTATAGTCTATACAAATATTCGTTTTTCATCGGATGTGTCAATTAAAAATGTATAAAAGTTTACAATATTGATCAGAGATGAGTCCAAACAAAAAACACACATATACTGTATGATCTCATGGGTTCATGGATTATCCCCTAGTGGTGAAACATTTGTATATATTTTTTTTACATTTGATTCAGTTTTGTCACATGCTAGTTTTATTCACAGTTTGAATCTTTGGTTCAGAACATTTGGTTCTCAAACATTTCAAAGCTTTACAAAGTAATTAAAAGTGAATATTAACAGATTCAGACAACAGAACTATTGTTTTATGCACTCAAAAATATTTTTGCTACTATTTATAATGAGCTGAAACATCACATTTCTTAACACAATTTAATTGTTTGATGTTCAATCCACTTAAATTTGTAAAAATGATTAAGGTTACTTAATTGGTTTGTGTTGGTACAACATGAAGGAATTCTGTGGAACCCTGCATTTGTTACAGTGTGTTCTATGTGAAAGAACTCAATATCTGTTTCCTTTTCTGACTGAAACTTCATAGTACTTGGCATTATATATTTTTGGAAAACCACCAAAATTCACTTCACAGATTATAGAAGCTGCTGGTCCAGAAATCCCCACAGCTAGATTCTATATGTGTTGAGTATATAAGTGTGTTTGTTTGCAGAAGAAGACTGAAAGGAGTGTGAAAAGCACTTGCAGAAAGTCTCAGCTCAATCACTGGAGCTGCACATGCTGTGCACGCAACCTAAAACACACAATGACTTCTGCTGTTGACGACAGCAAATAAACATGCATGCAGTAAGCAATGCACTTCAGGCTGGCTTTCTCATTTAAAAAAAAAAAAAGCCATCAGCTAAACTGAGCACGTTTAGCAGCACTAAAGCACTCTGTGATGTCTGTGAGGGCTTTTTAGGCTGAGAAGAAATCTTAATCAATATTTAATTAACTTGAAAAGAAAGATTTGTTTAAGAAAATATATATTGAATAAAAAAAGTGAGGCTTCAGACTAGTAACGCATCATTAAAAAACAATTTTAAATGTGTCAAAAAAAAAAAGCATAGCTTAAGGTTTGGGGTCAGTAGTATAATTTTGTTTTATTTGAAAGAAATCAATGATATTTTTTTAATCAAATGCATTAAATTGATCACAATTGGCAGGATATTTTTAGGTTTTCTATTTCAGGTAAATCCTGTTATTGGGAACTTTTTAAGATATTACATTTTTTACGCATAAATTGCATAGGTTGTATTTTAAAATATGGATTCATTAATTGATCACGATGAAGAAATTGTGTGCAGTTATAATAAAATAATAATAATAATAATAATTATATATATATATATATATATATATATATATATATATATATATATATATATATATATATATATATATATATATATATACACATATACATACAGTCGTGGCCAAAAGTTTTGAGAATTACATAAATATTGGAAAAGTTGCTGCTTAAATTTTTATAATAACAATTTGCATATATTCCAGAATGTTATGAAGAGTGATCAGATGAATTGCATAGTCCTTCTTTGCCATGAAAATTAACTTAATCCTGAAAAAAACCACTGCATTTCATTGCTGTCATTAAAGGACCTGCTGAGATCATTTCAGTAATCGTCTTGTTAACTCAGGTGAGAATGTTGACGAGCACAAGGCTGGAGATCATTATGTCAGGCTGATTGGGTTAGAATGGCAGACTTGACATGTTAAAAGGAGGGTGATGCTTGAAATCATTGTTCTTCCATTGTTAACCATGGTGACCTGCAAAGAAACGCGTGCAGCCATCATTGCGTCATTGCAAAAATGGCTTCACAGGCAAGGGTATTGTGGCTACTAAGATTGCACCTAAATCAACAATTTATAGGATCATCAAGAACTTCAAGGAAAGAGGTTCAATTCTTGTTAAGAAGGCTTCAGGGCGTCCAAGAAAGTCCAGCAAGCGCCAGGATCGTCTCCTAAAGAGGATTCAGCTGCGGGATCGGAGTGCCACCAGTGCAGAGCTTGCTCAGGAATGGCAGCAGGCAGGTGTGAGCGCATCTACATGCACAGTGAGGCGAAGACTTTTGGAAGATGGCCTGGTGTCATGAAGGGCAGCAAAGAAGCCACTTCTCTCCAAAAAAAACATCAGGGACAGATTAATCTTCTGCAAAAAGTATGGCAAATGGACTGCTGAGGACTGGGGCAAAGTCATATTCTCCGATGAAGCCCCTTTCCAATTGTTTGGGGCATCTGGAAAAAGGCTTGTCCGGAGAAGAAAAGCTACCATCAGTCCTGTGTCATGCCAACAGTAAAGCATCCTGAGACCATTAATGTGTGGGGTTGCTTCTCATCCTAGGGAGTGGGCTCACTCACAATTTTGCCCAAAAAATACAGCCATGAATAAAGAATGATACCAAAACATCCTCCAACAGCAACTTCTTCCAACAATCCAACAACAGTTTGGTGAAGAACAATGCATTTTCCAGCACGATGGAGCACCGTGCCATAAGGCAAAAGTGATATCTAAGTGGCTCGGGGACCAAAACGTTGAAATTTTGGGTCCATGGCCTGGAAACTCCCTAGATCTTAATCCCATTGAGAACTTGTGGTCAATCCTCAAGAGGCGGGTGGACAAACAAAAACCCACTAATTCTGACAAACTCCAAGAAGTGTTTATGAAAGAATGGGTTGCTATCAGTCAGGATTTGGTCCAGAAGTTGATTGAGAGCATGCCCAGTCAAATTGCAGAGGTCCTGAAAAAGAAGGGCCAACATACAACAACACGATAAAAACCTTTTAAACTTATGAAGTGCTTGTAATTATATTTCAGTACATCACAGAAACAACTGAAACAAAGATTTAAAAGCAGTTCAGCAGCAAACTTTGTGAAAACTAATATTTGTGTCATTCTCAAAACTTTTGGCCATGACTGTATATATATATATATATATATATATATATTATTGTCCATCTTTTTTTTTTTTTACTTTATTTATAGGATTTTTTTTTTAACAATTTGCACAAACAGAAAAAACAAACAGTCAGAAAAAACAAACAAAAGAAACATCCCCAACATTTATTTCCTCTTTGTGGGCAATTACAGAAGAGGCACATAGCTAACACTCTGCAGACATCAAGGTTCAAGTATTCAAGTGCCATAAAAATGCACAGCAAGTGTATGTATAGGGTGCATACACAACATCATTCATTCATTCATTCATTCATCAGGGGTCAGCACAGCAGAAGGAACACTCATTCACACACATACACTACGGCCAATTTAGTTTATTCAGTTTACCTATACCGCATGTATTTGGACTGTGGGGGAAACCGGAGCACCCGGAGGAAACCCACGCCAACACGGGAAGAACATGCAAACTCCACACAGAAATGCCAACTGAACCAGCCGGGACTCGAACCAGCGACCTTCCTGCTGTGAGGCGACAGTGCTAACCACTGAGCCACCATGTTGCCCACAACACCATTATAGCAGTAAAACAACTATTAGAAATAAGATGAAAATAAATTAATAAAAATGTAAAAAGGAAAATACTGGCCAACATTTTTAAAGGGCTATTTACATTTAGCATCTTAAAATTGAAAACCATCAAAATGCATCATGCTGTGCAATAACAGACCGCTAAAAACTGAATTCTGCATTTCAGCATTTTTTGACTAAACTCATCATGTCAGTTGTTCAAGTACTCATACATGCTTTTCTTCCCTCAGTGAGTCACTGTGCGTCAGGCCTGATTTTTGCACTGTGGGGATAAAAACCCGTCTCTCACTGTATCACACATATCGTCTGACAGCATCTCTGGCCTGTAAACCCTTCTCTCTCTCCCGGCTCATCTCAGCCCTCTGTCACAGCTCTCAGGCAATACATGGGATTACTTTCTAGTGTTTGACTTTGCTTTTTTTTTTCACTGATAGCGTGTATGTGTGTGTGAGAGAGAAAGAGAGAGAGAGAGACATACTGACCTCATGCATAACAAGGAGAAAGCTTTTGATTAAGTCATTTCCTGATTTGAGAGTATAATTGAACACCCTGCAGAATCTGCATTTGCAGCCTCAATAAACAATTCGGAAAGGGCAGAAGTTAATTTGTCCTGTGTTTCAGATATTTAAGATCAATTTCTTTTCTCACACTGGACTTGAGAAAAGTGCTTTGTGGTTTTGTTTTTCAGCACCCTATCATTTGGTGTCTGTTTACGGGATCACTCTCACCCCATAAAAGGTTTCATCCTGAGCTGTTTTACTTTAACTATCCTATGCTCTTTTTCCCCCTGTCCGGTTTTGACTTTACTACTTATTATTTCATTCATTCATTCATTTTCTTTTTGGCTTAGTCCCTTTATTAAACTGGGGTCGCCACAGCGGAATGAACCGCCAACTTATGCAGCATATGTTTTATGCAGCGGATGCCCTTCCAGCCACAACCCATCACTGGGAAACACCCATACACTCCCATTCACATACATACACACTACGCACAATTTAGCTTACCCAATTCACCTATAGCGCATGTCTTTGGACTTGTGGGGGAAACTGGAGCACCCGCAGGAAACCCACGCGAACACAGGGAGAACATGCAAACTCCAAATTCCACACAGAAATGCCAACTACCCAGCCGAGGCTCGAACCAGTGACAGCGCTACCCACTGCGACACCGCACCACCCCCTTTACTATTTCATTTTAATACAAAAAGATTGGGTGTTATTTATTGTGCCAGCCTTGAAGAACTAGGCGGAGAGATTATATAATTATAAATAATCTAATCTGTCTCTTACATTCAGGCTTCAATTCCTTTTTAAAGTTTAGCTGATTCATGAAGGATCTAACAAGTATATGATTTTGTAAAAAGTACCGATACGTACAGATATTCTAGATAAGTAGATTTCCATTTCAGAAGGATTTATCAGCTGCAGAAGTTTCATCTAAAAGCTTGCCTTAGGTTTTAGGTTCAGTTCTGTTTTAAATTAAATGTACGCCACTTGCATCAGAGTCCCTTTGCAAATTCCATGACACTTTTTCTCTGCAATGGTCACTATTTATTATGCAAAAGTTAAATGTTGCAACTTTTTAAATCCATTTTTTACAAGTAAAAATTCATTTAAAAATGTGTAATTGCATTTGCAATGTGAGCATGGAACATTTGCTTTAAGACTAATTGGCTATATATATATATATAGACCATTTCAATGAGGTGATATTATTGGCCCTTGAACATTTCCTGCTTGTTGTCAAACTATTTCTTAACTGTAACAAAAGGCAATTCAATCATATATTAACGTTAAAACTGCTGTCATAACATTATTTGACAATATGTGGAACTTTTTGGATTCTCTGAAGCTATGGAAATTAAAAATGTGAAACAGGAAATACGTTAGGACCATTGTTATTGTTTACATCCCTCAAAATGGTCTATATATATTATTATTATTATTTTTTTTTTTCATTCATTTTCTTTTCGGCTTAGTCCCTTTATAATCTGGGGTCGCCACAGCGGAATGAACCGCCAACTTATCCAGCATATATTTTATGCAGCGGATGCCCTTCCAGCCACTACCCATCACTGGGAAACCCATACACTCCCATACACACACATACACTACAGACAATTTAGCTTACCCAATTCACCTATAGCACATGTCTTTGGACTGTGGGGGAAACCGGAGCACCCAGAGGAAACCCACACGAACACAGGGAGAGCATGCAAACTCCACACAGAAATGCCAACTGACCCTGCCGAGGCTCGAACCAGCGACCTTCTTGCTGTGAGACGAAAGCGCTACCCACTGCGCCACCGCGCCTATATATATATATATATATTTATATGCATTCTGCATTTCTTTAAAAAAGAAAATCTTCATAGAATTATTTCTGAATTAATTACAAATACAGCACTCTTTAGGACTTGGTGATTATATTAGTTCATACTTAAACACAATGATGCACAACATCTGTTAAACTGTTAATTAACAGGTTCTGTATTTCGTGAATAACTTTTTTTTTTCATCTATTTATAGTTATAAATTGCATTGTGGGACATTGATTTCTGCTGTGTTGACTTTTGATATTAAACATTCTACTTTTATTGACGTTTTAGTTGTTTGAAACAATATATTGTATAAGAAATGATATATAGAGAATTAAGTCTGTAAAACAACAGGAAAATGCTGCCAGTTTAATACCAGGTTTTTGTACTGCAATTTACAACACCAACAATCCAGACAATATATCACTTAGAACTGTTCAAAATGTCAATGTCACTTTATCAAATTTTTCAGCATCAAAAGTTGTTGGAGGAAGGAGTAAGTTCCCACAATGCAATTTAAAACATAAATAAAAAAAAACATGAATTACAAAATATATATATATAAAATAAAAAAAAATCAGTGTATTGTATTTATTTGTCATATTGTTTTTTTTAAACATGCTCAGGAAAAAGTCACGCCAAGATATGCATTTATCAACTTAATTTATTGTAAAAGTTATGGTTATTGGTTATACATATGTCAACAATTCATATCCATATGCATTCAGTTACTTTACACATAAAATGATGCTGAAAGTGTTAGAAAATGTCCTTATAAAAAATAAATATGTAATTAATTTGTGTAACTATCATCACAGATGCAAAACAAATAGCAAACAGACTTATAGCACCATACACTCAAAATACAAAATGCTTTGTTATAACCCAACGTTGGGTCAAATATGGACAAATCCATTGGGTTAAAAAAATGTAGTTTAAATTGAATTCAACAAATGGTAACAGTTTACCTGAAGGGGGTGTTCATAAGACTGTCATAACACCTTTATAATCATGAGATGTCATGAATAGGAATGAGATTAATTATGCTTATGACGACTTTCATTAAGTGTCATTTGCTCAGTTATTCATTCATTCATTTTCCTTCGGCTTTGTCCCTTTATTCATCAGCGGCCGCCACAACGGAATGAACTGTCAGCTTATACAGCATATGTTTTACTCAGCGGATGCCCTTCCAACTGCAACCCAGCACTGGGAAACATCCATACACACTCATTCACACACACACATACACTGCGGCCAATTTAGTTTATTCAATTCACCTATAGCGCATGTCTTTGGACTGTGGGGGAAACCGGAGCACCCCGAGGAAACCCATGCCATCACAGGGAGAACATGCAAATTCCACACAGAAATGCCAACTGACCCAGCCTGGACTCGAACCAGCAACCTTCTTGCTGTGAGGCAACAGTGCTAACTACTGAGCCACCGTGTCACCCCTCACTCAGTTATGTAATTTGAAATTCAAAGATGACATTGTTTGAGATGTCTTTGTTATGACAACTTGACATTACCAAGTCAACATAACTTGTCATAAACCTGTCATAAACATGATTGTCATGAACCCATTATAATTGTGCTTGGTTAAAACAACCCAGAATTTCTTAGAATGTAGGCAGCAGAAAAACTATCCAAAATTCCCAAAACAATAACAGTGAACTGAATCCGGTCTCCTAAAAGCTTGAGAGAGAAGCGCGCCGGTCTCAGATGCACACAGAAAGTAGTGCCCTGCATTTCCCCCTTCTCAGCCCACCCTGCTGCATATGAAGGGATTGAGCTGAACGCAGAGCGGTATGAATATGGAAGATCCATCTATCACGGTGATGGAGGAGAGAGAATGAGAGGTGTGCGAGTAGCTGGAGGCCAGTGCAGATAACAGTAAGGGCACAAAAGGTTGTTTCCCTGAAAAATGATCCACTGAGAACAGCTTATCACCTATGTTTTGCGCAAACACAGACAGACGCACACACACACACACACACACGCACACGCAATCACGCACGCACGCACACACACACGCACACACATACACACACGCACACACACACACAGAGACGCACATAAACACATGCACATATGGCCGGAGGCAGTCTGATTAATAATGTCATGTGCTTTTCACTGTCATGTACAATTCACACCTAAAATATTTTGTATATTTAATCTGCTAAAATATTAGTCACATGAGTGTTGTCAAGGAGATCGCTTTGTTCTTGTTCTTGCTTGTTCATTCATTTAGCTTATGTCTTTGTGTAGTTATCAAAGTGCTGTAGTCAGTGTTCGAACTATACCATAGCCTTTGGGGAGCCCACTTTTTTGTGTGAGGGGGTTGCTTTAATCTTGAGAGCCCCTTGCCACAATGATGTAGGCTATAAAACACACAGGATCACTCCGGTAAAACATAATCGTGAATTTGAAAATGAAAGAAGCACCATTGAAAGGGGTTCCTTTTTGTCAAGTATACCCTGCTTTCAGCTTAATTGTCCAACATGTTTAAAGCAATGTCACAGTGTTTAAAAAGAACATTGTATTGGCCTACTGTATGAAGCAAATAAAATGAAACACAACGTCACATCATTTGTTTCGGCATCTGGCTGTCAGTCTTTGACATGACTGGACTTTGCACCTCAGCGTCCCACACCTTGATGCTCATGACAAGAATAGCATGTGTAGTTATCTTTTTTTTTTAAGTGAGGTGTAAATTGCCGTCATGCATGAATGAATAATATTTTCGCACTTTTACACATAATAATCCATGATCACATTGCACAATACTGAAACCGCATGTCAAAATAACACATTGTGAATATTTTTTGAGACCCCCCAAAATTTCACAAATCATGTTTTCAAGGGAGCCCATGCCTTATTTAGGGGAGCCGAGCTTCCCCTAGCTCCTCCGTAGTTCGCACCCTGGCTGTAGTGTGTACAATATGTGTGTGTCTGCGTGTGTGTGTGTGTGTGTGTGTGTGTGTGTGTGTGTGTGTGTATGCGATGGTTCGTTTTGGTTAACGCTATTTGACCCATGGTAGAGTTCGGTTCTGTTTTGTTTGCCTAAATCCATTTAATATCTTCACTTTCAAGATTAAGTAGCAAATTAAGTAGTTTATTAATTCTGAATAGATTGTTATTGGATTTATTTGACTTGTAGTTATTGCCGGATCTCAGTTTCACGCCCTAAAGCTGTTGACATCTTTCTTTAAAAACAAATTAGCCCCCCCTCTGTCTGATAATAGAGATGACTCTTTGTACTTCTTGAAGTGTGTGTCTCTAATTTGAATGGGGAAAAAAAATAAATAAATAAAAAATCATTGAAGAGTTATTTTGGGCACCGCACACATGCTTCACTGGACCAAAAAGCATCCGAAATGTTTGCTGCTCTTCCCCTTTTTTGCTCTCTATACCTGCGTCCTCAGTATTGTGCACAAGCCCACTCTTATTGTACATTGTGAATGAATACTGTTTACAATGTTTTTTTCCACCCATTGAAATGCATTTATTATTATTATTATTATTATTATTATTATTATTATTATTATACAGTATGTTAGAATAATACGTGAACCATATACACGTATGTTCTATTAATTAATAAATTTTTCTCATAGAAATTATGAGACCAAGACTTCAGTTGTCTTATATCTCATTTCATTTATTTCAGATAAAATTTTGTATTTTTTAATTTTTAATTTTTTTATTTAATAACATATATGATTACATTTTTTATTTTGCCATCCTTCAAAAGGTTACTGTGGTAATATAGTAACCATGACATTAGTGTTTTACGTACTGTATATGTAAAATAAATAGACAATATATGTTATTTATATAATTATTATTCTTTTTTTTTATTGTTTTTTGGATTTATTTGACAAAACACTATTTATTTATAATGTATAAAAAAATATCTAAATCAGATGAATGCCTCAATTTTCTATGCAGAAATGAATAGCTTTCAGTATAGCCTATATCATTTAAACAGGCAAAAATACTATTGTTTTAAAATGTACTGCATTTTTTGTTTTATTTGATGTTCAAACCAAAATCATGTAATTATGTATATCTTTTCTTATAAATATCTACATATTCTCAAAATAAGCTATATATATATTTTTTCTTAATAAAATAATTCAGTTTTAAATGTAATTCCTGAAAATAAATAAATAAATCGTATGTATCAAAAGAATGTCTGAAATATTTGCTGCTTATTCCTTTTCTGCTCTCCATCCAATATAAATCTGTGTGAGAAAAAAAAAAAAAACTGCCTGTGATTTTCCATCTTAAGTGCGAGTGCATTAGAGTTGTGAAAAAGCAGCATGTCAATTACAGTCATTTTGACAGCAGATTTGTGTGTATGTGCGCAGGGTCTGTGGGCTGTGCTTTCATACAGGGGTTGTGATGTGGATTCTGATTAAGAGCTCTTGATGATTACCTGTTCTTATCAGAGTGTTCAGGATACATGAAGAGTAACTGCTGTGTCCAAACGTCACATTGGTGGCTCACGATTCAGTCTGTTAAGGTCTCATTGCTGCCCAGAAACCTGAAAAATGCTATTTATTCTGGCTCCGGTTATATACTGTATGTAGAGAACTATGGAACTATTTATTTTATTTTAATTTACCAATTTATAAATTATTTACTGTTGATGCTTTCTTAATAAAAAAGTGTTTCTAATGTATTACAAAAAGTATTTCATTTACAATACATCAATGAATTAATAAATACATACATCTACATCCATTCAAACATTTCATTTTATATTATTACAATTTAAAATAACTATCTATTTTATTTTTTTTTATTTTTTTTAAATGCTATTTATTATTTTTTTGTAAGTAGTGAATCTCAGTTTGAGGTCTTTTTTAAATAACAAAACCTAACAAATCCTAACCATCCCCATATCATAATTGGCTTCATCACTCTGTCTCCTCTCCACCAATCAGCTGGTGTGTGGCGTGCGGTCTGGCGCAATATGGCTGCCGTCGCATCATCCAGATGGATGCTGCACACTGGTGGTGGATAAGGGGACCCCCACCCAATGTGTAAAGCGCTTTGAGTGTCCAAAAATCCACATATAAATGTGAGGAATTATTATTGTTTGTGATGGGAGAACAAAAAAATATATATATTAATTTGAAAACAGTGACAAAAAAACACTTTATTGGGATAAAATAAAATAAAACTATTATTGGGATTAATAAGATTTGTTTGCTAGCTTTAAAAAAAAAAATACAAATTATTAATTTATTTATTTATTTGAGCGCAGTATTTTATGCTTTGTAACACTGCATTTATTTGATGATGATGATGATAATAATAATTATAATAATAATAACAATAATAATAATAATAATAATAATAATAATAAGTATTATTATTATTATTATTATTATTATTATTATTATTATTATGTTTTAAAAAATATTTTTTTCTGAATTTACTTTAGTTGCAGTTATTATTCAATCATACTTTGATGCTGTTGACATCATGTTTTATTTTTGTATATGGTACAAAATGTACTTAAAAACATAAATAAATACTCAAAAGCATTGGATAATTAGCAAGTTAATCTCTGGAAGCATTTATATGCACCCAAACAAACAATCTAACCAAAAAAATTATACCTGCAGCTCTGAGGGACTGACTTGTGTAGCTGTAGGGTAAAGAAAAAAAATGATGAAAATGTTTTATTTAAATCGTAAACAAAGCCTTTATAGCATTCAATGTCATCAGGAGCTGCAGGACGTGTTCCAGGAAACCTCCTCGAACATCTTTCAGATTAATGCTAACGGTGAGTTTAAAAAGATTTTTCTCAGCGTGATTGTAAGCCGTTTAGGACAGCATGAGGTGTAAGTCATGAGACGGAAGTGACAAAATTAAAGATGCATAAAGGTTTCTGTTTGTTCTTTTCAGTGGTCACACTAGAGAAGAACCTGCAATCGCTGGGAACATCTAGGGACACAGCCGAGCTACGCCAGAGTTTGTAAGTCAACACGAATGCAAACCTAATTTAATTTACTGATATACAAAAATGACCCTCAGGACTTTTAATTTAAGCTGATTTGTGGTACATCATGATGCCATGATATTCTCTCAAAGCCCTTCAGTGGGTTTAATAGCTTTTTTTTCTTTTGTAATAGCTTTTTTTTGCCATAGAGCGTGTTAAAAACAAAGCAACATCTGAGTGCTCATTCTCAATGTTTCATCACCTACCGCCCAGCATGTATTGATTACTCATCTGACTTTTGTAGTCAGGATACCACAATTACTTTTTCTTTTTTTTTTTAGATGACACAGTAGCTGGTCTGAAATTACTGTTGTTTGAAATTCAGTACACAATCTGTGTCCAGTGGCGGCTCATCAGTTATATCAGCCTTTTTTTTTTTGTTAATGAAACCACTGAAAATCTAATACTGTCTTGTATTTGTGTGGTTGATCTTTTTTTTTTCCTTGGATCACAATCCCTAAGGCACAACATGACATCTATTGTTAGCTATAAAGCCTTTTGGGCAGATTGGCTGCCTAAAAACCAAATGAGATAAGCAGCAATGTCTTCCTGCTGCTGTACCCTCTGCTGTTCTCGTGGAGTGACTGCACGTTATACAATAAAGAGTTATGAGCTAAAATTATATCACAAGCCGCATAACCGCGTAGCATTTTCCGTTGCGTACAGCTGCAGTCTTGTCTTGTAGGAAATTGTGTGAAGTGTAGGTTTATTGCAGACAGCTAGTCTCAAACACACCTGAGTCATTAGCTGATGTGAAAAGTCTAGTGTGCAAAATATCCTTTTTTTTGTACCCACTTTGTTAGTGTCTGCATGTATTTCCAACAAAATACCACCTGCTACTCGTGTTTTTTTTTTTGTTTTTTATTCCTTGCGTCTCTCGCCTTTTTTGAGTCCTGCAATTTTAGAACATTGGGGAAATGTTTCTTAATGATTCTGTTAATAGTTGTTTTAGTAATTTAAGAATAGGTGACATTTATAATATGAACTTATGAATGTAGACCTACGTGATATGCTTTAAATTTAAAATAAATGACTTTTTTGGGTGGAATATATTCAATTCAATTCAAGTTTATTTGCATAGCGCTTTTTGCCATAATTATTGTTTCAAAGCAGCTTTACAGAAGGTGCACATTATTGCATTACAATCAAATTAAGTTAAAGTTACAATCAAATATAAGTTATTATATACAGACAAAGTTAATCTGTATACTCTATAACCATGTTTCCCAAGTGCAAATGTAATAAAGGCCAGTCTGTAAGAGCTGTACAAGGTGCACTAGAGACTGACACCCCTTGGTATTTAATGTCCTTGTTGCCACATCCCCTTTCCATTAAAGAGACACCAGTTTTAATCCTGCTCAAAGTGGTGCTTGTTCAACCAGAGGGGTTGCACTGGTCACATGACCCGGATAGGAATGAGGTTAAGCAGGGGGACTGTAATGGAGGGCATCTAATAAGACCTGTTCAGGTAAATCTCCCTCCCTTGGTCTCAATGATGATGTTTGCAACTGACACCAAAACCTCTTTAGCTTCCTTGTTCTGGCACATCTATTGTGCCAGAGATACCAGTCCATTTCCTGTGGCAAAGTAGTGTGAGCTAAACCGGAGGTGTTATATTGGTGCCGTAACCCTGAGGGGAATGATTGTAATGGAGGCCAACTAGTAGGAGCAGTGGAGGTAACCTTACTCCTCTGGGCTGAATAGGTGCCCTAGAGACTTATAATAGAGGCTACAGTCTTTGGCAAATTGATAGTATGCCTACCTCATGCCAAATACCTTGGTTTGAATTTTTCTCAAAGCAGTGTGAATAGGACCAGGGGGTTGCATTGGTGCCATGACCCAGATGGGAGTGAGGTTTAGGTGGATGAGGGTAACATTTGCACAAGTAGAGATGGCAGGTGCAGATCCCAGCTCTTCTGTAAGCAGAATGAATGAGCGAATCAAGCTTTTTTTAGGCATACTAAACTTATTAGCAGGTGTGTTACAGCAAGTTGGAGCTAAACTCTGCAGGACACCGGCCCTCCAGGACTGAGTTTAGGCACCCCTGTTGTAGAGGTTTGAGTGCACATGGTGGAACTCCAGCCAGAAGAGTTTTACAATAATCCCACCTAAATATGGACCTATATGTTCATGTGAATTGAAAATAAAGTATTTTAGATATTAGTATCAGTATGTTCACCATAAGGCTATCTGTATAAGTGAGTGTGCTCCAAAACAGTGACACAATTTACATTTAGAACATATAAACATCCAAAATTTCCAGTTTGTCACTTCTAATTAAATTAATCTGTGATTTATTTTTGGATGCCACCACAAACTTCTTTTTCTCATCACATCTTCTGACTAATCAAATGCTCCTTAGTGTCTGATATGTCCCACCCCCTTCAATATGCTTCTCATTTGCTTTGGTGAAGATTGTGGGTGTTTACAGGGGTTTGACAGATAAATATAAATTTGTAGCTAATTTGTTAATGTTGCCAAAAAGCATTTACCGTTGTTTACATCCTTGTTTACATCCTTGCAACAACATACCGTTAACGCTATAAACTATGCATGTAACAGATCATTTAAAAAAAATAAATAAATACTTACAGGTTGTGGCTGACAATCCACAGCTTCTTTTCTTATGGTTGGAGCTGCTCCTTTTTTGAGGAGTTTTTAGCCGAATCCAGCACTGAACTGGGAGAGATACTGGAAGCTGTCCTTTGTCAAATGCTAGAGCTATATATTTTTTTATAATTCTCTGGAACATAATTAAAATTAAATTGTAAGCACTTCTCTCTTTGTGTCGCGTCCTTTGGAAGCCCAAATACAGACATAGAACAAGCTCTGTGTAAATAGCAGCATTTGGACAGCATTTTAGCTTTCTCTGCTATAACACTACAGCACCTCTGGCCACGACCTTCTGCTGCGCAGGGTGTATGCGCGTTACCTGAAGGGTTTATGATCTTAATAACCCGGATGTATTTTTTTGTAGTCCCCAAACTTTGTTTGCTGTAGGCTTTGCTAAGCTAACTCTGTAAAAGCCAATGTCTTCCTTTGCATTGAACTTTGAGCGTATTGCATTCAGGGATGTTGTTTATGTTCACACAGCTACATTACACATGAACCAAAGTTTAAAATATGATATTTTAGTGGACCACCCCTTTAAGAGAAGGGTCTGGGCATGAAGTGATGTGTAGCCCAAACCTGCATGATTGTGCTGTCATTGCAGTGTGATGTTTGAGGGTCAAATTGTCATCAAAATAACATCCCAAGATTCCTGACCAAACTTGATAGGATAATTGTTGATGATCAAAGTTGGACAGTCCAATGATATTGTATAGCTGGCACAACAATGTAGCTAGTAATCTAGCCGTAAAGGTAAACCTGGGATTTGAACTCTGCTCACGCGATCTGCTGTTGTGCTTCATCCAACATGTTTATTCTTTTTGTGAATCAGTCCAGTTCACAATGCATGGAAAAGAGAAACCAGGTGTGTTCCACTAAGACATTTAAATGCTTTTGGAGTAGCATGAAGATGAGCCAATGATGACAGAGTAAAATTTTTTTGAGTGAACTATGTCTTTATGTCTCATAGACAGCGATGTGTTAGGTAGGCTAAGATAACACAACAACAGTTCTCTGATTCAATCAGTGAGTCATTACTGATTCAAAGTGATAAGTCAGTGTTTGAGGCCCTTTGTCCAAATATGCCTACTTCCATTCAATGTAATAGGCAAAAAAAAACAAAAAACGTATGAGCTGAGTAATATGTCCATGTTCATAGTATTGATAAAATAGCAGTTAATAAGGACCAACATGATCTACTTCCAGCAAGATCCTGAAGTATGTGTCTTTAACGTCCCATGAATCGAAATGAGAGGATTTATGAATGGAATTAAAGTGACAAAACAAATGATGCCACAGGTCACATGACAGTGACAACGAGGTAAATGTGGCATGTCTGATTTTCATTCATACTCTCTATAATATGTTTTTAAAAGTAACACATTTAGTTTGCATTTAGAGTTTTTTTTTTTGTTTAGCTATTTATTAAAAATAAATGGTCGTGAGTTAGTAGAAGCTCGAAAAAATCAATGTGAGTAATTATAGTGTGTATGTGTATTTATATATAGTGTTTTAAATACCGTACTCACTGTTGCACATCCATTTCACATTTTTCTCGCTTTTTGTCTTTGCTGTTTTTTAGTTGACCTTGAATGTGCTTCCCTTCGTGCCAGGCTTAATCCTGCTGCTCCAAACAGGGCACTTGACAGCCTCTCTCTCTCTCTCTCTCTCTCTCTCTCTCTCTCTCTCTCTCTCTCTCTCTCTCTCTCTCTCAATTCAATTCAATTCAATTCAATAATTGCTTTATTGGCATGACAAATGTTACAAATGTATTGCCAAAGCATTTATAAAGTTTACATTAAAAAAAATAAAAGAAAAGAACATGTATATATTTACAAAAAAAAAAAAAAAAAAAAA